>ML682017.1:17569909-17629909 GCA_007922195.1 Podocnemis expansa | reverse complement strand
GCAGAAGATTTGAGAGGAACCCTTTATTAGAGGACCTAGTGCTACTGTCAAGGATCCATCAAGCAAACTTTTAAGTTTGTTAAGAAGACAGAAGCATTCAAACATTGGCTGAGAGAAAATGCAGTTTTCATTCTAGTTCTGTTTAGATAGTTGAGGAGTTCAAGAGACACACTGCATATTAGGACAGAGATTAGAAATCATTTGCGACAATACGGGTGGGCATAGATTCCAATAAATAGCAGACTAGGTTCTGATGCAGATCTTAGAAGTAATGCTAACATATTTTCTCATTTAGATACAGAAGTGAAAGTAAGAATGATAGTCTTTCAAAGTCTATTTCTTCTTACCTGTAACTTGCATCATGTTTGATCCTTCACACAACAACAAAGTTTGGAACAAACCAATGGTAAAACTATTATTGCTTGGTCTTTATGAAACAAAAGATATTTCAAGAAGGTATTCTATGGTTTCTCTTTGTACCTTGCAAAAAATGCAATATTTCTTCTTTGTAGAATCTGCCTCCAGGATTAGTAGCCCCCTTATGTTTGTTGTTCACCTTATAGATTGGATGAACAGGACAATCCATGCGCAAAAGGATAAATGAACATAGAACTGATATCAGAAATCACAAAACAAAACAAAACAAAAAACAGTTGTTGAGCACTTCCATCTTTCTAATCACTTGATAAATGATTTGTTAACGACCGTCATCAGAGATGTGACTGGGACATCAAGACTTCAAAGAGAAACAGCTGAACTCGAATTAATATGCAAATTAAATTCTGTGAAAGCAGGATTGAATTGAGACTATGGGTTCTTTTCCCATTACAAAAGGTAATTTGACTTCAGGCTTCCCAGGGTTTGAACCTAACAACTGCTCTGATTTGCTGTTACTGTATGACCTGATCCTATGTTTTATACCCCCTCGCATTTATTTTCATTCCATTCTGTAAGTTCACCCATCATTGAAGCATCTGATGAAGTGGGATTTTCTCCCACGAAAGCCCCCTTATGGACACGAAACATTCCATGCATAGGCTCAAAAGGAACTGATGTCAAATGGTAGTTACAGGTTTAAACTCCTTGATAAACATAACTGACTGTGGAAAAGTTCAAGATTTGCTACTTAAAAAGAAAGTGGGGTGGGGGAAACCTCCTATTATGAGGATGAGATGTCTTTTTATTAGTTATATCAAAACCTAGAGCAAAATTTCCGGTTGCTGTCTCAAAAATTAATACTTTAAATGGCAACAGGAACAATCAACCTGCAATATTTGTGGGTCGTACAAGTCTAGAAGGCAGAGAGGAGGTTATAATGGTTGTAACTACAATACTTCATGCAGAAAGACTAACTACTGAAGGATACAGATTTGTCAAAACCTAACTCTTTGGAAAAATGTCAATTCTAATTCAGAAGTTTGTTTTTACATGGGAAACTTCAATTTTTAACTTCATGTTTTCATTTTAATTCATTAACAAGTTGTCATTTCAGTTTACTGTTTTTTAAAAGAACATCAAATCAAAATGTCAATTTAGAATTAAAAAAAATCATTTTGATAGAATGTTATTTTTGCTTTCTTGAAACCAAAAAAGCAAACCCAACATTTGTATATGGTGTAGGACCAGACAGAAGAATTTGTTAGTGAGGAGCTGTTAGTAGGTGGTGTCTCCATTAATTAGCCCTGACCAACAGTTAACCCTGAGCCAGACTGGCACCATCAGTCCTAATCAAGGTCATACAAAGCGCTGGCAAAGTAGCAGACATAACTGCAGGCTCTGTGAAAAAACAAGATAAGACCAGGGCAAAAATATGTTGTAAATAAGTGTAAAAAGCACCATGCCTTTTAACCCATCTTCTATGCTCAAATAGTATGTAAAACTCAGTGCTTAGCCCCCCCCCTTCTTAAGAACTTCATCATTGGTGCAACTGCTGTGTTCAGCACCATGAGTCATTGTTCCCCAGGCTTTGAGTCTGCAGTCATTTAACTGGGGTTCCCATCTGCTAGAGGGGTGTAAGCATTGATGCTTTCCTATTTCTTTTTTTCTTGTCTGTTTCTTTTAATAAAACTATTTTGCTTTTACTTTTTACCTTGTCTCCCGGTGTTGTGCCTACTGAACCCATTGAAACTTAGGACCTGAACTATATTTTGTATCCAGTGTCCTGGTACATGTGGATTTTAAACATAAGCTTCAGTTTTAAGCCAGTTTGAAAGTTTCTGTAGGAAAACAAATATGATAATTTAGAACAAAGATTTTTTTCATTCAAAAGTTCTTGTGGGGAAAAAATCTTTCTTACTGGCTTAAGCTAGAAAAAAAAATTATGCAGAAGCAATTGGAAGCTGAAGAGAGTCAATAAATGGAGCAGTCTATTGGAAGGTGAAATCACCTTCCATGGAAGGTAGTTCAAGCCCTGTCATATGTTTCCAGTGAAAACAGGACTGGACAAGCCCTGGAAAAGATATTCTAGGGAACAGTCCTTTATAGAAACCTACCCATGTTAAAGACTACAGGTGGAAGATACTTCGTATTATCACATCAAAATTTTGATTTCAAGACCTAAAACAAGTGACCTCCTTGAGATCTTAAAAGCAAACTTACTACAATGGCACCTTCTAAAGTAAAACACTGTTACCACCACATTACCATAGAAGTATGTCCTCAGCTTGCCTTGTGATGGAATAGAATGACTATCATTTTAGAAGAATATCTGCTCTCCACAGCTAATACAGTTTTCTACTGAATGGGTTTAATAACAAGAGAAATTGAGATATTTCTGGTGATACCCTTGGGGAACCTATGAGCAAGTATTTGATCTACGGAGGTTCAAAACTGCCTCAAGTGTATGGACAAAGAAATTGATATTAGGATTCATATATTGACTATGAGTACTCTTGGAACTTATTTAAAGACTATCCTGAAGACAGAGCATATACTTTTTTGAAAGTATTAAAAAGAGGCATATGTTATATGGACCTTGATCTTCATCAGCTATTACTATGTACTGCACATTGTGTCTCATTGTTGGATTTTTAGACTATCAGTTTGTTGAAATCTGTACTTTGGGTTTTGCAATAATGCTGTTCCTTAACCTTTGTGGTGAATTTGGCCTAGTCTCTTGGGCGATTAGACATTCATAAGGATATTTTTCTTGTGGAAATAGGTTCTCAATTCTAGGACCCAGCATCACAGTCTCTCTTTCCCTTTCATTCTTTGTATTAAGGTGACCCTTCCTCTCCCCTACCCAAATCTTTGTTTCCAGTCAAAGTATGTTCTTTTGTATTTAGATTGTTCATATCCTAAAGTTTCTTCAGTCCATTTTGGCAGATTTGGAAGAAGATCAGAAATGTTTGTCCCTAGGACATTGCAATGGAGTTTGCCAACCCCATACTGAAAATAGACAGAGTGAGAGGGGAAAACCTTTCCTGTTTACCAAAAAGCAGCTTGATTGTACCCCCACCTAAATACCAATCATGGAAACAGGCATCCACAGCTGCAACCAATAGAGAAAAAAAGACCTGCTACAAAGGAGACAGACAAGAGCTGGAAGGGCAGGCAGAAAGACATGGACCAGCAAAAAGGAGGCAGTCCATTAGCAGCTTGCCTTTGAGAAAGTAGCCAAGACTGAACCAGACTGCAAGCTCTAAATTTGAAGGCTGGCTAGCCTGAATTAGAAGTGGAAGTCTAGGCCTTTGACCTGATGGAAGACAAGTTAAAGAGGGTTGGGCCAGAAAAGCTAGGGCCCCCTCCAAAGACCACTCCAAGAGACCATGAAAGACATCTTCCCTCTAAGAGCACTTCTCTGAAGTCACCTTGAAAATCGGGCAGAACCTCATTAGTAACATATACTTCCCTATGGAATGAATAATGGATGAATCTCTAGTGTTTAAGGCAAAAACTGTGTGGAAAACAAGAATCCAGAAATGTCCATCACTGACCAAACTATTTTTCTCAGTGACTGTGTGGGCATGCTTATATTTTACAGAAGAGGGTTTTTTTCCCACCCTCCTCAAGCAGTAAAATTGTTCTGGCAAAGAAGGTGGTTAAGAAATATGGTGGCAGTGCACCCCTGGAATGTTTTATTGCTTAGACTCCAAGGGTATGTCTATGCTGCAATTAAAAACCTGTGACTGACCCCCTGCTGGCTGATTTGGCTGTGATACCATTCATTGTGATGTAGAGTTCCAAGCCTGGGCTGCAACCTGAACTGCAGGACTTTCCGACCTCTCAGGATCTTAAAGCCTAGGTAAGCCTAGAAGTCTGCACAGCAATAAAACAAACCCAGTTCTGAGAGCATGAGACAGCTATTGGTTTTTAATTTTTTGTGTAGACCTACTCTCTTGTGCTTCTACTTCTGATTAAATAACCCCACCTCAGAAGGACACTCTTCTGTGAGGACCACAGCTCTGCCTTGAAATTTATATTGAACAGATACATCCCCACATGAAGTAAATTTTCCTTTTTCTAGTTTATAACATTTCATATTGCCCTCATTAAAACATCTTAATTGTTAGGGAGTACCCATTTCCCCTCTATTTATATCTAGAATGAGAGGCTCAAAAAAGAAAATAATAGCACTCCACTGGTCACTACATATAACCCCAAAGTCAGACCTCTGCAACAGATCATTAAGGACCTACAGTTTATTCTAAAAGATGAGCCTCACTCTCTCAAGCCTTGGAAGACTGACCTCTCCTTGCCTACAGACAGCTGCCTAACCTTAGACAGATACTCACCATCAACTACAATGTAAGGGGACTGACAGCCCCTTACTGAGAGTGAATGGGCCTTTTGATTGGCCACTCCCGCCTGGAAGCAGGGCTCTGAAACAGCCAGCCCCAGGGCCAGTGGGAGAGGCCAGTGTCCCAGGATGGCCTGATTGATTGAAAGTGCTCCCCCGCCCCTGAGCTGAAACAGCAGGCTGGACATGCCTGGGCAAGCCAGTGTGTGTGTGTGGGGCCGAGCTAAGGAGGAAGCACTAAGCAGCCAGCAGCTGGGAGCCAGAGGACCCAGGAAGGGAGGCCAGGCTGAGCTGATTTGTG
Organism: Podocnemis expansa; assembly: GCA_007922195.1. Classification (NCBI taxonomy): domain Eukaryota; kingdom Metazoa; phylum Chordata; order Testudines; family Podocnemididae; genus Podocnemis; species Podocnemis expansa. The sequence continues at coordinate 17,624,870 of ML682017.1, read as the reverse complement.
CAGAGGAGACCCACAGCAGCTGGACCAGCAGAAAGCCAAGTGGAGCTGAGCAGAGCAGAGCTGGAGGCAGTGACAGAGCCAGAGGTGCCTGAAGCTGGGGCAGGAGGCCAGAGGAGGAGCCCAAGATGCTGAGCTTATCTGTGCAGCCCCACAGCAGGAGGGCCAGAGGAGCCCCACTGAACCCGAGCAGCAGCTGGGAGCCGGAGTTGCAGCTGCCTGGAGCTGGGTGTGGTGAGCAGCTGGGGAGCAGTGAAGGGGGGGCTGACGCTGGGAAGAAGGGCCCTGCCCCTGGAGCTTGGGGACGTGTGGCCACAGCCAGAGCCTGCATCTGGCCCCCTGGATCATCCAGTCACAGCCAGGCCTGGGCAGAGGGCTTGCAACGTGGAGGACAGACTGTGAGACTGTTCCTCAGGCCCCAGAGACTCTGTTTGTAGTGCTCCCACGCCAGGCAGCGGTGCTGGGGGTTTATTGTTCACCTTTTTCCACTTTTTTCTATTTTCTTATTGGGTTATTCTTTTTATTTCTTTGTGCTTAAATAAATTGTATATAGTGTATATAGTAACTGGTGGGCCAGAAGAGTGGTCAGTGTGGTCAGCACCCCGGAGTGGGGACACCCTAGCCCTGTCCTGAGAGACCAGGATAAGAGTGGGGGTCGAGCCCCCAGAAATCCTGGGGCCCAGCCTTGTCGGGATTACAGAGACTCCTCCAAACAGGAGATTGGGAGGTGAGCCTTTGAGGTCAGGCAGGCCTTGGGGTAAAGGAAGTGGGAGCAGGGACTCAGATCCTTTTGCTACCCACCTTCACCGGGGTGGTATACAAAGTCTGGGAAGTTCCCCACAAGAGCGGGTCCATCCCCCCGCTTACATACAGGTCTAACAACAGAAACTTTAAAGCAGGCACACACCCCTGCAACAAACCACTTTGCCCACATATCTGCAAAAAAGACACCATCATAGGACCTAATGAAGCCAACTGCTCCATCAAGGGCTCATTCACTTGCTCATTTGCTAATGTGATTTATGCCATCATGTCCCAGAAATGCCCCCACACCTTATAAATTGGACAAACAGGACACTCTCTATGCAAAAGTATAAGTGGGCACAAAACGGACATCAGAAATCACAACACTCAAAAACCAGTTGCTTCCATCTTTCTAATCACTCTGTGGATGACTTGATAACAATCATGCTCAAGCAAATCAATGGGACATCAAGACTTCAAAGAGAAACAGCTGAACAAGAACTAATATGCAGATTCAATGGTGTGGAAGCAGGATTAAATCATGATTATGGATAGTCTTTCCCATTACAACAGGTGATTTGACTTCACCTTCCTCTATGTGCTATTTCCCAGTGTTTGAATCTGAACAACTGCTTTGATTTGCTGTTACAGTGTGACCTGATCCTATGTCTTACACTTCACTGCATTTATTTTCCTCCCATTCTGTAAGTTCGCCTATCTTCACAGCGTCTGACAAAGTGGGATTTTCTCCCACGAAATCTCATGAAATAAATAAATTTGTTAGTCTTTAAATGCCAGAGGACTCCTTGCTTCTTATTCAGGAATAGCTTATTTTCCTTCTAGCAGAGGATGCAGAATAGTTTTTCCAAGGCACTTTTAAGTTCTTTTCATTTTGTAATCCTAATGTTTTAAATTATTCCTTTAATCACCATCTCAAAGTAATCACTAGGCAACAACCTGTCCTGGGATTTTGACTCAAGAGTCAGAAACCTTCCTCTCTTTTGTAGATGAGGAATTACTTGACAGAAATGATTTATTTAAAGCAACTTTTATTAATATTTTTATTTCATTTGCCTTCTTTTTTTAGGAGGAACCAGGTACACTGTTTCCTATATGCTTTAAATTTCCCTTTGTGCTTTAGGATATTGGATTAATTCCTCAACTTTAATGATGATCACACTCTGCAGAATTCACTTCATTAAAAACTATCTTTACCAGACCTGATTAAGCTCTGTTTAGTTCTTGCTGAGTTCTTGGTGAAATGTGGAAATACAACACAGCTACAATTACAACAGTTACCATTCTGGCTTCCTTCCCCGAAGCACTAGAACCCACCATCTTAAAAGTTGCTGAAGGACATTAACACACATGGTCTACAGAATGATGCTTTTGATTTTAGAATACTGTGCCTTTAAGCTGAAATTACAGATAGCAGCCATTTTCATTCATAGAACCTGTGCAACACATATGCATACACAGACAGACAGAAAGACAGAGAGAGGGTATGTCTACACTATGGGCTTAAGTTGACTTAAGCAAAGCCCTGATCAAATTTGGCATTCATTAAGTTGACTTAAGGACTTCCTTAAGTCAACTTAGCAACTCTCACTCTTTAAGTCAACTTAGGTATTAAGTCAACTTAATGAAGTCAGCTTAATGCAATGTGGCCATCTAAGTCGACTTAAGAAGCCCCATCTGATAACACATACCTGCTTAACTTGCCTTCAAACACATTATTTTATTAGGGACACTTTGTTAAGTCAGCTTAAGAGAAGGGTGGACTCACTAAGTCGACTTAATAAAGTTGACTTTTAGTAGACTTTATTAAGTTGACTTAACAAAGGTGACTTAGCTTTGTAGTGTGGGCATAGCCACAAACCCCCCCCCCCCCCCCCCGCAGACTTCACTTTTGTCCTTTCCTATTTAAGTTTTCATTAATTCCAATCCAAAAAGAATAGTAATTGCAACTGGCATTAAGTGTTTGCTGCTTCTTGGTGGAGCACACCTGTGAAACTGCTAAGGCCTAAATGTGATCTTCAATGTGTGAAAGACTGAAGCAGAAGCACTGCAAAACTTATTCATGTAAAAAATGTAAAATTCCATGGAATTCCTTTCTTTTGACTAAAACAACACTTTGTTATTTAGCTTGAGGATTCTTTACTTCAGTTGTAAATAAGTTTCAAAAACAGACATTGGATAACTTCTGGTTTGTGTGGAATGTAGGTACTTTGTGGGGGTGGAGAGGGGAAGGAATGATCTCTCTCAGTGGGAAGGAGAGACATAAAACTAAAACTGCAACCTTTTTTCTGAAACTGCAAAGCATTATGGGCATTTTGTACATATAGGCATAGACAAAGACTGAACAGAGGAGTGATGAGGAGGGCAATCTCCTTGCTTCTGGAGTAGAGATCATCCTCTTTGTTTGATCACCTAACACAGTGAGGTCTTGGTCCAAGACTGGAAAGCCTCTAAATGTTTCCACAGTACAAATTTTAGACCAGGCAGAGGATGCCTCATAATAGGAAAATATTCTGCAGGTTAAAATTGCCATCCAATGAGAAAAATGTTTGCTCTAATTCAGAAGAAATGAACACCTCCTTTCTGGCAAGTTCAAAAGGGGTAACTGTGTTAGTCCAGTTCAGCAAAACAAGCAAGGAGTCCTTTGGCACTTAAAGACTAACAGATTTGTTTATTGCATGAGCTTTCATGGGAGAAAATCCCACTTCATCTGACAAAGTGGAGTTTTCTCCCATGAAAACTCGTGATAAATAAATTAGTCTTTAAAAGTGACAACAGACTCCTTGTTTTGCTGAAGTAGATTAACACAGCTATCCTTTGGAACTTCCAAACAAAAGATCTCCTTGGGTGGGGAAATCAATAGCTCTGTTTTGGATTTTAAGTTTGTTTTGAAAAAGTATAGTGGGTCAAATCTTCATCTAGATAGTTCAGATCAACCTAGCTGAACTAAAGTTAGGGGGGCTATGCTAATCTGCAGCACCTGAGACTCTGCTCCTGTTGATACAATATAATGTGAATAATCTTTCTGTAGGCTTATATAGCTGCATGCTGATATACTGATCTCTGTTTTGCTCCAAAAGGTAAATCTATTTTATCTCAGGAGTGTTATTTATATTTTCTATAAAGCAATATTTCTTGTGACTATGGAGTTTGTGTCACTGAATTAGTTGGCTGGGAGATTTGTATCAGGGTTAGATTTTGGGCTAGCAACACTTTTGGCCATTTTGAAGGATTGTCTGGCAACTGTTGGGTTAAAGATCCAATGTTATTCTTGTCTAACTTGGAGTACAGAAAAGCAAAACATTAAATATGCCCCCAACCCTATTCTTGTCTAACTTGGAGTGAATAAAAGCAAAACATTAAATACATCCCCAACCCCAAATTTTGCAGCTCATTAATAACCCCGAGGCAATGTGCGTGTGCATGCCAAAAGTAAATAACGGAACAACATGAACTAGCAGGGGTCAAGATATATAAAAAGTTCAGCAGACATATTACAAGAATGACTCAGGAGGACAGCATATTAGTAAATTAGGCTTTTGCCAGATGTACGAACTGATCCTTTTTCAATTGGGTATCATCGAAAAGGTCAAGAAGTAATGAAGCATGGGCGTACAGCTCCCCTATTGCCATGTGTTGCTACAAATTCTGATCTCCTAATGCACCAGCAGTTACAAGATACCAAACATAATAAACTAACATCCTGTGGGTGTCCTTGGTGTCACTTAATGGTCTAAAGAGCATTAGGTAAGGAATGATAATCTATGGAACATTGCTAGCAATAAGGTGGGATTCTTAATATTTCATTCCCTAGTTTTATTGTATCTCAGTACATCTTCCCCCCTTATTCTGTTTTATATTAACAAGCTGAGAGAACTCTTGTGGTACAGTCGAGTGGTATTTACTGTAGAATAAGAATTTTTGACAATGCATAGGCCAAATTTTCTTATGGTGTTATATCATCCACACTGCGGAAAGGCCTGCAGCATATATCATCCAAATTTCTTGGGCCTTTTTATTCTAATATGTGTGCATGTAACTCATTGGATATGAGGACAGACTTAAGCCCTTTATCTTCAGTTCCATGTCTTGTCTACATTATATCACTGTTCTTTACCAAACTTTGAATATTCTCTTAACTCTGCAATCCCCTTGTTATTGTTGAGATTCTACAGTGTAATCATGTCTCTCTGTTCTGGGCTACAAGACTTAAATTCTTGCACTCTGTCTCATGACTGCAAAGAGTATCAAATCATTTAAGTTGGGGGCTTCTTCCAGTTTCTGTTATCTTCTGTGTAATGGAAATAAGCATGATTGTGTGGTCAAACACAGACTAATACAGTACAAGTTGATACTATAGCCTACTAAACATTGCAGGGAGGGAGCACTTTGCTTTTGCATCCTTTTTACTAGCCCTAAATATTTATTTCCCATCCATTTCATGCCTTATAGCCTTCCCACCCCAAATAAACTCTCCTTTTGAAGTAACCCAGCCTTATACTCTGTAATAAATATTATTGTACATCAGAGATAATGTACAGCAAGACATGAATCATAATGTCTTAGATAGAAGGAGGATGGAGAACTGTTTGAGAACACAGTAGGTCTAAAAGTTTTTGCATTTTGTTTTGGACTCTTTCATTTTTTAAAAGATTTGTGAGTAAGGAGTCCATCTTCTATCTATGATTGGAACTTTAGGATGCCTTACCTGTCTTGCCAAGTACCAGTGAAAACCATTTTCTTGTTGAGCTGACACTTACTAATAAATACAGTTGCCTTGGAACTGAAGGGTTGTTTCAAAATTAACCTTGACTCTGGTAAGGAGTCTTTTCAGGGTGGGGAAAAAGCTGTTTACAAGTAAAACACAATTTACTCAACCATTCCAGTGTACAAGTCAACTCTATGTGTTGAATATCTTGGGACACACTGAAATGTACTTTGATATTATGCAAGATCTTGTTAAAAAAGCAATGAAACATTGATAAAGCAGGGAGGGGGCAGGAAAGGGGTAGAGAAATTGGATCAAGGTCCTGGTTTAGTGCTATGCATCGATACTATAAAAAAATCACATTCACATTAATAAACTAAATATTACCTCCCACTGATCCCTGACTACCAAGCAGCCACAGTTCTTTCTGATGGACTCCTAAGAGGGTCTTCAATAAAGTAAAATTGTGAGTTTGACATTTCACTAGCTTGCTGCCAGAAAAGTCTAAATTGAATCCCAGTTGTTTTTCAGATTAATCCATCTAAGAGTACAAAATCTAGGCAAGAGTATTTTATAACTTTTTGAAAATTCATTTAGGCTTAATTTAGTTCTGGATATTTCATGTGTGTATGTGCCTAATCATAAAGCACTCTTCTTATATTATGTATACATTAACAACATGACTGTCTGAGCAGCCTCAGTAGTAATTAAAGAAATACTCAGCTTCTACATGGAAAAGTGATAGTCACAAAGTCCACACTGTTTTTTTTAAGCGTTGCCATGTTCTAAAAACGTTTACAACCCCTGGAGCCTCTCCTTCATGCTGGACCAGCATCTTATCTCACTTACACCATTTACCTCCATTGACTTAAAAGTTATACTGCTATAAATCTAGAGGTGAAACAATTTGGCCCTTAATGTTCCCTCCCTGGAGAAGAAATGTAACAATCCTCTTATGGTTTGGGGAGCGGTGCTAAAGGCATTTCATTATATAATGAGGAGTCTGTGAGTAGAGAGCTCTGCACAAGAATGGTAAGGAACTTCAGTTTGGCAAATGTTATGATTATTGAGAAATAAAGATGTGCTACAACATGTGGATACTTTTTGTGTCTTCAGTGGGAGCTTTTTATGCTCAACACCTCTGAAAATCCAGTCCCACACTTCTAAAGCCAGGAACCCAAAAATGGAGGCATCTGAAATTTGAAGCTGGTTTTGGCGTATGAACATGCGTTAAAGCAATCTATTGAGAAAATTCTTCGTGTTCTGAGTCTTAATGTCTGGCAGTATATAAATGCAAAAATGTTCTTGTTTCAAGAACCATGAAATAAAATACTGACATTGCACCACCTCACTTGCTTCCTTTCAAAATTCAGCTTGAATTTTTTGAATAAATACAGCTTCAAATCTGGGGCCAGATTGTCAGTGGGTGTGAATTGGCATAGCCTAGATCCAGCTGTTTACAGATTTTTTTCACTGGGGGGAGGGGGTGCTATTGAAGCTAGAGCAGGGGACTGTTTCATAACTTTGCTAGTCTGGAAATAGTGCAACTGAAAGTCATGAACTTTTCGCTAATTGCCCTTAAGACGTGTTTCTGAGAAAGCATTTCAGTGTCATGTATTGATCAGTTCATGCTAAAGGTTCGGTCCTATTTGGCTTTTAACTTCAAGGTCTAATTTGTACTATTCCTAGTCTCCAAGAAATTGGAATACTTATTGCCTTTTTTCTGGATATGAAGATGCTTAATGACTGAGAAGGAAGCATTTCACCATGGAAATTATGAATCATTTCCCAGAAAGATCAGTCCCAGATGTTTCTAGCATCTGTGGGCTGCCAGGATGCACAAATGTATATTTTAATCTTTCTAACACCAATTTGTGAGATTTATCATGGAAAAATGGAACTTTCATTAGAGATCTGTTTTCCAGTCCTTAGCCTTCAACTGCCTGAGTCCAAAATAGGATGGCTTGGGTTAGTCTGTTGACTCAGCCATTTAGGTAATGAAACTCTGATAGCTGATGTGGACAGATTTCTACTAAGATAAGTAAATTCCCCATGGACTTATAGGAAGTGAGAATGGCCAGGAAGGAATCTCAGGAACAGCCCAACCTGGGGATAAAAGTTAAAGTTGGATTAGAGTTTCTTTATTTTATGTTAGCTTGGGAATGAAGCAGAACCATAGGAAAGAGGTGAATTTGAACTCACATGCATGGTGCAGACTGTATTTGGGAAAGGGAGAAAGAGTAATTGCTGAGACAATTGGAATGAGTGTCATTAATTTGAGATGAACATAGTAAACTCATCCCTAGTTCATTGACAATGGGGGCTACACCAGTGCAGGTTTAACTTAGTACTCAGGTTTCCTGTAGTAGGTGAATCCTGAGTATCCATCTGGCTCTGTCTAGGTGTTTTTTCACTTCCTCAGATGGATACTGTAGTTTTAGGTCTGTTTGGTAGAGATCTTGTATGTGTTTGTCTTTGACTTAGGGATCGGAACAGATCCAGTTGTATCTTAAGACTTGGGTGTAGATGATGGATTGTGTAATGTGTGCGAGATGGGAGCTGGAGGCATGTAGGTATGTACTGAGGTCAGTTGGTTTTCGGTATAGGGTGGTGTTAATGTGTCCATCCCTTATTAGTACTGTAACGTCCAAGAAATGGATTTCTTGTGTGGATTGGTCCAGGCTGAGGTTGATGGTGGGATAAAAATTGTTGAAATCCTGGCAAAATTCTTTAAGTGACTCTTTCCCAGGGTCTGGATGATGAAAATGTCATCAATGTAACATAGATAAAGGAAAGGCATTTGGGGATGATATTCAGGGAAGCAATGTTCTAAGTCAGCTTAGATGTGAGCATATTGTGTGGTCATGTGGTACCCATAGCTATGCTACTCATTTGAAGGTGTAGATCATCTCCAAATCTGAAGCAGTTGTGGGTCAGGACAAAGTCACAAAGTTCAGTTACTGGGTGTGCTGTGTCATCATCTGGGAAACTGTTCCAATCCAGCTTTCTCCTTGCAGGGGGAGAGGGACAGTAATTTGCTACTGGCCTGTAATAACAAAGGTCTGACTCCACCTGCACCAGTTGATTTTTGAGAGAAGCTTAGAATCACTCCCTCTGCTTCCCAACCCACTGTGGGGGACAGGAAGAGGTGGAGGCACACATGGCATGCAATGGGGGCCACACCAGTACAGGTTTAACTTAGTACTCAGGTAAGAGTAATGTTTTATGTACTTCAGTGTTATAATTACATGTGTTTATGGGAGTTGTGTGTGTTTATGGCTAGGTCCGCAGGTGGCATGGGGGGCAGGTGTTTTAACCAGTGTTAACTAGTATGGCTTTCCCTAAAAAAGATTGGGAACCACTGTAGGATCCCTGCCAATCCCCATGGAGGGACTTTCCTCCAGGTCTTATTTAAACATTCATCTTCTTGAGGTTGAGGGCTTGTCCAAATTTAGAGCACTGAAGCCACATGGTACCTCAGTATAGCTGCACTGCCACAGCGGTTAGTGAAGATGCTACCTGTGCTGATGGGACTGCATCTCTTGTCAGTGCAGGAACTGCATGTCTGAGCGATGGTAGCTATGTCAAAGGGGGGAAGCCCTTGCATTGACTTTGCACAGTCTACACCAGTGGGTTAGCTAGGTATATCCGTTGTTGGATGTAGTTATACTAATGTAAGTTGGTAATGGAGACCAAGACTAACTTCGGAGCATTTCTAATCTCCAGCAAGTAGTTACTTGACAGTCAGCTGACCTGCAGTGTTCCCTATCTCCAGGCTACGCCTTGTGTAACTAACACCCACTGGCTTTAAAGGAGCCATTTCCCATAAGAGCTGATTCCACCTCCATTTAACCTAGTGTTTTATTATTTATTGTGGATAGGTGGGAAGGAGAGAGTGGGGAGATGTTATTCTCCTGTATCGAAGTCACAATTTAGCTCCCAAGGCTGAAGTAGGGTTTGAAGGCTCTATTCCTGAAAGCTGTGGAGTTCTTGAAACTCCCATTGAACTGAGGGCCATCAGCAAATTGTAGGGATGATTTCTCTTATAATTAAATGCACATAGCACATGTAGGACCTGCAGCTTGGCTGAGTTGTGTCAAATAAATTCAATTCTTTGTATTTCTTGGATTCTGAGTGCTTGCTTCCCCAACTTGTATTAATTACTTTTAATATTCTCTATCCATTGCACAATGTAGAGCCCACAGCTTGCTATTGCAATCAGCTAAATGAAAGGAAAAAAGAGAATTGTGAAGGAGGAAAATATATATCTAATCATAGACTTTGTCTTTGTTTTGTTTCTTTATCATGGGAACAAGTGGAATAAAAAGCATTTTATAAATGATAAAATTTGCTTTTTGTTCTTAAAACTTTTAAATTACATACCAAGATGATTTATTCCCTGGCTCCATTCCTTATATGATTATGTGTTACTTTTGTTAGCAATGTACTGAATTATTAGGTAATCACTGGAATAGTTGGCTAGCCATGTTTTGTGGTTTTGGGCATTTAACAAAACTCTATAGCTTTTGTAATTATTATTCAGAATCATAAAAACCTATCCAGATCTCTATAATCTAAACTAATGGCAGGGATCTGATATATATATATTTTTAATCTTGCTTTAAAAGAAAATCTAATCACATACAGCATGTTATACTGTATCATGTGGTCATTTTATAGCCTGAAGAAACTTAAACAATGATTCAAGATTGTTCCCTGACCAGTACCAGTTACATGTTTGATTTTAGTTAGAAGGAACATTATTTAAAATCCATTTTGCCCCTACAAAATGCATTTCAAATTTTAAAACAGTAAAATCAAAGCCAAGATTGAGATAATCAAAACTAAGTAAGGAATTTAGAAATACAATGGATGATTTTCAAAGCTACAAAATGGTATTTAGACACCCAGCTATAACTGGCTTTTCAATAGGAGTTGGAATTGCTTAGCATTTTTTATAATCAGGATACTCATTAGGTGCTTAAATATGGATTTAGGAGCCTAAGATTTTGGAAAATTTTAGCCTAGATCGCTGCAGTTTTAGTTAGTATTGCTGCAAAGTCAAACTTCACCAAGAAAGACATTTTAATATCATATGCAACATAATTTAAGTTAAATGTTCCAAGAAAAAGATCTACATGAAGCATTTCTAACAATGTATGAACCACATCTGTGAAGAAAAAGTATGGTTAATAATGTACATAAATTACTGCAATTTTATATGTCTAAGGATTCTCTTGTTCTACATTTTGGGCAGCTATCTACTTTGAAACAATAGCATCATGAAATGGCTGAATGTGATTACATTTGCTATGGTGAATAAACTTGTAGGTTTTGTGACGTTCTTGTGATTCTTAGTCCCATTGGAGGATGACGTTTGCTTTAGTGAAATGAAATGCATTTATTAATAGCTCTTTTTACCAATAACTTCTTATGCGTAACAAAGTATTTTGTGTACTTGCAGCATGGGGAATTCTTCAGACAGTTTTCTTTTATGAATAATTGTAAATTTAATGTTGGTGTCAATAACTTCTTTAAATGGTTCATTCTATTTTTGAGTTACGCACACCTTTAGCGGCACAACTCAGCTTTGATTAAACTTGTGCATAATTTTATGCTGTATGACTACAAAGGGGAATAAGAAGCCAGAATTGCTCAAATTACCTGTCTCTTAAATGGCAGAGGGGGAAAAAAGAACGTGCATTAAAATTTGGTCAATAAGACGGTAAAACATGAGGGAATTTAACTTTTAAAAAAATTATTTAATGTGAGATTACAAAAGAGATGCCAGAAGATAAGAGGGGAGAATGTTGTTTGTAGCCTGAGACAGTGGTGTCAAAAATGAATGCTAAAAATCTAGATGAGAATGATAATAAAGCATTATTTCTCTAATAAGAATTTTCTTAAAACAAAGCCATCTATGGACTTAACCTTGACACCATTTGGCATCGAGAACTATTCCCACTACGCTGATGTGCTTGCTTGCGGTATATTAGTCAGCCACTTGATAACTGTGTACTGTTTAGATTTCCAGATGGGATTTGATCCTTAGTAAATGATGGGAGACAAAGTTAGAACTCAAGCTGTACAGAAGCTGGGTGTTTTTTGTCTGTAACTGTTCTGTTTAATAGACATATTCTATTTAAGGAGGGCCATGATACCTCATATCAAAATATCAATTCCTTATCCATGCAAGGCAGACTGAACCCTACTTGTAAGGTCTTGACTGAAATACCTCTAGACTGTGAACAGCTTGAAACTCAATAGCCTGATCCTATGATTTCATTGAAGTCATTGGGAATTTAGCCTTTGTCTTAACTGGGACTAGAATTGGAGTCATTTTGGCTATGTCTACACAATGCTTTTAAATCGAAACAATGACCTTTGTTTTGATTTAAAAGTTTTCATGTCCGAACGACATTTTGCTATTTCGACATGATGAGCCCCGTCATTTCAATATAATGAAGCTTGTTTCAAAATAGTAAAACCTAGGCTGAAATAGAAATAGGCATTATTTTGAAACCATTTTTTGAAATAATCATTATTTTGATTTAACACTTTTGCCCTTCTCCTTCCCAGGGTGTCATCCTTTTTCTATATATTGGGTGGGGGCATGGCCCAGGAAGGGAGCCACATTGCCACACCTCCTATGCTACCCCTCTCCTGATTTGAAATAGCAAGTCCTGTCTCTAGACTTGCTATTTCAATTTGAGATTTTCGCTTATTTTGGTTTAAGTTAATTTGAAATAATTTTACTTCAAATTAACTTATTTTGAAATAACCATCTACTTGTGAACATATCCTTTGTGCTTATGCTAGTGGAACATCGAGCTTACAAAGAGTCAAAGCTGTGTTCTTAGAGAAGCCAGGAATTGTATGAGTAATGCACAGCCCAGTAAACTGTCATCTTTCATCATTTGATACACAATTGAATACCTAAACCACAAGATACACTCTGAAGTCCTCTTTCAGAGGGGTAGCTGTGCTAATCTAGGTCAGCAAAACAAACAAGGGGTCCTGTGGCAGGTTGTTAGTTTTTAAAAGTGCTGCAGAACTCCTTGAAAGTTCTTGGGAATCCACTTTTTATTACCCCCAACAGATTCCACTGATTCAGCTACCTTATGCTGTGGCAACAGAAACTCTGATTTTCAATGTTCTGCATGTAATTTCTGCTTCTATGTGATCTTCAGGTTACTCAGCTATCTCTGTGAGGCATAGACATCTCAGATGGGGAAACTGAAGAAATTAGTAACTTGTCCAATGGCGAAACTGGATTTAGCCTCCCTACGTTCTGCCTCACTGTACCCACAAGATTGTTTTGTGTTCCTAACTCTAAATTTGGGCCTTTTCATGGCAGATCACTTTTACCAGGGTGCCAAACAAACACACAAACAAAAAAGCCCACAAACCTACTGGAATTTACATGGAACATTGATAAATGTTTCTATATGCTGGTTCTTTGAATTTCAAAAGTAACAAAGATAATATGCATTTCTGTGGTTGCTCTAGTAAGTAGTAATTTCTTTATTGAGCATCAAAGCACAGTCATGTAAAAGCAAGGTAAATGGCTACAGCACACACTAGACTTGCTCCTGCATTGCATGACTGGAGTATCATTCATCCTGAAAATGTTTGCTTTTTTCCCTTGTGCCCCCTTGGAGTGTATAACAGCAAGACTGAAGCTACTAGGACCCCAGGGAAGAGTTTAATGAGTCAATGTTCTGTGCTTTACATTATATAAATCCTTTTTTTTTTTAGAAACATTGTTTTAAAAGGCTACTGTTAAACTTAATGAGTTGAGTTTCAGTTTTGGTATTCTCACCTTTCCCATGCTCCTTGAAAATAAGTTTAAACCCCCCCCCCACAACCACAATCACCAGTTAATATTAAAACTATCAGATTACAATGTGGATTAAAATGGAGGTCAAATTTCTCAAAAACTGACAACTAAAGATATGATCTGAAATCTATACTTAGACACCTTAGAGAGGTTTGAATTTTAAAAGTGCTGAGCACCCAACAGCTCTTGATAAAGAGGGAGGTGTTAGGTGCAAACACTTGGGGTGGGTGTGGGGAAGAATCAAGCCTGCTCTAAGAGCCTAAGTATGGATTTAGTAATTCATTTTATACTGTTATTTAAAAAAAAAAACAAATTGGCCCAAGTTTCTAAATTGAGGAACCGTTTTACCTCCTCCTCCTTAATTTTTGTGAGCAGTCATAAAGGTTCTGAACATAAGATTTAGCAAGATTCCATCCCTCATCTTGCTCCTAACATTGTAGCCCACTGGCAAATGCGGAGCTAGTGATGTGACATGGATGCCTGAGGTGGGAAAAAAACAAAAAGAAACCCATGATAACTCTAATTTCAGCTTCATTGGTCCTGATGCTTAGAAAAATCTGACATACTTATAAACAGGCAAAATATTTTTGAGCCATATCTTCTAAGTTCCATATCATGGAAGAACAGCAAAAGTGCTTCCAACCTACGTTACATGTGGCCAATAACTATGCTGATACAATCTGCTCTGTACTGTTAAGTTTCCAGTGTAATACTTCATCAGGAAGGAGATTAGCCACCCCAGATGTTAAAAAGGCACACGCATTAAGCAGAATCATCCTTTGGGGGAAAAATGCAGATAGAGACATATGAAAAAGTATATTCTGCAATAGAACATTGAGCTTTCAGTAGCAGAGCCAAAAATAGCCAAAGTCATGGAGAGGCTCAATATGCTACTACAGAGATCTACACACAAGAGCTTATGTGTTACATCTGACAATTCAACAGGACTGTGGTCTTCTAGCCTGTGCAACAATTGTTCAGAATGAGACATTTTCTGCTGATGGTTTTATAAGATTTCCCAATGGTTTCCCACATGCCAAACTTGCAGTATGCAATATGCTGACTTTTAATAAACAGAGTTATGATTCATACAGCACAGGTTTCAGTGGGACATATATTAGTGGTTTTGTTCCCCACCCCTTGTTCTCTGTGATTTTTGTCTTTCTGCTTCCAGGTTTTGCATGAACCTAGATTCTTTTCTTAAAATGTGGTGGATGTTTTTGAATGTTTGGAATTGTTTAGTGCTTCTTTAAAAGTTGAAGTGCCTGCAGAAGGTGGCTGCCATTTTATTTGGCAGAACTGGTGCAGCACATTAGGAGGAAAAGACACTGCGTCCACTCATTAAAATATTACCTTTTCTCTTGTTTTGATGTTCCCCTCAAACATATTGCTCTGGATTGTGCACAGAAATAAAAAAAGGATGACAAATTTGACATTTGCTGGGTCAACTGCCATAACTACAGCTAAGACTACCCTGAGAAAAACCTTTAATTTGTTCTCCTCTTAGTATTGTTTCTGCACCCAGAGTTTTGTCTAAAATATTTCTCTTCCTTTTTAATTAACTATCTACAATGTAAATTAATACACAGTAGCATTGTTTTTTAAAGTTAAGAGGAAAGCATTTTAACTCTAAATTGAGATTTTAGCATCCGCATTTTTATCCTGGCTAACCTAGATATTTTCTAACAAACAAGCTCCCATCTCTCCTTCGTGATGTTATTCTGCATTAGGAAGGAAAGAAGCCATTGCTTTATGATCCTGAGCACTCCAGTGGGAAACACAAACAGGCTACATAAACTAATGCATTCATTTCATGAGGTTTTATTAAAAGGTTTCACCTTTAAATTGAGCTGTCACACATTGTTGGGAAACTTTTTACCACAGTTTATTTTAACTATGTAAAAAGAAAAAAAAACATTAAAGGAATGAAAATTCTGCAGCTTTTCATGTAACGGGCTTGACCTCTCACGCACACTACCAGTAATCTATAGTGAATTTAATCAAATTGGTTAGAAAGTAAAATTGTACCATATGTTTTTTCACGTCCCCCAATTCTTAGAAATGACCCTAACCTTGTTAACATGCTGCAGATTTCTGTGTCTCTGAACAGCAGGCTCTTTGGAGTTCACTCAGAGAAAACTACAGTGCATGATTAAAAGATATCCTCTAGATGAGAAGGACATTCTGTAATTTATAAATCATTCATTTGTGACATAGCTTTACACAGCTTTTCAAGGAATTTCATTAACTGCTTTTGCAGTTTCCTCAAATGTTGCTTTCAACAGGGAGTGTCATAGGTCATTACCAATTTTCCCCTTACGTAAGCAATTTCAACTTTCTATTAAAAATACTAATTTCCAGACCACTATAGTATCTTTGAGGTAGCATGTGTATTAAAAAAAGTCCCAACTTGGCTTGAAATATTAAAGGAATATATTTAAGTGAAGGGCTTTTCAGGCAGCTTGTTTTTTGTGTTCCTGATGACAGAAAGATTTTAGCCTACGAAGTCAATAGTAAATTTTATTAAAGTCATTATTTTCCTGTTACAGGCCTTGTGCTTTAAATAAACTACAGCTGACAATGCTGTCTTACATACTGTCATGCTCTAAAACAGACGTTCTTTATTACCACAGGGACAACTCATTTAGAACTTTGGAAGTGTTTTCACATTGGAGTTGCTCATTTGTGGTGCTTGGCCTATGGCTGTTCTTGATGAATACCTTTTATAGTTAGAACTTTTTCCTTTTTCTTTTGAAGATTCAAGGAGTGTGTGTGTGTGTGTGAAACTTGCAAACTCAACATTTTCTAGATAAATATTCCATCTCCAACGTCTGAAGTGGGTCTCAGTCTTTCTATATTAGTAGTATGAAAGTTTAAAAAAAATCTTAACATAAACCAAATTGTTCAATTTTTGTGGTGCAAATTGAGTAACTCAGATTAAGTAAATTAAATTATTCCTATTATTAATTTTAGCAGTAATAATATTGAAGCTGTTACTTGAAGCCCCAGCTAAGATTGGGGTGTAAGTGTTCTAGATGCTGAGCCTATGTATAGCGACAGTCAGTCCTACCCCTGCAAACACACATGTTCAATTTTACACACAAGGTGTTGCACTGAAGCCAATTAGAGTAATCACATGTGTAAAGTTAAGCATATGTGTCAGTGTTTGGTGTAGGTGAGACTAAAAAAAGACAAAGCAAGGAGAAAGGAAATAATGTCATGTCCATTTTATATGCAGGAAGTGAGGCAGACAGATTAAGTGAGTGGTCCTAGCTGTCAGAAGAAGTTTGTGGCAGAGCCAGGAACTCTATTCTATAATTAGTTTTTATATCTCACTCACCACCATAGTATAAGTGTCTTCCAGTAATGGTGACTATACATCTTCAGCAGAGATCTCCCAAATACCAGTATGGTGCCTTAGCCACAAGACTAGTCTCTCTCTTGATTGGCACTGGTGTAAATAAAGTAGGGTTTGGTTCTTTGGCCTTTAGGCTGACAGTGATGGTGCAGATCTATCATCTTTCAATTCCACTTCCATTCTCATTTGGAAGAGTTCACTTTTCCACATACACATTCTTAAAAAGTAACCTAACAGTAATTTTCACTCTGTAGCTCTTTTTCTCTGAAGTTCTGCAGGCACTTAACATTAATAAGTCTTTGTGTGCTGGTATTATTATTATCCCTATTTTATAGATGGGGTGAGGGAGAAATGAGCCACAGTGCAATTAGGTAGCATCCCAAGATCACACAGCCAGTCTGTCAGAGAAGAGAATGCAACCCAGAAGTCCTAACTCAGGATATGCCTATAGTGACACCAGCAAAATTGCTGCCATCAGTGCACTCTTTTGGGTCTGATTGAGTCATCTGTCCGGACATGCTCAATCACTCTGGAGTTCGGATCAATAATTCCAGCAATGGAAGTAGTGTAGCGCTATGGTAACAGGATGACTTTTCCATTCGCCTTAGCACAGTGTGTAGGAGGATGTAAGTGGGAGTTAATGAATCAATGATAGATACACAAGGTATTTTACATGCTGTGCATATCACCTGTTGGCTTCCGCCAAAAAGTGTGCCAAGTGTAAATTAGGGCTTAGTTTCATGGCATAATCACAAGGTCATGCTTCCTCCCTCTAACCCTTTTGTCAGCTGCAACCATGGTCATGCAAATCTGACTGGTGGGCCAATGCATCAACTTTTTTTCCCCCCCATGAATCAGCTATTTACAAATACTTTTTTGAATTCCCAATAGAGTCAGTTCTCTTTTTATTTTTATTCTTTTGAGAATGTTCACATAAATTCATTTTTTTGCTGTATGGATGTGTGGGGAATGGATATTCTTCTTTTGAAATACCACTGTCTATACATTAATAAAAGTATTCACGCACAAATATGAGTATTTGCTACTCAGACCTGAAACAATCACATACAGTTTATAAAGGCTGTCATCTAATCAGGAAGCAATAACTACACCACATGATTTAGCTAACCAATCATACACTACTTAACATAGCTGAGAATCTAGCCTAATAACTGAGAGGCTGAAATATGTTTGAAGTCTTTGAACAACTATGAATAATGAAATAAATCAGTAAATAAATAAATAAATAACACCGGGGCGAACTCCCAAATTGGGGTGGTAGAAGGGAAGCTTGACTTGTCTCAGAAAACATTTGCTATGAACATACACCCAGCATTAGATCTGAGTAGATAGTGGTCTTCAAGAGACTATCACAATTGTTCATTGTATTGTTTATAGGAACTGTTCCAAAATGCATATGCTATAAATCTAGTATTTGTCATGTTAGGTTCTGTGTTATACATGCAGCTAGCCCTCTACTGACATTCAGTTGTTTGTGGTTCCTGACAGAGGATATGTATGGTAGGTGCACAAGCAGAAGGTCACATATAGAGTCTAAATCTGCATGTTAGCCTCTTGATTTACAACAAACCTTCTCCAGTTGGATCACCTGCAGTTTAATTTGCTGTCTGTTGAATGCACTTGCTTTGTATGACAGCATTTAAACATACAGTCATGGCTTAAATCATAATATACCAGCTATCACACAGTGGTAGCTAAGTAATGCAGTTTCCCCATGTACATTGAATATTGCTGTAGTATCTCAGTTACTATGGTTTGATAACTTCTGTTTATGTTGAATTTTTTTTTAAGTGGTGACCACTTCGCAGTATTGGTTTGAAAGTTATTGTTCTGTATATAGTGGAGGCGGAATGAGAAGTGTTGTAATTTTTCTGACATATTGATTTCAATATATTTCTTAAAATTAATAAATGTTTTTGTTAGCTCCTTTTAAGGGCTATACAACAGTGGTTACTAAGAAGGATGAAAACCGAATAGAGACAATGGTTCACAACCTAGTATGTTTCCTACTATGTCACCTTAATTTATTTGGTTCAAAAATCTTATAAATCCAGCCCACTTTCTGCAACTAATCCTCGGTAGGCCTTTTTGCTAAAAATTGAGTCTTTCCCCTCCTTTTCTCCCCACAATCCGTGGTGTCTTTCATGCAGCTAACCTAGATGCTATCAAAAAGCATGATTTGTGATGTTTGTCTGTTACTGTTTACTTAAAAGTGCTAAAACTACATTTTCTTATCAACAGGAAACTTTCAAGATATTTAAAAGCATGTCTTTAAACCTTCTGGCAGCAATAAAGCAAAAATGGCAGGTGGCTGCATGAAAGAGGTAGGTTATACTATAACCAACTACAGGGGAAAAAACAACACTCGGCAGTGGGGCAGTAGTCTGATCTTTGTTATAGTGATGTAAATCCAAAATAACACTATTTACACTAGTGTAAAAAAGGTCAGGTTCTCTCACGATACCTTTATCAACTACTAAGCTGCCAGAACACTAGAAACAACAGTGTTTGACATAACCTAACAAAGAAGGAGTTCTGTGGCACTTTTAAAGACTAACAAATTTATTTATTGCATGATAGTTGTTAGTTTTTAAAAATGCCACAGAACTCCTTTGTTTTAGTTTTGCTGGAATAGACTAACACAGCTACTACTTCAGAGTATGACATGTCTTGTTCCAATAAGGCCAACTCACTATTTTCCTGCAAAACTTGGCTTGAACATGCATCCATTGCAGTGAAATATGTCAGGCTTTGGGTAAACTTTTCAAAAGAGCCTAAAAGACTTGGGTCCTTAACTCACACAGATTTTCAATAACCAAAATTCTAAATGCCTAAGTCCTTTTTGAAATGAGACTTGAAAATGTTCCCCATCACTGACACCAGATTTTTTTTTTCACTTTCACTGCTGTATTAGCATAAAAAAGGTGTGGGTGTTTTAATACCACGTTATTTAAATCTGTTTAATGGAACTCTATAAGTGAGCCCCAGATAAAAATGCTGGTGTTCCAGCATGATTGGACTGGTACAGAAACATGGAGGGGAGATTTACACAAAATATCAAATAACATTGCAGAGAACTTCTCCACACAATCGCTCTGCAGATAGCTTAAGGATGACATATGTTCTCTGCCTTTGCAACTGTCCAATCCCTGTCCACGCTTTTCCAGCCAGATCAAAGAACAGGCCTCAGGGGATAGACACTGCCCAAGAAGCAGATCTCCCCTGTTTTGCAGTTCAGGTTTAGGTTGATCATGATCTGTATACCTAGACCATCAACCAATATATTGACTAGAGTAACACCAATATGTACTGCTGAGCCTAATTTGGCCATGGCTGCTGCTGCTATATTTCTCTGCAGTGTGAGAGGTGTGCTTTACAAAAATAAGATGTCATATTCCTTGCCTTTGTTTAGCCAGAGGAGGTAAGGAAGAAGGAAAGAGCATCTGCTCTTCATAGGGCTAAAAAATGAATCTGTTCTCTTTTGGGCTCAAAAATGAAGACCCTTAAGAAATTTAGCATGTTTTGTTTCTATGATTTGACAGAGATTTAGACCTCAGACAAGATAAAGGCAGTTGAATGTAACATTGGCAATATATAAAAATTCTGTTTTGTACTGTGCTCTTTTGCTCGTGACTGGTTGGAGGAAAGGGTGAAGAATAGCCCATGAAACAGGTTCCACGTCACAGTAATTGAGCAATTGTATATTTTAAAAATAAATAAATTCATAAAAATAGTCCAAAAAAGACATGTTTAACAAGCTATATAACGTTATTTGTCTTTCTACACCTTGTCTTTCCTGTCTAATAGACTTTTGGTGCTAGTGACCAGAGGGACTATGGAGGCAGCAGGCAATGACACATTGCAACGATTCCTTTAACTGACTTTGATCCAGTGACTGAGTGCAGGAGCAAGGAGAACTGTGCAAGGTGACTCAAATACCCACTCTCAAATTTCTCTGTCCAGACGATCAGCTGCTTAAGAAGAATATCTATTATTCATACTTAAAAAGAATTATACTAGTAGGAATGAATGTAATTATGTAATGAAACTGGAACCTACTATGTAACAGCATGTAGCTTTAGAATCTAGATGCATAAGTTAAATACAATAGGCCAAAATCAAGATCACTGATTTCAGTTGCAAATCAGAAAATTAGGCCCATTGGTCCAAGTCCATGACTGATGTGATGATAGTTGGTGGAATAATTCTAAGTCTCCATGTGTTTGATATGTACATTTTGAGGTTAATTTTCATTTATTTAGTTAATATCAAGTATAGAAAAGACAGATCAGATTCAATCCTACATTTGGCATAAATTTCACTATTTAATACCTTGTATGATTCTTCTAGAATTTGGATAGTCAGCCCCATCAAAGGACTATGTCAATCCCAAGTAGTTTAGCAACATAGCTCCTTTGAGAACATCATACCAGCCCTTCGCAATCTGCTTGGGTTTTAAAGAATGTAGAGTCAGATTCAAAGTCTCTGTCCTTGCCTTCAAGTTTTTCAGTGGTCTGGGTATGACATAAGTCAAAGAAGGCCTGGATCCATGGGATTTGGATTGTAGTAGAGACCTTCATCCCTAAGGCATGATGAAGCTGTCCATGGCAAGTGTAAATCTTGTCTATGTAGGAGACAAAACTGTCTCAGTCACAATTCAGTCCAAGGCTGGGGAAAGAACTTGCATAGCACATAATAAGAACTTCTTGTGGATCTTTGCTTTTTTGCAGTTCCTTGTCTGAGCTTCTGGAATATAAGCAATCAAAAGGAGGGTTAAAGTTCATTCAGAGGTCAAATGTAGGGGTCACATTTGCCAAATTGAAGAACTAAGACAAACTGGGAGAGCTAAAGGATAAATTAAAGTTAATAACCTGCTCTTGGAACAATCCATAGCCTGAAATACTAAATCTCTGCTAGCTCTGAGTCAACTTCAGGTGAGAAGATTCACCAGCTTAAGGTAATTACAACTAATATGATCATTGAGTACTGAATGACAATTTGTTATATATTTAAGATAATATCTTAATTTTTCAGAAAAGAGAGCCTGTATTTATCTAGTTCCAAAGGGGCAGCTGTGTTAGTCTAGTTCAGTAAAGCAAACAAGGAATCCTGTGGCAATTAAAGATTCACAAATTTATTCATTGCACGAGCTTTGGTGGGAGAAAATCCCACGTCAACAGACACTTTGAAGACACTTCAAAGCATCGGATGAAGTGGGATTTTATCCCACCTAAGTTCATGCAATAAATAAATTTGTGAGTCTTTAAGTGCCACAGGACTCCTTGTTTGTTTTGCATTTATCTAATTCAACACAAAAATAAACTGGATTTCCTGAGATGGCAAACAGGCTACAATAGGACCTTATCTTGACCCATAATATTTAATTATAATTAAAGCAAATTGACACTCTGCCTAGACTGCTTTCATGGTGCTGTTGTCAGGTATTCACCTTTTAGAGTCTTGCATGTTGAATATGCTCAGAGGCCATGAGGTTTCCTAGAACACCATGCAAAACATCAAAGAAATGTAAAGTCATAGTGTAAATCCACAGGGTCATATTAATGCCACTTTTTTCCCCCCTGGAGAATCCCCAAAACAGTAGCAAAATTTAAATTATGAGATTACAGTAACAGGTCCTAAAACATCACTCATTTCTTGTAAACTTCTAGATACTATTTCTTCAAACAAAGGTGATGCAATTAGAATTTTCAGACAGCCATTCATGAGAAGCTCACAACTTTCTGCAGTTTTGAATTTGAGAGTGGGTGCCATCTTTATGCCAATGACTCACAAATCTACTTCTCCATTCCTAATCTGTTTAATCCCACATCTCTCACGGTTAGTCTGACATCTCCTCTTGGGTGGGTTCCTGTCAAATTCAATTTCAGAGGATCAAAACTGAATTTGGCCAAGGCTCTACATTTCCATCTTTTAGGTACTGTTGACAATACTACCATCCTGTTTCTCAAGAAGGTCTAATTTAGAGATATCTTTGACACTGCCCTCCTTCTTTAGACCTACACATTCAGACAATATCCATATCTTGCTATTTCCTCCATAATACTTGTAAATCTAGCTTTGTGATCACCCCACATAAATTCTCTTATTCAGGCCCACATCACCTTCCATGTTGGCTTCTGCAACCTGCTCCACGCTGGTCTTCCTCAACCCCTATTCAATTCCCCATCCTGCAAAATGCTTCCATTAAAAAAGGTTTCCTGGTCCTAATTCTGACCAATTACCCTGTCTTTGAATCTCTCCACCAGCTCTTCCTTCTTCACTACATCAAATTTGTCCTACCTTTTCAAAATCATTGAAAAAATCTATTTATCCTGACCTACCTGCATTGTTACAGTCCAGCTCCCCACAAGCCTCTTCATGTTTTCATCATGCTGTCTGTAATCTCATGCAGGGACTAACTTCCAGATACCAGTCCATGAGCTATTACTGGGAATATTTTCACTGGAGGCTTAAGTCAACTTAAGCAACTCTCTGGCCACATCTGGAGTTCTTTAAATTGACTTAAGCACTTGTTTAAGTCGACTTAATAACTCTCATGTTTAAAGTCAACTTTAAGGGTTAAATCAACTGTGGCCATTAAAGTCAACTTAATAAAGTTGATTTAAGGCAGGAGAGCTATTTAAGTTGACATGATTAAGTCGACTTTAAATGGGTCCCCTGGCTTAAGTTGACTTTATAAAGTTGACTTAAACAAATGGAGCCTCTCTAAGTCAACTTAATAAAGTTGACTTTAAGTCAACCTTATTATGTTGACTTACCTGAGCCCTCTAGGGTAGACATAGCCACTCTGTTCTTCAAATTTCCACTCAAGACTCACTATTACTTTGGCTCCTTTGGGAAATTGCTAACTGAAAATGGTTAGTGTGGCTGCCAGTGGAGATTACTAGTATCTACTTCTGTTTTACCATAGTTATTTTTAAAACGACCCAATGCCATTTAATTATGAACATCACTAGTCTATGCAACTACATGTTTTTATTCACTGTTACCTTTATTATTCTTTCCCAGTCCCTCTGAGTGTTTTTAACCCTCACTTTCTAATCTACATAGGTTTTCATATTGCTCTCATCACCATAGTGTCACTTGTCATAGTATATTCTACGTGAGATTTTAAACACTGTGGGCAGGGACTGTCTTTCTATATGTTCATGCAACAGCCAGCTCAATGGAGTCCTTATCCAGCCAAAGGTCTCCATGTGGTATCATGTAACAACTAATTTGTACCAAATCAGGAAAGCTAGGCCAGGATTTTCAAACCTGGGTGCCTAATCTAGGTTTCTAAATCCAAATTTAAGGACTTAATTAATTGGGTTGATTTTCAAAAGCGCTAGGTATCTAGCAGATCCTGTTGACATACTACTGATCTCTCTGCTAGCCAATGACACTGTGACCTTGGGTAAGCAGGTCCTTTTTTTCCTCTGCTTTTCCTTATCTTAGCCATCTTAAAAAAATAGGTACAATTTGTATCTTCCTCACAAGAGCATGGAGCAGCATTCATTTGTCTGATATACTAATATCATATTTATGTTCACTTTGAGGTCCTCAGATCAAAGGTGCTATATAAGAGCAAAGCAATATTAAACACCTTTTATCTGCAAATGGTAGAGGTCCGTTGCATATACGAGTGCAGACTAGCTATTTAACAGGTCCTTGCCTTTAAAGAGGCTATCCTTTATATATGTAAAAAGTGCATGAGCTCATCAGGTTCAGGGCTGTAAGGAAGTATTATTGGATTTTTTCAGCCCTGTAGGACAGAACTTGTTTGTATAATCAGAAGATATGCCTTAAGTGGTCTTTAAAGAAAGTCAGATTTTGTTTAAAAAAAGAGAGGAAAGAGGGAGGCTTCATTAACTAGACTGACAGACTCCATAGATCTCTCAAGTGTTTAAATTAAGGATTGCAAGTTCTTGAAACTTGACAAGGCAGGCACGACTGGCATTGCCTGCTGTCTGAACCACAGGTAAGTGCAAATTAAGCTCTTCCTATCTCTGTTATAAATGCACTGCTCCTGTTCTCACTACTTCTTTTCAGTGAAGTAAGAAAGGGGCTATTGTGTTTTAATTATGTGAGGACTAAATTAAAACTTTCAAGTGTCAAATAACTAGAATTTTGCAACATGTGATGCACTCAACTGAAGTTCATTCTAATAAGTACTTGGTATTTATCCAAATATTCTCAGTGAATATCAGAAACTCAGGAATTTATAGACTTTGATAGAGGTTAGAGTTACGAGAACATGAGCAGCATGCAGTACTTCTGTGTGTGCCCAAATATAAAACTTTTGGTCTGACTATAACCATTTATGGACTTGGATTCAATTTTTGTTAAAACTCATGGTGCACTTAAATGTAGTCCTGTTTCTAAATTAGTAGTACTTATATATAAAATTCTACTTTCTTTTTCAATGGGTGTAAATATGACCACTCTGTTGATTTAAATGGAAGTTATGTCAGATTTATACTGGCTTAAAAGTGAACTTAACATAACATGGGAAATAGTTATTGGTTGACTGACAAATGAGTTAGATATAGAGAAATATTCTGGTCAAAAGTCTGTGGACACTTAGAGTTTGATCTTCCGAAGAACTGAATCTTTGGAAGAACTCTTGTTGACTTCAGTTGGTGTTTTAGGTACTTAAGATATCTGACAATAAGGCTTATATTGCATTAAGTACACCGAGTGATATTGTAATGCAGTCTCAACTTAGCAATGCAGTTACTACAAAGTGAATTATTTTTAGTTAGTATGTCAGAAGCATGCGACAGCATTCATGAGTATCCCAACAAAGTGAACTCACCATTGACATGTTGCAGTTTGAGATTTCCCCATGCCTCTATCAGATCTAGCAAATCTAGTTACTGGACACATGGGATAGAACTTATTCACACAATATACAGCAGATAAATGAAAAAATAAAAAAAGCATAGAACTTTTGCTTTGTTTTCAAACAAGTAGTAGGCCTATGCCTTTTGAGAAAAATAGTTTCACTTTCTAACAATATCTTGTTTACATGCATTCCTTCCTCTTCCTACCAAGGATCAAAGACTGTTGTTTTTTAAAAAATACACACAGAAGGCATTGGTAGGTCTAACAACATCTTACAAAGAAATCCTTACCCCCATTTCTTGGTTAAAAAATGGCCAAAAGGAAATAAAATATTATACTTAAGGAGGTTGAGAAAACATGCACATACTTTTTCCTTTATAACCGCCCCCCCACCTCTTTTTTCATTTTCAGAAGGGAAAAAATGTTTTGGCTGCTTCTGTCACCTGGCTGAAGGGGGAAAAAAAAGTTACTGTGTGCAGTTAATATCGAACAGCAGCCATCTCCAGATGATCCCTGCTGCATCCAATTTCTGCCAAAATGCTTTCTGTTAAACCTCCATCAAACAGACACACGGCACACAAAAGAAAACCTCATCACCAAGGGAAACTAATCCACCGGTGCGCAATGTAAGCCTGTCAACTTTTTATTATAAGAAGTCATCACTCATTTCAGTGAAGATTAAAAGTATGACTAAATTGAGAAAATCCTCTTAGCCATTCGGAATTTTAATAGAGGAGAAAAGGGGGTGAGTAAAATTTTAAACTGTGTGTGTATGTGTGTGTGTATGTGTATCTCTCTCTGCTAATATTACAAATATAGATATAAAATTATACAAAATACTGTGTGTGTGTGTATATATATATATATATATATATATAATATAGACAGGTAGGGAGAGAGAAAGAGAATGAGACTGGATCTTGTGAATAAGACACCCATAGCAACCCCCCCATCCCATCCCTTGAAAAAAGCCTACCAAAAATTCATACATAAACATGTAGCCTTGTAGTGCGTTTTCTCAGTTACCACAGACAAACAGTTTCTGATTCAGACGAGCTTAAGAGATAAGAATGGAAAATGAGTCCTCACAGCTTTAATTACATCGCCACTGGCAACAAGGTGTTACAGTGGTAGAATGACAATTGCTTTTACTCAGAGTATAGATTCAGGGTCAATATGCTATTTCATCATAGCACACCACAGTAGATGAGCACCATGTTGTTTCTATATTGGCCTTGCACTACTTTATCCCTGCAAGTAAAGTTAGTCTGATGTGCAATTAAAATTACAGACAGATATATACATGTGTACTTAACTAGTGCTTACTTTTGCAGATTATGGTGAATGCTGTATATTTCACCTAGAACAGACATAAAAAATATAGATAAGCTTTTGCCTCCAAAGACCATAATCATCTTCCGACTCAAAAAAAAAAATAAAAATCAAAAATCTTGTGTTAAAGAATTATTGGTTTAATCAGTTTAAAGTTTGAAAATGATTGTCCATTCTCTCAAGTCTTCAGATGATATACAAAACACCCAGAAAACTTTATGTAACTCTTATAGTTTCCCACAGTCCCTCCAGTATATTCAGTCATCTCTTAAGTTTTAGTATGAGAACCAATGTTGTTAAAAAAATCAGTTGAGTTAAATATAAAGATTTGCAAAAAAGCATCATTGTAAAACTTCACACTTTTTGGAAGACAAATACGTAAGTACCTGAAGTCGAGTCCCCTACTACCAAGCAGATAAGCTGCAACTGTATCTTACCTTGTATAGTTACACAGGCACCAATTGGCAGGCAACTGAGTTGAAATTCTTTCTGCAGATCACTGAGGGCTGTAGAACAGACAACCTGCCTCTTAGAGCATACCAGAACAGCGATGCTGACACCTTTGGGAGAGGCAGGGAAACCCGTCAGCAGTTTTTGTGTCTTCTAGTCCTTCGATTAAGCTTTTATTTATTTATTAAAAACGAGCTAAATCTTTTTGCTATTCAAGTAGCCTGGTTTGCTAAGGGTAGACAACTGGGGAACTATTTCTGCTTTCAGAGCCTCCTTTACTTTCTATAACCTTCCTTTCCATCCAATGAAAAGCAACTGTGGCCTTTTACTAAGTAAATGAGCAAATATTTTCCCAGTGTTCACCAGGTTAGATCTCCATTTAATTAAACTGGCTCATTATGTCCCTATCTGATTAGCAGAGTAGAATCAATTATTCAATGCACAAACATGGCTGCAGGAGCTAGAGGTGTATACAGAGCTGTTCATTTAATTCCAAGGACACTAATTAGGTACAAAGCAAGCAATAACTTTAACAATTGCAGGCACAAGCATACATGCAGTACAGGACAAGGGGGGAAACAAAACCCAGGCCTTCATTTTCTTGATATGCTAGATTCTCTTCCCCCTAACAGGGTCAAGAAAAAACAGAAAGCGAGAGAGGATGAAATGTAGATCAAGAAAGCTAAGCATCCTGGAAATAACCCTTGGGATTTGCATATGTAATGGTGTGCTGCTACTTTTGTACTTTATAATCAAACAGTAGGCAATTATCCAAATTATTGACAGCAGATTTCTCATTTCAACTGCAAATTAAGGCCATTAATAAAGCTTTCTAATGCAAAAGTGACTAATTAACTAATGGAATGGAACTCTGAAGCCGTGATATCAAAACCAGTCCACCACATATTGTGGAAACACAGGGGAACTAATTAGTTTAATTATCAAAACAGCTAATTAAAATTACACAGTTGCCTAATTAGTTCTTTGCGTTTTTTCTCTGGTTTAATTGACAGGATGGAGTTAAATAGGTAACTGGCCTCAAAGAGGGAAAGGGAAAAAAGAGAATAGCTTGTGCTGAATATTTTAGCTGATGTTATCTCATTCATGTGGCAGACCAGTAACAGGAAAATAAATGACTCTCATCCTTTTGGTAAGCAACTCCAAATTTTCTAGACATAAATCTGCCCTCAGACTAAGCTATCGAAACAGATTTTCATGAAGTTAAAAGGCTTGGATGTCTTGATGCATCCAAAGGGTCATGGCTGGCACATATTTTGGAGAAGACAGTGGAGAGTTTTTCTGTACTAAGTTAATTTTTCACTTTGTTTTATTTATACCTTACTCTAAGTGTGGTGCTATAGTCACTGTCAGGAGACACTGGAGGATAAAAAAAAAAAAAAAAGTTCCCTTCTTTGCGGGAGTAGAAAAAATTCTAAGCGAAGAAACAAATACATACAAGTAACATCTGCACCTCAAAAAAATCAGCATTCATGTTTGGTTCTTATTTGTACTGTCCAAGAGCCTTGACTACAGAGTGGGGCTGCAAATCTTAAAAGATATTCTAACAAGATGTGTATCAACAATGTGGACACTTCCAAAATTCCCGCCAGTTTTAACATGGGCTCAGTTTAAAGACAGATGGAAGAGGCTTTTTGGGACGAGTCTCTGCTCAGCAACAAGGATACTCATTACTACTATTTCTGTTAATTTGCTGAAGAGCAAGTCTAATTTAAGTGATGGTAACATTTGTTACAGCTGTTGGAGACTTGTGCATATTGCAGTTCCTGCCAATTTAGCAGTGGTTTAGCTAAATTAATAAGGATATATGTAAAAAACCATAGTCTTAGCAGCTTCTACCAGTTTCAGCTGAATCCATGTTAGAACTGGTGGGAATTTTTGCAAATTTCCCTAGAGTTAAAGAGACCTATTGCACTGCCTTTTTCTTTTAAGATGTTCAGATCCATTCATCAGTCAAAGGTCTACAATTTTCCGACCGTCAGCAAGGCTGAGATTTCTGGCCTTTTTCCTTCTAGACCTGGCTGAAAATATTGCATTAGACCCTGGTGTTTTCGATTGTGTTTGAAACTTGGAAATGCGAAAGTGAGAAAGTGAAACTAAAGATAGACAAACATGAGGGTGAAATGGATTCATAACCTAAATGAAAAGGGAAGTATTTATGCTTTCTGAATGGTTGCAGATGAGCTTAATACTCTAGCAAATCTGGCAGTAAAAATACTTACAGTGAGTTTTTTCTATGCTGAATTTTGACTTACCAAAACAAATGGCTTTTTAAAAATCATCCTTGCCCTGCTTCTAGATCTACAGGGGAAATAACTTTTTTAAAAAACACAGAGCATAACCTTGTATCCCCACTACTGAAAATGAGAGCTCAGAGCAACCAGCCATTAAAGTTGGAAAACTATACATGGACAACTGAATTAACAGTGTCAGAATTGCAAAATACAGATGAAATCAGCATTAGTGCCCTGTAATATAAGTTTGAAGGGCTGAAACCCTGCATCTGCTGAAAGATTCTTTGGGCACTGGGAGACCCATAGAAACTGCATTAGGAGGGACAAATGGTTAAGGGCTCCTTCTGTCTTCCTCCTCCTTGTCATTTGGAGTGGAGAGACTAGATGGATTCACCACCTTACACAGTTGTAGTGAGTGAAGTGAAATGATGGATTCTAACCATTCTCTGGTTATTAGTAATTCTATGAACTTCCTGGGAGCCTAGATAGAAAATGGAGTGTTATATCTATTTCCATAGGAAAAACACTTGTAGCCAGAGTTAACATCTGAGTTGCATGATCTAAGTTGCAGTCATAGTTATATTACAACAAATAGCTTCACTTCAGGCCAATCTCCCAGAAAGAATGGTGGAATTGCCATAATACTTCTGAAATAAGTAATTCACTTGTGTTCAGTTCTAATTCTGTCCTTCCTAGAAGTGGGAAAGAATTTAAAAGAGGTTGGCAGGTGTTGAGGGGTGCTTGTTGCAGCAAGAAACTAGTCATGTGGTGACAGGAGGTTCTGAAGAACACCGGTGGTGAAGGCAGTTGGGAGAGAGTGATTGTGGTGATGGGTAGCAGCAGGACAGTATGGAGAGAAAACGTTGTGCCAATCTGACAAAAAAAAAAAATGGGGGGGGAGGCAAGCAAGAGAAGACATGGCAGGTACTTTCCCAGTGGCTTATACAACCATTTATGAGATTGCTGCTTTCTGCCATTCTTCTACAGAACCCAGCCTATCACTTCAATACACTTATTCTGAATTCTGAGCAGTGGTGTCAATGACACTTGGGTCTGCCATGTTAGAGTAGTGGATTTGGGTCCCAGTTCTTCCAGAAGTGATGTACAACCTCTTAGTTATCCAATCTGTAAAGGCCCAAGGTTTTTTGGCACCCTAGGCCAACACTGATTTTTGGCGGGCCCCCCATCCAGCCGCCAGTGGGGATCTGGGCCCAGCCAGGGAGTAGCACTGTGGGCGGGGGTCCAACTGTGGGCGGGGAGAGGAGCAGAGCAGGATAGGATTGCTGCTCCCCCCCGAGTCCAGCCCTTGGTGCCCTCTAATTGTTGGCACCCTAGGTGGCCGCCTAGGTCGCCTCTATAGAAGGATTTGTTCTGGGGGCAAGGGCCGAGGGATAGAGGAAGGGAGGAACTGCCTACATTTTGAGGAGGTATTAGGACATGGTAAATAATAAGGGTTGGGCTATCCAAAGAATAAGGAACACCAACTAGTTGAAAAGATAAAAACCCATGGCCTCTGCCTGGCTTCAAGTCCTGCACTCCTTCCCATCAGCCAAAGAGTACGTTGCAGATCTGCTTTGCCTCTGTATGACACAGAGCTCTGTCGGTATGCTCAGTTCAGTTAGCGTGTGAGGCAGTGGTTCCCACCTTTTTCTCTGCTGTGGCACACCTTGATACTTTTAATTATTTTGAGGCACACTGCAATTCAGTTGCCAAATAAACTCATGAATATTCATAAGCTAATCCAGAACTCTGAGTAGTTTTCAAAACCTTCTGTGGCACATCTGCTCAGATTTGAGGACACACCTGTGTGCCACAGCACACTGGTTGGGAAACACTGTAAGGAATGCTAAGGCTGAGAGTAGGTTGGATCAGTCAAAGATTTAAGCAGCAACCCTCTAACAAACTCTCCTGATGTGCAAATGTTGTGCCAACAAATATCCCAAAGGCAAAACAAAACTGATCACAAATTTACATATTGTTACATACATTTATATAAAGAGAATTGATGGGAAAAGGGGACAAAGACCTTCACCTCTGCTTAACATGCAGAAGAGCCTGGGTTCAAGCCCCAGGGGTTTGGATTTGATGATCTCATGAGGTCCCTTCCAACCCTATGGTTCTATTTTATTTCATTATTTTAAAAAAAAAACCTAACTCGCCCCACTTTCTTCTTACTCCACTTGCAGCCATCATTCAGTGCCATAAACCAAGAGTCAGGGAAATTAGAACAAGAACAGAGGGAGATTTTCCCCAAGGCTAGGGGTCCCCAGCTATGCAGGCAGCTCTACTCTAGTGATTTTCTTAGGCTTATAATATGATCAAATTGCTAAAGCCCTGCAAATCCATGGATATCCACTTTATATCTGAGGATCATATTTTTGCAGATGTGGATCAGATCTCAAAGGCAGGGAAGCTGCAATCTGCAGCTCATGCCTTTGATAGTGTTTCCCTGCCTTTGAGATGAAGGTGGGGGCTGCCACTCAGCTGTTAGGTGGGGCTTCCCTGCAGCCTGCCAGTCAGCTGTTGTTCAGCTCCCTGATGGGGCTGGTCTCTGAACAGCTGCTCAAGTGATGGAGGCTGCATTGGGGCTGGTCTTCAAACAGCTGATCTGTGGCACCAGAGCTGTGGGTGTGGATGAGTAGACTGCAGATGGATGTTGGAGATAAGCTGATTGGGGCAGATGTGGATTGGATGCAAACCCACATTTGTGTATCCATATAGGGCTCTTTCAATTGGAATGAATTATCATGGAGATAACAAGAAGAAACATTCCTTGATAAAACAAAACAATAAAGGAAGAGCTTCAGGAGTAAAAAGAGAATGCAGGGAGAAGTCCAGCAAGAGAGTGGGGACTATCCAGTTTTTTACTGAATGTGGCGTGCATGATTACCTGCTCTATGGGCAGGTGGCACATGTGTTCATTTGGTCCCAGAAGTTCCTGGTCCCCAGATACCATGTATGGGGTCTGGAAACTACCATGGCTGAACTGGGAGGAGATAAGGGAAACAGAGAGGTACATAGGTGAGACTTTCTGGGATATAGTACAATGGTCCCATCTGTGGACTGGCAACCTCTGTACTGTTGATGAGAATTAAAGTCTCGGGATGGAGAATGTCAAAGTGGAGCAAAAAGAAATGATCCCAGAGTTGGGACCCTCCTTCAAGATGATTTCATGGTATCCTTGGTGTGAGTGGACCAAGGATACCATGACCTATCTTGCAGTAGGGGGAACTCCAGTGATTAGAAAGAGACAAGTAATAATAATGGGGAATTCAGTTATTGAAAACATAGTGAGCATGGTGATTTGCCTGCTGGATGTGAAGGTTGTAGATCTCTGGAGACATCAACACACTTATCTGTAGTGTCAGGAAGGAGCCTGTGGTCGTGGTACATATAGTAGGTATCAGTGATAGAGGGAAAGTTAAGAGCGAGGTCCTGTGGGCCAAATTTAGGCTGCTAGGAAAGAGATTGAAGTCCAGAATCTCCATGGTAGCATTCTCTGAAATGCTTTCAGTTCCAAGCACAGGAATGGTTACAGGCAGAACTGGAGGGTCTCAATGTGTAGATGAGACAATGATGTAGGAAGGAGTGGTTTATATTTATCAGGGACTGGGGAATCTTTTTGGAAAGAAGGAGCCTATAGAGAAAGGTCGGGCACCACTTAACCCAAATTGGAACCAGATTGCCAACACATAAAATTAAAAAGGTCATAGAGCAGTTCTTAAACTATGGTCTCTAGGGGAACACTGACAGGTGCCAAGGAACATGTGGTTTGGGCAGATATCCATTAGGGAAGGGCATATTAATATAGATTCTTTATACCCTAGTAAGGAGGAGAGGATAGAAGAAGGTGAAATATTAATAGGATCCGATAAGAAACAGTCAAATGAAAGATGGCTGTTCCATTACATCACATAATGACAAACAACTAAAAATGTCAAATTTTTAAATTGCTTATATACAAATGCTAGAAGTCTAAATGCAAAGATGAGTGAACCTCATATTAAATGGGGATATTGCTATAGTAGGCATCACGGAACGTGGTGGAATGAGGGTAATCAATGGGACACTGGGATACAAAATACCAGAATAGACTAGGTTGTACTGGTGGGGGAGTAGCACTATACTGTATCTGAAAGACCATGGAGTCAGATGAAGCAAAAATGTTCACTGAACAAACTGTATCATAGAATTTTTATAGATAGCAATTCCATACCTGGATAATAATATTAAGGTAGAGATATTCTACAGACCACCTAACCAGGATGATGCTAGTGACTGTGAAATGCTCAGGGAGATTAGAGAGGCAACCAAAAACCTTCAAACTCACTAATAACGAGGGATTTCACCTATCTTCATATTGACAGGGTATGTGTCACCTCACAATGAGATGCAGAGATAAGTTTTCTTCACATGTTAAATGACTGCTTTTTGGAGCAAGCTGGTCTTAGAACCCACAAAAAGAGATTTAATTCTTGATTTATTCCTAAGTGGAGCACAGGATCTGGTGTAAGAGGCGAAAATAAAAGAATAGCTTGGTAATAGTGATCCTAACACAATAAAATTTAACATCCTTGTAGGGGGCAGGGGGGGAATGGACACCAAAGCAGCCCAGTATGGTAACATCTAACTTCAGAAAGGGAAACTACACAAAAATATGCAAGTTAGTTAAACAGAACTTAAGGTACAGTGACAAAAGTGAAATCTCTGCATTACTGCATGGAAACTTTTTTTTAAAGACACCATAATAGAGGATCAATTTAAATGTGTACCTTAATTAAAAAGTATAGTAAGAGACCCCAAAAAGTTCCAGTGTGTCTAAATAACAAAGTAAAAGAAGTACGTAGAGGCAAGAAGGCATCCTGTAAAAAACAGAAGTAAAATTCTACTGAGGAAAATAGAAATGAGTGTAAACTGGCAAAGGAAGTATAAAAATATAAAGAGGAAGGCCAAAAAGAATTTAGACAGCTAGTCAAAGATACAAAAAGTAACAGCAAAAATATTAAGTGTATTAGAAGGAGGGAGCCTGCTGAACAGCTTATGGGGCCAGTGGATGACTGAGATGCGAAAGGAACTCTCGAAGAAGATAAGGCTATAGCAGAGAAACTCAATGAATTCTTTGCATTGGTTATCATGGCTGAGTATGTCAGGGAGATTCCTGAACCTAAACTTTCTATTTCAGTTACAAATCTGAGGAACCGTCCCCGACTGAAGTGTCACTGGAGGAGGTTTTGGAACAAACTGATAGAATCAACAGTAATAAGGCAGCAGGACCAGCTGGTATCACCTAAGAGTTCTGCAGGAACTTGAATATGAATCTGCAGAACTAGTAACTGTGGCAGGTAACCTATCAGCTTCTGTACCAAATTATTGGAGGATAGCTAATGTCATGACAATTTTTAAAAAAGGCTCTAGCAGCAATCCCAGAAATCATCTACCAGTCAAATTTCAATACCAGCTGAATAGATTGAAACTATAGTTAAGAACAGAATTATTAGACACATAGATAAACATGATTTATAGGGGAGGAGTCAACTTTAAAAAAATCATCCCTCATCAAGCTACTGAAATTACTTGAGGGGGCCAACAAGCATGTGGATGAGGGTGATGCATTGAATATGGTGTACTTAGATTTTTAGAAAGCCTCTGGCAAGGACTGTCACCAAAGACTCTTATGCAAAGTAAGCTGTTATGTGATAAGAGGGAGGGTCACTCCTGAATCAGTAACTGATTAAAAGCTAGAAAACAAAGGGTAGGAATAAACAATCAGTCTGCAAATGGAGAGAGGTAAATAGTTTTGTCACCCAGGGCAGTGCCGGTGGTAGGTAGTAAGCAGCCCCTACATTGCAGGGGGGCGCCAGCATTTGAGGGGTGCCAAAAGGGGACAGCATTGTGGCACTCCCCTGATGACATCGCTCATCTGCGCTGGCATCGCTGTGCTGCAGGGTGGGGTGCGCCACAATCTCCAGCACCGGCCCTGACCCAGGGATCTGTACTGGGTATCAGAACTTTTCAACATATTCATAAGTGATCTGGAAAAGGGAGTAAACAGCTAGGTGATGGATTTAGCAGATGATACAAAATTATTCAAGATAGTAAAGTCCAAGGCAGACTGCCAAGAGTTACAAAGGAATCTCACAGAGCTAGGTGATTGGGCAACAAACTGGCAGATGAAATTCACTATTGGTAAGTGCAAAGTAATTCACACTGGAAAACTAATCCTAACTATACATGTGAAATGATGGAGTCTAGATTAGCTGTTACCACTCAGGAAATAAATCTTGGAATCACTGGGGACAGATTCCTGAAAATATCCACTCAGTGTGTAGCATCAGTCAAAAAAGCTAAAAGAATGCTGGGAATTGTTAGGAAAGGGATAGATAAGACAGAAAATATCATATTGCCTCTCTGTAATTCTATGGTATGCCCATGTCTTGAATATTGCATGCAGATCTGTTTTCTCCATCTCTAAACAAAATTTGGGCACTGTTGATCCATTCATGAGGGTTTTTCTTCATCTACTGTAGTGCAAAGTCCTTTTCTGCACTAACTACGTCTAGCATGCTGAGACTTTTGGCTAGAGCCTTGGCCAATATGGCTTGGCAAGCATCTGATATATTTAGCCAAGTCTTTCTTCCTCCTGACCTTACCAATGAGATTGACAGTTGCCAGGCTCTATTGTCTTAAAATGGTGTTTTTCCCAAAAGTTCCTTCCTAAGACTGTTGCCACTGACTGCTAATTATTGAGTCTTGGTTTCTAGGTCGGAAGTTTTATGTATTTCACATGTAGTTGCCAGAATTTCCTTGTAAAATCTATGCCTGAAGTGATCATTCCTAATGAAGTCATTCAATAATGTACATGTGTGTGTAATATATAGTGCTTTCCTTTTGTTCCAAACAAATCTTTTCTTCTCATTTGGACTGAAATAAGCATCTGGCCTGTACATCTCCAGACTACCCGAGTACTGCTTATCCCAGCTTACAGAGCATATGGCATGATGGTTTAAAACGGTACAAAGATATTAACTCCCTCATTAGCTTCCAGAGGCACAGAATTTATGGGAGAAAGTATTTCACAGCTGTGCATAGTTTCTTAGGAGGCTTTTATGTAAGTGAGGAATCACACCTTTCTTCCAGTATGGCCAAACATGCTATGGAATTGGTCCCATCCTTACTTATGGGGCCTCTGTTTCTGATCTTTACTCAAAGGACTCCCTCTCTTCTAGGTAGTACAACTTCTTATGCTGCTGGCTAGTGAGGAACCATTGTGTCAATAATTGGCTGGTTCTGAAACCCACAATAATTAGGCTGCTTACTTCTGAAGAGGTGACACAAGCCATCCTTTTCCACAACTTATTTAACATGGCTTAAGAAGTGCTTATGATGTGAATATCAGTGTCTAAATCACAGAGTTGTTAATGGTAGCCATCTTTGTTTTTCATGGGCTTCAAGCCTTAAGATCTCTCTCTCTTTTTTATCATCATCTGATTCAAATGTCTGGCCTTCCTTATTGATTAGATATTAACTTTACAGCCAGTGATCCAATTATCTAGTAGTGCCTGTATAAACAAGAGGCCAGAATTAAAACCCTGGATCTAAACATAACTTGGTCTCTTAGATGAGGAAAGAAGTTAAAGTCCAACCCAAATCTAGACATGAATTTCACATATGTCCACTCTGTATAAGGGGTCAAAGACAGTCTAGACTCAAACACTGGGAATACAGATTTGTACCTTATGTCAATTTCTAATCTAAAGTAATCAAATTTGTCAAAATAAAGGTAGAAGTGATTATCTTTAATACAAAGAAGGTGGTTCCTGAGGATTAGATCAAACAAGACATAGGACCAAAATCACTAGTGACTGGAAAGTGATGGGTGCTGTGCCAGGTTCCCCATAAATAGGGAAGTAGATTATTAAAAGCTTTGTTCATAAGGGGATTTAATTGGTATTGGATATTAATGTAAATGCACAAAAAAGATAGATGTCAGTAATTGTTTGGCTATATATAAAATCTTTGGGAAGTTGTAGTCTTAGGTGAGGAATTAACCTTTGTTAAGGGGGAAATTATATGCCATAATCATAGGATATGTCTACACTTGCAAGTTAGTTTGAACTAACTTAGTACCTGTCTACACTAAGCTTTCATTCATTCGAACTAAAGCAGTGGTTCCCAAATTTTCTCTGCCATGGCACACCTTGGTACATTCAATTAATTTGAGGCACACCACCATATACTTTCCAAATGAACTCAGGAACATTCATGAGCCAATGAGTCAATCCAGAGCAAGTTGATAGTTTTTCAAAAAATTTTGTGGCACTCCTGGCTTGGAGATGATGGCACACCTGTATGCCATAGTAAACTGGTTGGGAAACACTGAACTAAGGATTCCTTAATTTGAACTAATGAAAGCTTAGTTTGAACTAGTAAGACCTGCTGGTTAGTTCAAACTAAGCCTTTAGTTTGATCGTTACTTCGAACTAAGTACAACGTAGACAAGGATTAACCCTTAGTTCTAACTTAATAAATTCGAACTAATGTCAGTTAGTTTGAATTAACCAAGTGGACTAATTCTAACAGTTTGAATTAATCTACATTGTTAATTCAAACTAATAAGTTCGAGTTTAGTTTGAACTAAATTCATTAGTGCGAATTAACAAATTCAAATTAACTTTTCCTAGTGTAGACATAGACATACTGTCACACTCTAACTCACTCATATTGAAAAAGGGAGTTGTTATGGTAAGAAAAAAATGCATATCTGCTGTCATTAAAATATGCCATTTTATTTTCTTTCAAAATGCCAATATTTTCAGTAGTAAGGAGCTCTAAAGAGGGACATTGTTATACACTTTTTTAACTTGATATAATCCTTGTAGCTTGGTGCTCTAGAGGAGCACCTGTCTGCTGATTTACAGGAGGAAGAATGGCCATAGAACTGCTTCATCTACATACGTTCTTTACCCTGAATTTCAGGTGGACAAATGCTGAAAGAGCTCTCTGCCCCTATCTATTATTGAACAAAGGGGAAGTATGGCTAAAGAGAGAGCTTCATTGGCATAAGCTATTTACCCAGAATTCTTCTAGGAACTTTGAGCAGTCACCATAATGGTACAAACTCAGAATTAACTGAGCAGTGGAAATAAATTGACAGAGGGGAAAAGAGCTCCCTTTTAGTGGCAAGGAGCACATCCCTAGTGGCAAGGACTTTACTAAGGAGTCTAAGTGTTACAGGTTCCTATCCACTGAGGATCCTTCATGCCTGTTAGAAGTCTTTGGTTAGAGACATTGTATAGGTAGGTGCTCAGTGGAGTGAAAAGAAGAGTTGTTTGCTGGAGCCACAGAAGACAACAGAAGAGCTGAGTGAACTCTAGTGAGACTGCACATAGAATCATAGAATCATAGGGTTGGAAGGGACCCCACAAGGTCATCTAGTCCAACCCCCTGCCAAAAAAAGCAGGACCACTCCCATTAGATCATCCCAGTCAGTGTTTTGTCCAGCTGGGACTTGAACACCTCCAGAGATGGAGATTCCACCACCTCCCTAGGCAACTTATTCCACTGCTTCACCACTCGCCTAGTAAGGAAGTTTTTCCTAATATCCAGCCTGGACCACTCCAGCTGTAACTTGAAACCATTGCTTCTCGTTCTGCCCTCTGTTACTACCGAGAACAGTCGAGCTCCCTCCTCCTTGGAGCAACCCTTCAAGTAGTTGAAGGTTGCTATCAAATCCCCCCTCAGTCTTCTCTTCTGCAGGCTAAATAAGCCTAGTTCCTTCAGTCTTTCTTCATAGGGCTTGTGCTCCAGCCCTTTGATCATTTTGGTTGCCCTCCTCTGGACTCTCTCTAATTTGTCCATGTCCTTTTTGTAGTGGGGAGCCCAAAACTGGACACAGTATTCCAGATGTGGCCTCACTAGTGCAGAATAGAGGGGAATGATCACATCCCTTGATCTGCTGGTAACACTTCTTCTGATGCAGCCCAGTATGCCATTGGCCTTTTTGGCAGCAAGAGCACACTGCTGACTCATATCCAGCTTCCCATCCACCATGACTCCCAGGTCCTTTTCTCCAGTGCTGCTATTTAGCTGATCACTCCCCAGCCTGTAGCAGTACATGGGGTTTTTTCGTCCCAAGTGCAGGATTTTACACTTATCCTTGTTGAACCTCATGAGATTCCTCTTGGCCCACTGCTCCAGTTTGTCTAGGTCTCCCTGAATCCTGTCTCTGCCCTCTAGGGTGTCTACCGTTCCCCCCAGTTTGGTATCATCTGCAAACTTACTAAGTGTGCAATCTATCCCATCATCCAGATCATTAATGAAAATGCACATATGCAGCCACTAAATAAAACTGAAATCTCTATAGCTGTGTTAGGTGATGGAGCCTCTGGGTATGACCCAGAAGCACTTCCCAAGTGACTGGAAAGAAGCCTTCCTGAGTGCACCACAGAACTCTAGAATTACACCATCCACTGACATAAAACTGTGAGTGGTTTTTAGTAGATGGGGAATGGGGGGGAGACGTTGTAGTGGGACATTTGCTCATTGGAGGTTCACATCAATGGCTGGAGAACCAAATAAATTCACTACTGATAAAGTTAAGATGGTGGAAGATTCCACTCAGTCATTTAAATATACTGTTGCTGTGTGTCCTCCACCCACCTTTATTTAAAGGAAAAAAGTTTTCCTTGTTTACTAACAGCCACTTCTTGTGTGTTTGTGTGTGTGTGTGTGTGTGTGTGTGTGTGTGTGTGTGTGTGTGTGTGTAAATATTGCCTGTTGGTTATAGCCAGGAAGGTGTTTGTGATTCCAAAAATTCTTGTTTGAGGACTCAAGTAGTTGTGTTCATTAGATTTTAGAGGAGCCTGTAGCTATTTGAAACTAGCCCTTGTTGCTGCTGACAACACCTAACTGAAGGGGCTACACTTCTAATCCAACAGTTAGCTTCATGCAGATTTATATATAGTAGAAAAGTAATAGCTTTATGTTCAAAGTGGTTGCTCTTTAACAAAAATGCCAGCAAGTATGCTCAAGATCAAACTTCTGAGCATCATTCTTAGTGGAGTCAATTTCAGGATAAGGAACTATGGTACTGACATCCCATTATGATTTAATACCTGATACAAAGGGCAAGCATCAGTGGAATGGATAAAGTGAGTTTCATTTCAGTAATTTTTGGTGAAAGGGGAAAGAAGTGAGGGGAAGAGATGCAAAGTGTGGTGGAGCATAGAGTAGGGAAGCTAGGAAACAATAGGAGCACCAGCAAAGAAAGTCAGATGTAAATGTTGGCTGAACTGGCACCTCATGGTAGCAAGCAAGGAACACTGCCTCCGTTTAAACCAAGTCAGGTATCGGGAAGTGGGAGAGGATGTATGACCAAAGGGGTGACCTCAGCTCTGGTAAGACTGAGGCGCAGTGCTTCGTTTTATCCCTCTCTTTCTTGTCACCATTAGGACACTGTTGTGCTTCCTGATTTTCAAAATTAATGATGGGAAGCAAAAACTAACTGTCCTATTTATAATATTAAGGAGCCTAGGAACACGGGAGTGCTTTTCCAAGTAGATATAGTTTGCTTTACTGAGGGACACATTTTCTCTGGGGACAGGAGTTAATTTATCTTCATGTTCGCTTCATCTTGAATCTGTCATGAGAAGAGAACAGCTAGTTGCACTAAGTTGAATATGTGTGTGCAGTGTTTTTATGGAATATACTGACAGCTAGTAACTGAACCTAATCCATCAAACTCATTTCACCTAAGACCTTAAATGTAACCCCAGTTCTGATATTTAAGGTAAAAGTGTTGCAAAACTACTTAATTCCTAACCTATTGTTTTCAGGCATGTAATATGTTTTATTTTCACTTTATTAGTCCAAAACTACTGTTTCCTTCAGTCAGTGGATATTTTGGTTTTGTAGTCCCTGCATTTATGTTAAAAAAAAAAGAATAGTACCTGTACAAAAGAGACCACTTATTGGATATGCCCTACTGTAATGTAGACTTTATAATGCTTTATGTGATCCAGTCCACTCACACATGAATTGATACACCTACCTCAGTCTGGTGTGTTGCTGATTTAGCAAGTTCTTTCTCCAGAGTTCTTACTCTGGGATATTGATTAGATGCTGCTTTACTGTTTTTCAGAATAATGTTAAACTAAGTTCTTGGTCATTTGTAATTAAAACTCTCATTATGACTTTTGCAATAGCAGGAATCTCAGTCCTAGGAGCAGGAAAAATTTCAGTAGTTGTCTGGAAACATTGGTACTAGTAGTCAGTGGTCTCAGCTATGAATGCTGCCTTTGCTCTGTTTGGTGCTGATGACACCTGAGTGGGGTCAGAAGAAATCAGGCACGGGAATGATTTCTCACATTTCTTTGAAACAAATCTTGCTTTCTTAGGATTATAGATGCTTAGGCTTGGAAGAGAGCTCAGGAAGTTATCTAGTCCAACCTGCTTCCTCACATCCACTTTTAAAGATCCATCATCCTCCCCCAACTGTTTTGCTTAGGTAGGTGAAAGAAAGCAATCTTTTTTTTAAAAAAAACTTAAAAATTATTTTTAAAAAATTAAAATCTGAGCAGGAATTGAACATGTAACATTACTTCTGTGTTGAAGAGCTCTGTCACCAGCAGCTTATACACACTCTTCCATATACTCTCGTCTGGAGTTCTGCTTTTGTTGTTGACAAATGACCATACGCAGATATCCATGAGAAGAGCTGTGGCATCAATCTACTTTTTAATGTGATGTGGGAGCCACCAATGTGAGACACCTGACTCTCATCCCATGATTTGCTCCTGTAGTTGTGGTCAACAGAGGTAATTGATATCAAGGTCCCACTTCATACAAAGAGTGTTTGCTAAGGGGCTGCCAGACCTAAAGACTGCAAGGTCTTGGTATGTCCATCAATCTCTGGTGCAAAATAGTCCAGATCTAGGGGTGTATTACAGAATGGACCTATAGGGCCTATGCCCAGGGGCCCTCGTAATGTGGGGGCCCTTCACCCTGCTGCTGTTAGGGTGGAATGGGGCCACCCTAGGTCAGGAGCTGGGCTCTGTGATCTTACCCTGCCCTTGGGCAACTGAACTGCCTGCAGAGGCTGGTGGACCAGCACAACTGGTTGCTCCACTCCAGGGTTGCTCCAACCCAGCGTCCAGTACAGCCTCCAGCGTGCCCTTCAGGTTCCACTGGAAGATGCACTGCATGTTCCAGCTGGCCCTGCTGCCCCCCAAGTGCCAAACAGCTGGGTTGGGGCTAGTCTCTGTCCCCAGGGCCTCCAATCCACCTCTGCCCAGATCTGGCTATTCTCAAGGATGTTGAAGGTCTCATTTACTTTTATCTGGCATTTGTAAAGGTATAGGATGAATGAAGTATTGCCCCATGTCTGAGCTGTGGACCAGGATCTTGGTTTCCATCTACAGATCTCTGTCAGTAAAGACACGACAAAGTAACTTTCTGAAGGATGCACTTGGCAGAATGGATCCTATGTTTGATTTCAATATCAAGATTGGCTGTCTGGGAGATGTGGCTACCAACATAAGGGAAATGTTCAAAGTTTTCCAGGAGTTCACCACCGCTGACAGCTTGTTGAAGAAGGGGGACAATTTGTGCTGGGGCAGCCTGGTGGAGAACCTTAATCTTCCCACTGTTGAGGGAGAATCATAGGCTCTGATAGATATCTGAGAAAAGATTTAGAATGGATTGCAAGTCAGCCTCAATAAGTGCAAGGACAGTACAGTCATCGGCATACTGGAGGTTGGTAATATAATCCTGGTGATCTTAGTTTTAGAATGAAGGTGCTGCACATTGCAAAGCTGTACATCCATATGATACTCTATCCCGATTCCAGAGGAAAGGTGGTCATGAGTAAGAATCAAGATTATGGCAAGATAGATGTAGAAGAGTGCTGGAACAAAACTGTGCTCAACAACAATATGGATAGCGAACAGATCCATCTTTAATCCATTACAGAGGATGACGATGGTAATTCCATCATGAAGTAGCCTAAGAATGTGAATCAACTTCAATGAACAAATAACCTCTCCATTGTTGGGAAGATCCTTGCCTTCATTCTTTGGAATCATTTCCTCCCTTTTGCCAAAGACATCTTTCTGGAATCCAAGAATGGTTTCAGAATGTCTTGGGACACCATTAACATGCTTTTTGTTGCACAACAAATCCAAAAGAAGTGTAGAGAACAATACTACAACTGTTTATGACACTTGTTGACCTAAGGCCTTTGATTCCATCAATCGTGAAGCATTATGGAAGATGCTATCTAGGTTTGCTTGTCCATTGAAATGCATATACACAAAAGGGGTGAATGCATAGGCAGCCTTAATTCTGTCACTTCCTAACTTATGAGCTCATGTCTTTGCAATTAACTTTCTTTAAATGAAATTCCATCTTGTGGCATTATGTTGACACCTGCATGGTTTGCCAACAGGGTTGGAACTTTGAGATCCACCATTAAGACCTCTGCCACTTGAATGAATAGGCTAAATGAAAGCAATAGTAGGCTGGCATCGCTATGTGAACCAGCACTAGAAGGGGCTGGGACATGCATTTTGCCATTGAGTTT
Source organism: Podocnemis expansa (assembly GCA_007922195.1). Lineage (NCBI taxonomy): Eukaryota > Metazoa > Chordata > Testudines > Podocnemididae > Podocnemis > Podocnemis expansa. The sequence continues at coordinate 17,580,725 of ML682017.1, read as the reverse complement.
TACAGATACTTGGTGACAGTAGGGGAATGGTGAGACTCAGGAATCTTGGGATCCATTCCAGGCTCTAGAAGGGGAAGTGTTGTCTACTGGGCACAGGGTCTTTTTTGGATTTCTGCACCAAAACTGAAATCTCCTTCCCCACAACTCTCCAACCTATCCCTGCCCCAGTCCTTTCTCTGTCCATTCTTTCTCTCTGTCCCACTGCTATTCTCCTTGCCTACTGTTCCCAGCTTCCACTTTTCAGATTTATCATCCCAGTCACAATCTCCTATCCCAGCCACTCCTAGTTCTCTCTCTTCTCACAGCTATTTGTCTCCTGTCTCATTGTACAATCTTCCCTTCGTGACTCCTCTTATGATCTATTTTTCCCAGCCCACCATTGGGTCCCATCCCCAGCTCCTGCTCCAGTCTATTTCCCTCCACCTCTCCTCCCCATCTTCTTGCTCCAATATTTCCATTCTCTGATTGTTTGCCCCAGTCTCTTTGACTGGATAGTCCAGTTCTCATGCCATGCTCCAGTTTTGCGTCAGATCTGTCTCCCACCCCCACAATAAGTTCCTATTTCAAGTCTCCTTGTCCATTTAGTCCATCTCCCCACTTGCCCCAATTCCTCATTTGTTCCCAGTGTTCCTTCCACCCCAACATGCTGCCTCCCAGTCCTCTCTCACTGCCTTCTTGTTCCAGGTTTCCTTCTAGCTTCCGAGTCCTGTTGTTCATGCTTAGCCTGGTCTACCCTTGTTTACAGCCTGGTTCGTATTCCTAGTCTCATCACCCAGCCATTGAATTTTTCTCCCACCTACCTTACAGTCCCAGTTTCACCAAATTTCTTTCCCACCCCAGTCAAGTTTTTGAATCAGATAGGTTCCTCTTCTGTGCTGCCTGCATATCACTAGGAGTGTGGTTGCTGAGAAACATGAGAAAGAGGCTCCTTTCTCTCAGTTCCAGTGCCTGGCCCCACGCTCACTCCAAACAGCTGAAAACAGTCATTACATTGAAAGTCCATCTGTGGAGATGGTGCTGTCTGGTCAGCAATATGAGCTGTGAGGGCATGAGAGCCTTGAGCATGCTCAGTGTGGATGAAATCTTTGGAGATTTTAATTAGTAAAAATCAAAGAAGTTTCTTCTGAACATATCTGATATGTTTTATTTTTTTTCCAAAGGCTTATTTTTTGGCCACATTTGTGCAGATTTTCATGGGAACATGAAGAAGCATATCCTTGATATTAAGGACAATCCTTGCCAAATTTCAAGTTTCTGCTCCAAAGCATGGGGCTGCTACAGCTGTTCAAATAAAACAACATAATTAGAATTTTTTAACATGGGTAAAACACATTTTTCTCTATTCTTCTCTTGGAAACAGCTAAACTGTTTTGGCTGAAATAGTTCAAAAACACTCAACCTGAGGCAGACTCCCATTTCCCCATCATGTGAAATTTTAGCTTGAACAGTTAAAATTGGTCAAAGTTATGTACAACTGAAAACCGGTTCTGATAATGGGAATTGTTAGGCAGCGTTAGTATTAGGCAGCTCCCAGTCTTGCCTATAATAATATCTGCGTCTGTAGATCTGGATTTTTTTTAATTAAGCTTCTCCTAAAACGAAAATAAACCAAATATCTTTTCCAAGGTCACTGTCTTTTATATGATAAAGTGATTCATTTAAATATTACAAAACATTTACAAATAGTTTTATTTCACTTTGTTTTTTTTTTCCCTCTTGAGCTATTGGACAGAATGGAAGCAATAATCAAGACATATTATGAAGAGATATGTATCTCATGAGATTCTTGGCAAGAAAGAATTTAGATAAATAAATCAACTTTTTCTGACTCCATCAACCCGTGACTCTCACAACTCATTGCAAGGGCATTTGAGATATTATTTATGAATACTAAAGGTCCTTTCCACTAGGCATATCCCTCTGAAATGACCATGTATGTATACTGTGAATATTCTGGATACTTTAAGCTTCACTGCAACACTGATTCCTGCTGTCTCCTTCAGTGGTAGTCTGGCAGTTTCCTTATATTTTACTTGGCACCTAGGAAGCTGAAGCTGGGCATCACTTAGTAAATAGCATGGTTGCCATCACTTAGCAGAATTTGGCATGTCATCACTAATGAATCAATGAATGATGTCCAAGCCACTGGCTGCAACTGTAACTGTTGTCCCCCTCAATGGTGACTGCTCACAGTGCCTCAGGTCAATACCTAAGAAGAGCTCCATGGTGTGAAGGATGAGTGTGACTCCTGTGTACCCTTTAATGGGGCGTGGCGTGTGCCATTGTTTGTCTGTCCTGACTGGTTTGTATGTGTGGACATGGCTACACCTTCTTTTTTACTCCTTTTTGTTCCCTTTGATGGAAATAGTTCACAAGTCCTATGCTCAGAATACAAGAGCTAAGACTAGGCTTGGCCCTCTACGTGGCCTCGTGATCCGGTGTAAAGGCAATTATCTGACCTTCTTTAAGAAAGATGCTATCTACCCCCTAAATCTTTATATGGTACACTGGACTATTAAAGTGAAACTAAGCAATACTGTTTAAAGAACTTGGAAGCTGAGTGGTATAGATGAGTCCATGAACTATAATGGGGAATCTGGTTGGTAAGGTCAAATACAGCTGTGAGTGGAAAATTCCACTCAGACAAAATGAGATTGTATGTCTACGCTGGAGAAGTTTAAGGATAGCTTTGACATGGGCCTGTTTGCAAGACAAAGTCCCCCACATTTTTAATTAAAAAAGAAATTGTTCAAAGAGGCATCTGAAGCTCTACTCTGCAAGGATTGTTGCACATTTTAAAATGTAATATCAGAAATGCTAGATAACATCAGTTCAATTACAGTCTCATAAACAAATTAGAACAGTGGTATCCTCCATTTGTATGTTTGTTTTGTGCTGAAAATATCTCAAGTCTTTAAAGTACTTCTACTTTGTCTGTTTAATAATTTAAAGCAGGGGTCTCAAACTCAAATCACCACAAGGGCTGCATGAGGACTAGTATGTTAGCCCACTGTGGCCTTTTCATATGATGTTGCAAATATCGATAACTATCGTGTCTCGCAGGCTGCAGGAAATAACTTTAGATGCCACATGTGGCCCACGGACTGCAAGTTTGAGACCCTAATTTAAAGTGTCCCTGATAATTACGACAATATGAAAGTCCTGCATGGATTGTTTCACGACGGAAAAGCCTATGTGAATTAAGACTAGACCATACCAGCTGGTGTAATACTTCAGGTCTCAAGCTGACTCTCACTCATACCTGTATTTTACCTTTCAGATCAATATTGTTTTATTTTGTGCTAAACTTTTTTGTTTATGGCAAGCAAAGAATGCTTTTGTTAAAAGAAATGGGCAACCCCATTCCCTCATCTCACCAGGCACAAAATTAGCAGATCTGTATTCTAACCAATAAAGAATGTCCTGTAGATAAATACATATTGTGGTGGCAGAGTGTAAGGATTCCATTAAATGCTTTAGTGATAGCTTCAGTGAAGAGAAAAAGCAAAATGGATCCTCTGTTTTTTACTCTGCCGGGTCTATACTGAAGCAACATTGTGACAGTTGCTGTCTTTTTTTTTTAAATTTTCCTGTAAGCATCACTAAGTGTGCTGTAAGAGAAGAAGAAAAATCTGTGATAGTCCCCTCTTTTCTCTCTTGGTCTCAGTTTACTTTTTTGTAAAGAACACTTTGCTTTCTTTTGTTACTGTTATGATGTACCACTACATACTAACTCCAAGATTGAGTCTGAAACACAATATTGAAATTACTAATGCATCCAAGAAATATTAACTTTATGTCTCAGAAAAAGTGGCTTTAGCAATATATCAGAGAAGTTATTGAATGTTATCGGTTATAGTGAGATTCATTATTTTACCACTGTGCTCTGAAAAGTTGTTAATGCAGCTCAGAGATTTTGTACCATATTAGTATTGTCTGTGTGAGTTCAATTCCTAACACTTTGGTCTGCCTAAGCACTGTAATTATTTGTACACCAGCCTCTTCAATTTTTTCCCCCCTGTCATCTAAGCATACCTTACATGTAGTAATTTGAGTTACTATTTTTATTTTGGTGCATCATATGGGAACATTCTTACAAAGGAAAAGATGGCTGAAGAAAGAAATGAAAATTTGGAAACTGTGTGCTCTGCATTTTGTATATGTTTCCTGCCATATGCTTGTGTAACTCTCATTAATACTAATGGGATTTAATACACACTGCAAGAGGAAAATATCCTCATTTATTGTGCACTGAACTGAGTGGTAGTAAATGTGCTGTATTGACGATCCTGAACTCCTCTATTTAATCACAGAACAGGCTGTATAAAAAGCAAGTTTCTGTACTTCAATCCTGTTCTGGAGGGATTGTCTGAAGGATAGTTTGGTCTCCTTTCGGTCCTTAGAAGCTCTGAGATGGCCACCACTGGTGTCAGTTTTGTGATGGGAACACCTGTACATTAGAAACTGGACTGAGGCTACCACATTTTTCATAGGCCCCAGCTGTCAGATATTAAACGGGCCAGATTTGGATGAGTGACGTAAGGGTAAAAGGTTCCAGTAATCCATTACGAATTCCACATGTCATTGGAAACATATGGCATTTATAGCACTTGATTCTCCAAACCATCCATCCAAAAGTAGTAAAGATGGCTGAAATTTTAATTCTGAGCCTTTTGCTTTTGGAAATTCCTCTTTTATTAAAACTGAAAAGCTATATCCACACTAAGGAGGTTAAATTGATTCAAGATAAATTGGTTTAAGGTAAATTGATATAACTGTAATTAAATCGATTTAAGGTAAATCGAGTTAACATGTCTCCACTAGAAACCCAAATCAAACTAGCATGTCTGTGACAGGACTTGGTAGTTTGACTTAGGAGCAGGGCAACATGGGAGGTGTGGCAACATGGCCCCCAAGATGGGCCATGGTGCCACACAATCCCCTGCCCAGCTCTCCTGGGGAGAGCCGGGTAGGAGGGGAAAATCATCCCCTACCAGCTCTGGGCTCCCTGAGCCTGGCTGGGACGAAGGTATCCCCCTTGCCCGGCTGCAGCCTTGAGGCTCAGCCAGGCACAGGGGAGAAGGGACCTCTGCTCTGGGCTCCCATGTGCGCTAGCCGGGAGGTGGGGGAAGGGATCTCCGTGTGCCTGGCTCCCTGCATGCTAGCTGGGCAGCAGAGATCACTTCCCCATCGCCCAGCTTTCAGTGGGGGAGCCAGGCATGCGGGGATCCCTTTCCTGCTGCCCAGCCAGCCCATGGGGAGCCAGGCGCAGGGTGCATGACCTCCTTCCCGGCCAGACAGCGCTGAGTGTGGTGCTAGGGTCCCTTCCCTCTCCACCTGGCCAGCCAGGTGGAAGCCAGGGGTGGGCCCCCCCATCTGCCTCCTCACCATCCCCATGGCCCTTACCTTCTTCCTGTCCAAGGTGCTGGAAGAGGTCTTCCTTCCAGGGTGCCATGAACGCTGGGAGGATGAAGGTCAAACCAGATTATATTGATATAAGAGTTATATTGATATAATGCAGTATGGACCTGTTATATCGCTTTAATGGTTTCGCTTTAACTGTTACAGGGATATAATACTAGGTTTTATTATATTGCTTTAACATTCCTTATATCAAAATGAGGGAGCTCCTCATATCAATATAAGGAAACATCGTGTGGGCCTAGCATTTTTTAAATCAAAGTAACCAGTGTTATTTCAATTTCAACATTGTGTGTGGACATACCCAAACTGTCTGTGGTATAATGCCAGTGCTAATGAAACTGTATTCACAATCCTTCCCCCATACCCATTGGGGGGGGCACAAAAGCCCCATTTTGCTAAAGACATAATAAATGTTTTGATTTATTTTTTTCATTTAGAAATTTGCTTCTATTACATCTCAGTATACGAATTTAAAAATTTGAAATTGGAGTAAAATATTTTTACTTTGTCCAAAAGGAATGTTTGGATGGAATTGAATTAAGTTCTAAATTTTTACTAGGAAATTTTGAAAAGTTTTGTTTTCATTCCTATTTAGAAAGAAAACAAATCCTGATATATCAAAATTTCCCTCAGAAAGGGAGTTCTGAGTTTTGACCAATTCCGAATAGTATCTTATTCTAATAGTCAGCTCAGATTTAAAAGGGACTACTCTTGGAATAAGCTACTACTTAATAAGTGTAAGAGTGACAGAATCAGGCACATAATATTTTGGGACCATGTGATGTGATTTTTTAACATTTTTTTTTTGTGGGACTATCTTCTGAGCAACAGCCGGGCAATGAAGAAATTATTTCAGTTAAATAATCTTAGATATTGAAGCAAACTAACTGCTCAGCTTACAGAAAGAAGTGCATCACAGTTAACAGTGAGCATTTCTCTCAAAATCTAACTGCATATACTTTCAATTAAATCGTAACTGGTAAAACAGTAAGTAATGCCTGATCATATTATAGCACCTAGTAGTATTTTTCTGTTATTGCTCCAGCAGTCAATTGTTTGTAAGGGTTACTGTGACCAATATTTAAAGAGTAAGAATCATTTGTTTTTTTGCTCTAAGATCCTCCTTCTGCAGTTCTGTATGGGCTTCTCTCGACCTACAGAATAGTTTTCATCTTCAGATGCTCTCTTAATGCTGTCATTTGTAAAATTATATTATTCAGAGAGCTCTCTTCCTAATGATAGTGCTGTTCGTAATTATCTTGTAACAATTCACTAGACAGACTGTGTCTGTTTTTGAGGCTATTCAGTACTATCACTTTTTCTCTTCCAGACTGGCAAGCAGTGGCATTTTGCAGAGGATATACTGCTTTTGTAGTAGGTGCCATAGTGTGTATGTGCCAGTGATGGTTTCTAGGCTTGCTACAACTCAAGTTCATGCTGCAAATACAGTAAATATGCTTGGATTCAATCAAGGTTGAACTAAGTTCCACACACCAGTTTAACTTTTTGAGTTTTACTGTCAAGGAGTCCTTTACTGGACATGTCTGCAATGGCACCTAAAATAAAAGTAATGTCAAAAGAAGGTTGTAATAGTAGACTATCTCTATTGAACACAAATTAGGCAGGCTCTGCTCTGAAGCATTAAGTATTGGTCACTGGGAGAGACAGCATCCCAACCTAGTTAAACTTCTGCCTTGTTTAGAATGGCAAGGCCTGTATTCTGAGAGGCCCATCAATCCACAGTACTGGTTTGCTTTAAAGAAAATTAGTTAGTGAGAGGACAGCTTTTGCTTTCCCTTAATAGCTTCACTCCATCTATAGTTCTGCAACTGCTGACTCACAAATCTACCTCTTCTCTCCTGTTCTGTCTTCTGCTATGCAGCTGTGCATGTGTCTGCAATATCTCATCATCCTGGATGGCTTGCCTTCAGCTCATCCACAAAATGACTAAAGCTGATCTCTGTTTCCTTCTTCCTGGACCTCCTTCTCTTTTATCTTTCTGCACTGGTTTTGAGAACAGCTCTCTGTCTCATGCTTGTATCCTGTGTCATCTTTGACTCCTTTCCATTCTGCTCCCTCTACATTTTTTCTGTAAACCAAGTCTTTATACTTCTTCCTCCATAGTGGATCAATGGGTCAATGTCTAACTGGCAACAAGTAACTAGTGGAGTGCTCTAGGGGTTGCTCTTGGGGATGGTTCTGTTCAACATCTTCATTAATGCTCTGGATGATGGGGCAGATTGCACACTCAGTTAATTTGCGGATGACACCAACCTGGGGGGAATGGTAAACACCCTGGAGGTCAGAGATAGGATTCAGGGGGACCTAGACAGATTGGAACATTGGGTCAAACAAAATCTTATGAGGTTCAACAAGGACAACTGCAAAATCCTGCAATTAGGACAGAAAAATCCCATGTACTGCTACAGGCTGTGGACCGATCGGCTAAGTAGCAGCACTGTAGGAAAGAACCTGGCAGTTATGTTGGATGGGAAGTGGCATATGAGTCAACAATGTACTTTCGTTGCCAAAAAGGCGAATGGCATATTGGGCTTTATCAGTAGGAGCGTTGCCAGGAGATCGAGGGATGTAATTATGCCTCTCTATTAGGCGCTGGTGAGGCTACAGATGGAATACTGTGTCTGGTTTTGGGCTCCACACTACAGAAAGGATGTTGACAAACTAGAAAGAGTTCAGTGGAGGGCAACAAAAATGATTAGTGGATTGGAGCACATGACCTATGAGGAGGGACTGAAGGAACTAGACTTATTTAGTTGGCAGAAGAGAAGACTGAAGGAGGATTTGATCACAACCATCAACTACTTGAAGGGGTGCTTCAAAGAGGAAGGAACTAGGTTGTTCTCAGTAGTCACAGAGGACAGAACAAGGAGCAATGGTTTTAAGTTGCAGCTGGGGTGGTTAAGATTGGATATTAGGAAAGACTTTCTCACTAGGAAAGTAGTGAAACATTGGAATGGGTTACCTAGGGAGGTGCTGGAATCTCTATCTTTGGAAACATTTAAGGCCAAGTTAGACAAAACCCTAGCTGAGATGATTTAGTGAGAGTGGTCCTGCTTTTAACAGGGGATTAGACTAGATAACCTCATGAGGTCCCTTTCAACCCTGTGATTCTATGAATCTATAACATCTTAAAAATCCATTCCTTCCTGTTTGATCCCAGTGACTCATCCACGCCCTGTTTCACTAGTCTCAATTACTGTGATGTTTCATTCGCTGGCCTCTGTTATGTCTCTGTTACCTCCTCCTATGGTAAATTCAAAGTGTAGTTGCTAAACATAACTTTATCAACTATGAATTAGAGCAAATCTGTCCAGTGGGTGACCCTTGTCTACTTTACTAAGGTTAAGCTTCTTGACCTTGACTTCCAAGCCTGTATAGCTCTGTTCTGGCCTACATATTTGATTTTCTTTCTTATGTTCTTTTTTCATCCTTTTGTCCTTCTGTTATGCCACATTTACACTTCATTTATTTCACTATGTCATCACTGTCTTTGTGTCTTCTTCCTTGGTGTCTCTTAGTTGTGGAAAAAACACTCCATCTCCACATGTCAGACCCCTAATTTCTCTCTTTCAAATACTTCTAAAAATCTCATTTGTTGCAAAAGAATAACATTTTACAGGAGGAGCAGTGTGGCAAATTAAAGTAAAAATTCAACAGATCCCAAGTAAACTGTATGTTTTGAATCTCCTAAGGTATCTCACCTTTTAGTTCTGTAGACAAAGCAGGGATTGATTTTGTATTTTGTACAAAGATGAAAGGACATGATGTTGATGGTTAGCAGATAGCATTAGACCTTTCATATAACAAAATAAAACTAAAATGTGTTTTGAAAGTTAGCTAGATAATATTTCTGGGTTTTCAATTTCTTCTCCATTGTCTCCCTGTGGTAGTTAGGCCCTTAAATTGAGACACCCTCAGATAAAATATGAGATCAAGTTAGAAAGATCAGATCCAAACTTTACCAGCATTTGGGGATGGTGAAATCAAGGCTTTGGTTTATACAGGTACTGCGTATGTGGATTCAGTCTTCACTAATGTGAAGTGTTAGATCACGGGTTCTCTTTTCTAATGTACATACCAAAAAGTTGTTTTGCCAATTGGTACTTTGGGGCTTTCTCTCTGAGCAGTTTACGTGTTTTCTTTCTTTACTAGTTGGAATACTTCACATTTAACATTTTAGACAGGTCTCCACTGCAAGTCTAATGCCTATATTCATTCTCATGATAGTCAAACTAGCACTTTTACTAGATGAATGGTACTGTATCTTGCAGCAGCTAAGAGCATTGTTTGCCAGGCTTTTATAACCTAGCAAAACAGTTCACTTCCACTCTACAATTTACTTAATTAATGCTCTTCATTTCATCAGTAGGGATCTATCTTAGCCATGCACCATTATACAGTAAATTTCTTTAATGAATTCTATGATTCTCTCAAAATTCCCAATCAGATGAGAGGGCCTACTAATATAATAAGTCAAGAAAGTGCTTTTTTGGAGATTCATTGAATTTTATTTCTTCAGAATTGTCTCTTAAAACTCTGAGGGAAGCATCAAGCTAAAAGGAGGCCATTATTAGACGTACTAACTAGAAAAGAATCTGGCCTCCAAAATACAATTTTGGAACTGAACTTCCTCAGAATGTTTAGATCTCACGTTTCCTTATTAGTTCATTATAGGTATGAGACCAACTTCAAAGCTTTGTGTCCAGCTCTGGATTTCTCCAAGGAATAGAGCTGCTCAGAGTCTGAATTTTGATTTGGGCTCATCTATAATGATATAAGGAGAACTGTGTTCCCAACAAAATCATAGCAAAACATCTGTTGTTTGTGTGGGACCGTGATTTGGCTCACAATGTATTTGTATTAAAGATGCGGAGCATTTTTAAGAAAACAGAGTATAAGGTGGACAGCTGAAGGCTACTTATTCAATTTCTTCAATTTAGTTTAGTTTAGTTTTATTTTGTTTTTTGAAACCTTCTCCATTCAAGGAAAAATTAGAACTAATCATGAAATGGTGGGAGGAAGAAAGTCCAATTTAGTTGTGTTAACAAAGAAATGAAAAACATATTCTGACCAGCTAATAAAAGTAGTCAAGATATAGAAAGCATGTTTCATGGGAGAAAAAAAAAAGTTCCACTTCTTTTTATGAAAAGAAATATTTGGGTGGAAGTTTTACATGTGTTCCAAGTACAACATTGTGACAGTTCTAAATTCTAATCCTTGCTATGCCTCTGACATGCTATAGAGCAGTGGTTTTTAAACTTTTTTTCTCAGGACCCAGTTGAAAAAAATCACTTATGCCCATGACCCAACAATTACATCTCTGAGCAATGAATCATAGAATCATAGGGTTGGAAGGGACCCCACGAGGTCA
>ML682017.1:17412781-17569509 GCA_007922195.1 Podocnemis expansa | reverse complement strand
GCTGTGGGAAACCGTATCAAAAGCCTTGCTAAAGTCAAGGTATATCAATGAATTCCAGTCTTTTGGTGAAGACAGCAGGGGGTACCACAAGGAGCGCTGCTGGCCCGGAAAAAGATCCGGGGCTTGGTGCACTGAGATTCAGGGCTCGCATGCTGCTGCTGCTGCTGCTGCAGCTGCTGTCGTGAGTGGCCTAGTGGCAGACCCAGGTCTTGGGCGTTGGGACTCAGGGCTTGAGCCCCCTAAGCCCAGCACCAGTGATGCCCCTGGGTGCCACAACCCAGTGCCTGAGGGTCTGTGACCCAGTACTGGGTCCCAGCCCTAAGTCTGAAAACTACTGCTGTAGAGTATAACTTAGGGCAAGGCTTTTCACTTCTTTTTGTCTGTTTCCCCATCAGATACAGTAGGATAATCACCTATATCTACAGCTTAGGGGGTCACTGGGATTAATTATATGATGTTGGTACAGCACTTTGAACATATAAAGCACTATCTGCTTGTTAAGAATTGTTTTGCTGTCAGCAATTTTCTCTTTAAGTGGCAAGGCACATACTAAAGTTGGCAACTGCTTCTTGAATGAGCTTCTATATAAACTGTTGCTGGAATGTAATCAAATACTTTGTGTCCAAAAGAGAAGTTTCCATATATTTTTTGTGCATGGTTATTCTATAACCTGAATCCTACTAGTCCATGTAAATGTGCTCCAGTATATACACAATTTAATTTTCAATGAATGATGCAGCTGCTCAGGGATCATTTCACTTGACATTGGTTTTAAATCCTGGAAATTTTCAAAATTCTTATTTTAAAATGGACAAAAGTATTAACTTTATGCCTCTAGAATTTTAGCAGTCTCCTCCACATATGTGGTCCTTAACATGCATGAATCAAACCTAATATACACTCATTTACACTAATATTTAAATGCCCTTTTTTGCCCCTGAAACAAACAAAAAAATTGATATTGCTCTACAATACCTTCCAAATTCTGTAGCATCACAAGATCAAGCTGTAATGTTTTCAACCATTATGATATTTTATGTAGTTAGGTAATTGAGGCTAGTCTACTTTCATCCCTTTCACGACTTTATTTCTATATACTCTTCTGTTTTCTAAAGGTCAGTGGTACTCTGAAGAGTAACTATTTATTTAAAAATAGCACCATTTTGCTGAATAAATATGTTTACTGTGTATACTCTGTCATAACTGGCAACAATATTAACAAAAAAAAATACATTTTTACTACTTTTGTTCTTATTAATGCTCCAGAGTTAACACAACTAAGAAGAAATGCATCTTGTGCATCATCAACACAATGGTTAACTAACCTACAATTGTTACACCTGTGCAAATCCAGTGAGGACACTAGAGCTGCACAGGCATTTCTGTGAGCATCATTAGGTCTGCAGATTCTTTATTATAGGTGATGAGGCACAATGTTGAAAGAAGTCATGCTCTCAGAACCAAGACTGAGTTTATGTGACAGGCGGAAGAATTCACTTGTGACACACTTGGTCCAGAAATAATTGAGAAGGAATTAATATGGAACCCCACAATACAATTTTTAATACCTCTCACAGAAGAACTGAACATAAACCTCCAGTATGAAGACAGAAATGAAAATTATAGTTCAAATTCTGTGTGGATTTACCTCTCTGAAATCTCACTGAAGTCAATGTGCAAATCAGGATACAGTTTGCGCCTGTCCATCGCACCAGCTTTCTTTCCCCCATGCACTAAAATCCATAAGCAAGTCAAACAATTTCATTCTTTTCCCATCCCTGTCAGTATTCCATGCTTTGAGTTCTTTGATACTCTTCATTTTTAGGGTTGTAGAATGATGTTCCAAGTCATAGTATAATTTCCCTTCAGCAGCAAGAGACACACTGATGTATATTATGCCCTTTAGCTAAAAGAAAAATTGATTCTGTCATGTATACGTTTATATCTCATCTATTTTTTTAAAGGAAATTTTTAACACTTCTTATAAGTCTAGAGTAGAAAATAATAAAATAGACACACATGAGATGATTCTATCATCTAAGGAAGACTATCCATCTCTTCGAATGAAACATTCAGAGGCTAAGCTAAAGAATAGTTAAGTTGTGGGTTTGTTTTCTTTGTAATAAGATAGTTCTGTTACAATTACAGCACTGTGTAGAAACAAATGTGAGGGAGCTAAATGCATCATATGTCAAGGAGCATGGAACATCTTACTTTCTCAGTACTGACATTCCAAAAATTATTTCTCCACATAGCACAAAACATGAGTGCCAGTTCATGTGGTGGTAGAGGGTATATAAGACTGTGGCTGTATACTTTTTGGCTGTGTTCACACAGCCCTCTTATTTCGAAACAACAGAGGTTGTTTCGAAATAAGATTTAGGCTGTTCACACGACGCATGGTTGTTTTGAAACAATGGGTCCCGTTGTTTCGAAACAACGGCGTTGTTTCGAAACAAGTTAAACCCCATGTGGGGATGAAACGTTGTTTCGAAATGATTGTTTCGAAACAACGCCGTGTGAACATGTTGTTTCGAAACAACAGTGACTTGTTTTGAAATAACTGTTGCCTGAACCTGCTATTTCACTTTGAGCTTCTTTCCTTAATTCGAATTAACAAACTGTTAATTCGAATTAAGTTATTTCGAAATAAGGTGTTATTTCGATACAAGTTGTTTCGAAACAACCATATCGAAATAACCACCTGTGTGTGAACACAGCCTTTGTCTCTCTCTATATAAAGAATAGCCTTTTGGTTAAGTGCCTGGACTGATGAGTCTATCTGGGATCTGTTCTCCCTCTTTCTTGTGTGATGCCATGTGAATTGTCTATGCCTCAGTTCCTAATCTGAAAAAACTGAATAATATTTATCTTAGCTCACTGTGCTAGAGTGAGGAGAAATTTGCTACTTTTTGTGCAGTGTACAGATTTCCCAATGATGAGCACCCTAGAGAGTCAGTAAATGACTAAATTAACTATTATACTGCATTCCTCATCATAATATCTGAATTTTGATTAGATAAGAGCAGTGTTAGTAGAGAAAGAGTCTTCTGTTGATGGGATTTGTTTTTTGTTTTTTGGTAAGAGCTCAGTTTTTGAGCTGATAGTTTGGGAGATCCCTCTTTTGGTTATGAGAGCTATTGATAATGTTGCTTAGTCTTATGTTCTTTGATGTTTTACTTAAAGCCTCAGCTAGTACAGTCATTGGATTTCATTGGCTTTCGTGGGAGAAAATCCCACTTTGTCTTCAAAGCATCTGACGAAGTGGGATTTTCTCCCATGAAAGCTCATACAATAAATGTGTTTGTTAGTCTTTAAGTGCCACAGAACTGCTTGCTCGTTTGTTTTACTGAACTAGACTAACATGGCTGCCACTTTGGATCTTGGATTTCATTGGAATCTCAGCTGATAAAAAATATACGTTTAGTGGCAGAGAAAAAGGTCGACAACTTGAAATCTAAAACTAAAAGTCAAATAAAAATAAAATTGTTTAAACTCTCATTTTTAAGCCAATGCCATGATTTTGGGGAGGCCTTATGCATGATGTTTCAGTGCTGAAAATACTGCTATTGAATTTTCTACTTGCAGACAATCAGATAGCAGCAGGACAAAGGGGAATTACTTCCCTGCTAGGAGACTAGGAGAGCATGCTTAACATTCACGTGTTTAGAGAAACATGCTTAAAGATGAGATATGGAGTGGTCCCCAGTATTTTTGGTGCTTGTATAGTTGCCCCTACCATGCCACCCCTAGCAGGATTAGGCCACAGTGCTAATAGCAAGACAAAGGAGGCTGCCCAAGTGAGATATGTATAGGGCTAACCCCCTATATGAACAGATCAGGTTGTCCTTAAATGTGTTTGTTATTCAGAGGTGCATCGCTATTTTTTCCTTCCTCTATGGGTTGATCAGTGTCCCTTACCTGGGGGTGCCAAAGAGCGAAGGAAGTGCTCCTCACCAGCTGTCAGGTACAGAAAGTGCCAAATAGCAGAAATAGTCAGAAGAAAGAGTTCATTTTTGTTTTCTGCACTCATAGAATGGTGAAAGAAAAATCACCTTCCAACAAGCCTTAAGGATATGACATGGCAGGTGGTAGAGAACACCCACCAGCCCCTTCCCAGAGAGTCAGACGAAGATACTGTTGGAAGGGGATCAGAAAACCACTGCTGGGGAGACTGGATCCAACTGGAGGCAAGAGAGGGGAACTGGGGAATAAAGGTGGTAGGAAAAAAGGGGCTTGTCTATGGAAAACTTTGACAATAAATTAGTTTTGCTTCCATTTTCCACAATTTTTTTTTCAATTTTGGCAGAAATTTGAGAAAATAATGGCAGGAAACTGAAATATTTTGATTTGGCAGAGCTGTCATGGTGCCTCAGACTTTGAGGTCAGAAGGGACCATTATGATCATCTAGTCTGAGTGCGGCCTGCATTGTGCAGGCAGAACAATTTGTGTTTCGTCTCTCTCATAGTGAGAAGAGGTAGTCCATCATAGCACTCCCTGGCCATCATGCATCATGCATGGTACTGTTTGAGAAGAACGGATTTCACCCTACTGAACTTCACCTACCATGAGGTACCTCAGCAGCATTGCCAAATCAAAAATCTTATTTTTGGACAAAGTATTTTAGTTTCTGGTCATGATTTTCTATGGAAAACACATTTTTTAGTAATTTTGAAAAAATATAGTCATAAATATACTATAAAGTATAAAATGTTTTATCAGAATACATTTTGTAGTCTCCTTAGGTTTGCTGGCTTTAATTCTAGCACCAATGCAAAAATGAAAATCAAATGAATTTTAAAGGCTTTGTTTTCATTGTTTCTGTTTTTTTAGTCTTCTTTTGTTCTAGATTTTTTTCTGCTTTTTTGTTTTAGAAACAAAATTTATTTCTATTATTATTTTTTTAAAACCTGGGAGCTGTGTTGTCTCTAAACACATGTGCCTGTTCTGTAGTCTTTATTTTTGTAAAAGTAATATTTTGGGGTATCTTGAAAGTTAATCAAACTAAGATTTCGAATAACTTACCTTTGATTGTTCTATGTTGTGTGTGTGTGTGTGTGTGTTAATTAAACCTAAAAAACCCACATTTTAAAATTTAATTTATCACAGAACCCTAAGGGCAGGAACCACATGTCACAGGTAACCAAATTAGAAGTCCACAGGTTATGAGATCAGAAACCCCTAGAGAAATATTTAGCAGTATGTTTACTTAATATCTAACAGCATGTGAAGTTTATTTATTAATATGCCTGCAGGTTTCTCTCTAATCCCACTTCTCAAAGATGCTCACACATAGATAGACAAACCAGGAGGGGGTGAATTGCCCTGGTACAATTTCCATCTAATAGAATAATATATCTGTAAAGAAGAAAGTAAGGGTACTATAGGTACCTTTCTGACCTTGACCAACTATAAAATCCTGTTTTATACAGAAGCCTGTCGTATGATGTTTACAGAGCATCAAGAAGTGCATGCGCAGCAGCTTTTCTTAAGGTTATGAATCTTTAAGGAGGAAAGACATTTATTTTTTAACAGAGCCAGAAGAGAAGTTGCTTTCAGCTAGGCAATGTCTTCACATCAAGGCTGTGTCTACACTGAAAACTCTGTGTTGATCCCCATGGATCGACATAGTGGGATCAATTAAGTGGCCAGTATAAACCTGCTCAATCAATCCTGGAAGTGCTCTCCTTCAATGCAGTAAATCCACCACTCCAACTAGAGCAGGGGTCTCAAACATGTGGCCCGCAGGCAGCCCCTAAAGCTATTTCTTGCGGCCTGCAATGACATGATTGTTACCAATATTTGCAATATCATTGTATGGAAAGGTTTCAGTGGTGCGGCCCTCAGGCTACCATACTCATCCTCATGCCGCCCTCTACTAGTTCTCTTGCAGCCCTCATGATGATTTACATTTGAGACCCCTGAACTAGAGTAATGCTGTGTCAAAGGGAGAGCACTTCTGGTTGATGCAGCCAAGTGAACACAGTGTAGTAAATCAATCGATGGGACATGTGCATTGTATGGCATGCAGATTATTTATTTCCCATTGACCTAGTCTTGCATTGTAGACCAGGGCTAAGTCTGAGTAAGTGAGCCTAGTGCAAGGAAATCCACACAATTTGGTGAGGTAAGATTCTCCCCTTTGATGCAGCATTAGGCCACAAGATTTCAGCGTAGCCAAACAAAGCTCCTGTTCCAGTCTTTGGGCTGGATGAATGGATATTGCTGTGTAGTGCCCCTTATCTGAATGTTGAATACTGGCACTGGTGGATCACATTGCAGATTTCTTGCCTTCCACCAATCATGCATCTTCAGCAGTTAAGAGATGCAGGGGCATTTGTCTCTCCATTCAATGCAACTTCCTTCATGGCCAGTACAGCTACACTACAAGGGATGCAGTGTGGCCTACAGGATACAGAACTGACTTGGAAAAGCTACCTTCTATTCTTGGCTCTCTCACTAATCTGCTGGGTGATCTTGGGAAAGTAATCTAGTCTTCCTGTAACTCAGTTTCCCCACCTTGGCAGAGTGCTTTGAGATCTACTGTTGAAATGCATTATCTAAGAGCTAGGTTTTATTTATTATCGGTACATGACTTGAGCAATGTGAGTGAGCTTGTACTGGGTCTTTGTGTCTGGAAGAGTTGTTTCTGCCTTCATGATCACTTAAGTTACCATACTGACACCACAGAGCGATAGCAGATACCTAGTTTATTGCATTCTTCTTTTGTGTTTATGTGGGTAGTGTAAAGTGAATAAACCTGAAAATTAAAAGCAAGAGATATGTTCTTATACTCTAGTTAAAATATCAAAGCTTTAGACATTTTAGAAAATAGTTAACTACTTCACTTTTCTGTGTCAAGGGCTGTTACCAGAACGGGTGCAGAGACAATCTGGACTGCAGCAATATCAAAACAGATTCCATCTAGTTCCTATCTGTTAGAAGCTGCAGTGCTTGCATTTGGATTCAATATCTAACAATAATGTGGTATTTTATAAACATTAGTGAGCATGATTTTGTACTGGTCAGCAGAGGTGAAAAATAGGTACTTTTGGAAAACAAATAAAAAAGAAATTGGAGCTGTCTCAATAACTAGTGCAAATTGTAAATTTCCCTTAGATGAAGTCTGTTTTGCCCTGGCACAAGAAATTAAACTGGCAATTACAATACTGAGGAATCAAGGAAGCTGGTTCTGCAGACAGGGGCTGAAAACTTACTTGACAATAGGTTTTTTAGTATATTCAGAACTATGCCTTTTTAAATACACAAAGATTCCTTTTCTCTTCCCTGTTGCATGAGAAAGTAATTAACTCATACACTTATATCTGTAGTTTTCTGCCTCTTTTCATGTTAAAGATGCCCTCCCTACACAGAAAATACCCTTTTTAAGGTATTATGCAACAGTGGTAAGGTTTCTCACAGTTCAAGGCAATGGTTTTCCCCTTCCACAGTCCAGCAGAGACGGTCACTCCAGGCTTCTGGCTCCACAGCTATAACCTCTTTTGGGTGAAAATCCGAATCTCTCTCCCTCCAGCATATTTCCAGGCTGCATGGTCCATTTGACTAGCCTGTGATTTTTCTCACCAAAAAATAGTCTGCCTAAACTGGCCTGCTGGCTTTCTCTTCGGAAACTAAATAACAGTATAATTGCCCATATGCTTCTGCACAGTTCTTTCTAAGCAAGCATCTTTTCTTCTTCAGGTAGAAGCATTACGGATAAACATATTAAAAACAATAAAAGAACCTAAAGGTCTGCTAACATGCTTACCAGAAAACACCACAACTCCAACATGGGCTCTGGCAGGTGATTAGTCCTTCAACCCTTTCAAAGGGGCCTCTTCTGTGGCAAGTGTATAACAGTCTCAGCTCAGAACTATTTTGGGGAGGAGGAAAGGGATGGGGTCTTTCACAGGCTTCGCTGAGACCTTGGTTTAACAGCTGTGTGCCTCAGTTTTCCCATCTGTAAACTGGAAATAATTCCTTACACACAGTGGTGCTGTGAGGCTTGTTTCACTAGTGCTTGTTGGGTACAGTAACACTGATATGCCCATACATTTCAATACTGTAGTTAAGGATGCCACCATTTCTATTATAAACTCTATTTTTCTCAGGGTCCAAATGATGGCACAATGAATTTAGTCCTCATTAACATTTTTAGCATATTGTCTCACCCCAGCTGTGTACTTTGTTTCAAACAAAAGCACCTGACATCCCTAAACACCTGATAAACTAAAGTGAACATATTTTAAGTCGCTTGTCAAAATCAAGACACCTAATCCTTAGTCAGGCACTCTAAAGAAGGCACTTGACTTCAGGGCCGTTGACAGAATGTAATTTGGCTGTTATAACAGATATAACATAACTATTCTTGTCCATAGTGGTGTGTGATTTTTTAAAAATTACCAATGGTCTGGAGATCCTAGCGTTTTCTCTGTTACTTAAAATGAAAAGTATAAATATAGGTAGTAGGTCATCTTGGCACCAATATTTAGTGTGATTTCTTTTGGAAGAATATTTTCTTATGTATCCTCATTTTCCATCTGTTCTTGTCTTTCACAAATTTCCGAAGTCTTAGCCATTTGTCCTTGATATCAGTTTGCAGCCTCATTGTCTTCAGTACTGACAACATATTGCACCTTGATAAAGTTTTTTAAGATTGAGAGAAAAGAGGCTATATGTAAAAACAAATTATGTTTATAAATATCAGGGGCTTGATTCCCTTTCCATCTCATCTTTTGAGAACTTTGTTTCAAAGTTAGAAAATGGCACCACTATGGGTTTATCCTAAAGTATGACATAATTGTATTTGCTTGAGATAAAAAAATATAAAATATTGGATATAAATAAACTGTACAAATAGTAAAATTAAATGATTGATTTTTTATAATTTAAAGCAGGGGATGGTCGACAGGATGCATCAGTTGATTATCTGTTATGTTCATTCCCTCTGAAGCACTTGGTAGTGGGTGTTGTCAGAAGACAGGATACTAGGCTAGATAGACCATTGGTCTGACTCAGTATGGCCATTCTTGTTGTCTTCATCTTATTAAAATTAAATTTTGAAAGTGTTTACTCACTGTGAAACAGAGATGGTTAAACAGAACAAGTTCCTTCAATTTTCTACCAGTCTGATTGTTGCAAATGCAGTACAGTTTATCCATTTTACGTAGTAGCAAAAAAAAAAAAAAAAAATCTGAATTTCTTAGAGTATGTCAGAGAAAACGTCAAGCATTAGAAGGAAGAACAAGAGCACAGAAATACTTAAGAAGATAACCTAAAAGGAAAAGGAAGGTTGTTAGAAAATCCCCAATAGAAAATATACTTCTTAATACACTTTTACCCATGATCAGCCAGAAATTTTTGAGCTATTTTGCTATTGTGCTGGCATTCTTGTTTTGGTCCCAAAGTCAAGGGAGTTGCTTTTTTCAGCCCAAAATTTTGGTATCTTTTTCAGTCAGGTGGCTGCATGCTGATAAGGGGGCTTTTTGCCAGATAATTTTCTCACTGCTGTATCAGAGACTGGAGAGGACCGAAGCTGAAGATATCATAGTGTGGGACTTGATGTTGCAATAGCAAGCAACAGTAAGGAAAAGGGACAGAGCTCAGGTAGATGGTAAAGATACAGGATTGTGCATCCTGGTGCACTGTGGGAAGATACTGGCAGACCATCATCTATCAGTTATTTTTTTCATTGCAGTCACATAGCTTGTCTTGTTTTTTGTTAACTCTAAACTTCAGAGTATGGTAATTACATCATGGCCTGGCATGGCACTTTTTATTTCCATAAGACCATCCATTTAAGATTCTCTACATGCTTTTTGAGCATTAGTTATACCCTCTCATGAGATCCCTGTGATGTGTTGAATGGAACCTAAACCTCTTGATTCTCAGTTCTGTGGGTTAATTGCAAGATGCTCTCTAGATCAATGACAGACTGGTCTTACAGAAGTGCAGGATTTCATTATCCTTCCAGACCTGCCTTGCTGAGCTATGGTGTCCGAACTAGAAGAAAGAGAAGCAACAAAGACAGTGGGAGAGAGGTGTGTGTGGGACAGAAAGCAAGAGAGAGTATTCCAGCACGGCATTGCCCCCTTCAAGATAAAACAATTCATTTTGTTGCTTGTCTATTCAGTCAATGTACTTGTTACACAGTGGAATGAAGAAATTCCTCTTAGCCTGTATTACTCCTATCATGTTGAAATGGATCAGATGGAACCTAAGCAACCATCACAGAATCCATGTGGAGATCAGAATGCAGCTAAAAATGACTGAGAATTGGAATCGTTTACTCACTGAGAAGGAAACAACATTTTGAGGTGCTACTTTGATTATTTGCAATGTGTTTGCCCTCCAGTGTCAGGAACCCTAAAAGGTAATCTCAACTTTACCATTTGTCTACTGGAGAAAAATCTCCTTTAGCTCAGGTGGTGAAGCTACTTGCTCTGGAATAAGTGATTTGTCAGATCAAGTCTCAATGGGAACTGATTCCTCAGATAGAGACTATAAAGTAGCATATCTGAGGCAGCAGAATTTTAGTAGGAATTTAGGACTATTCCATTGTCTACAAAAGAATTTTTCAGAGTTAATTTTACATACTCCATGTCAACAAAAGCAACAGGACATGGCTCTGTTATGTAAATGTATTATTAAAAAGCGAGCTAGCATGAGAACCAAACAGTCTGTGTGGGTACATATGTACACATACACACTCCCGACAGCTGTTTACAATGACAGAGGACTTTGGGATATCAACACACAATGGACTTCAGTTCCATTGTAAAGGCAGTAAAAAAGCAATTGCAACTTGCTCGCAGCAAAGAACAATTGTAACTGAAAATGGAAGTAAGATAAGGAACAGAACTGGGAAAGAGAAGTCTTCAGTTTACAGGAGGAAGGTTAAGTCAGTTAACAGCATCATCTTATATGTGATTCTTCTGCACAAAATGGGGTGGGTGCGTGGGTGCGATGCAGGCATTGTATCCTCTCCACAGGGGCTCTGTCTGCAGCATTACTGAGGGAGGTTTTGGGGGCCAAACGAGATAAAATAGAGGATGTAGCCCACTAATCCCTGAATTGATAAGAGGATCGATGTAACTTGAGCCCTCAGTAAAGGCCATGAAGAGACACTGCTGCTGTTCCAAGGTCTCTGCAGGAGGAAAATCTGTCCTGCCTTTACTGCTGGTAAGCTCTTCTTGCAAATTATGAATTTCCTTGGGCTATGTGTAGGGACCAGAGTTTGTCCTTATAAAAGGATAGAGGAGGGGATGTTGGAAACAGCAACTAAAGAGGAAGGTGGCCAGACAAATGAGGACACAATTAGTGAGCTGCTAGTTTCCACTAGCCTTTAACAAAAAGAATGAGATGAAGTATACAAGATGAATTCTAGTGGAAGATGAATTGCACTTCCTGTGGTACCACTGATGGTTTGTCTGCAACAGGCCTTTATATTCTCAGCCTGAAAGTTAGCCACTCCCTCTGACTTTGCTGTCCTGTTTGCTCTTCCTGCCAAACAAGGTATAGAAGGAGCTCTCTGCCAGGCCCTGCTGACAATGAGCTGTGACTGATGATAACTCCTTTATGCCCAGGTTTTCTGTGCAAACAAAGGATGGTTGTAAATGACACCAATTATAGCTGGGAGTGAGGGGGACTAGTGGTGTCCCACAGGGGACGGTATTGGGTAGCTGTTTTACTTAATGGGTTTTGTAAGTGATCTGAAGTCTGAAGTGAAGTACACATTCATTAAATTTGCAAACAGTTCTAAGCTAGCACGAGCTGCAGACATAAAGGAGAGCAGAGATAAAAGGAAGTGCATCAAGAAAGCTGGAAAACTGGAAAGAGAAATATATGATGTCCACTGGCCAGTCAGGTCCTATTCTGATCTGATATTGTGTACATATCAGTTCTGCTACAATAATATCAGTCTGTGGAGCCAGTTAAGCCTTTAGAAGAAGTCTTCAAAAACATTAATTCATACTGTAAAAAGCTAAACATGGATTGGAGACATTCCTACCTTGGTGCCCTCTAAACTTTATAGAGTTCATAGTCCAGATCTATTTTATTTTAAAATCTTAGCACATCTCCACTAAAAACTCCCAAAATCTGGCAGTTATTGGGAGGGGTAAAAACACACTTCCAACTCATTCATAAATAGGTTAGTCAGACAGTAAAATTTTTGTTCCGTGGTAAGTTCCAGCATATTGAAATTGGAATGAAAAGTTGAAATTTTTCACAAACTAGAAATTCAGAAAACTTTGAATTCAGAAACGTCAAATCATTTCACTTCACTAATGTTAAAATGTTCTAAAATAACAAAATATTAAATATATATAGATCAGTATACTAAAATACTAATTTACTGTCATAGAAAAATCAACACAAAATGAATTGAAATGAAATGTACCATACTGAAATGAACCAAGAACATCAAAATGATTTGCTTAGACTTTCTTCCATTGAAAACGCAATCAAAATTGCCACATTCCTATAGCCTCTAAACAGTCTTGAATGCCTAGGCAAATAAATTAAGGCAACACAACAAGGCAGGTTTGGACTGGCTTTTGTCTGCCCATATTGTGCCACTTCACCCACCAGTTCTCTGCTCCCTTAATGTTGGTGAGTTCTATTATCATGAATGCCTTCTATTACATTTCTAAAAAATTTGTTCTGCTTACCTCCATGAAATTCATCACCTTTTGTGCTGTAAGTGTCCTTGTATTTTAATATCTTGTCAAATATATGTGTGTGTTAATTTCCTGCCTTCTATCTATTGTCTTATTACATTTTTAACTGTCAATGTTTATTTTTTGACATTCAGTGAATTTGCTCTGGCTCTGCCTTTCTAGTGCTGGCTGATGTTTTATAACATATTGATTCCCAATATTTTAAACTGACCCACAGCTGATATGAGGCTCACACTGGGAAGTAAGATGTTTACATCTCACTATGAATAGCAGATAAACGAAATAATAAAGGTTGTCAAAAACCAAGAAATAAAGTACATCGGCTTCTTGTTTGCTCTCGAGGTTTTATAGCTGTGCAGCTCTGAACTAAGAAACTTCAGAATGCAAGGCAAGTTGTTATGGACCTCCAGATTTCCACTTTATACTGTTTTTATTGGTTTAAAAAATAAATTTTTAAAAAAATCTGCACTCTGTAGGTTTATATCTTTACTAGCAAATTCCACAAAAGATCTCAGTGGTGATATTTTAAAAACAATTTTTCATGTAATCCCTTTTTAAATAATCCATGTTCTAATGAGCGCATAAATGAAGGAGACTTAACTTTCTTTCCTCATTGTATTTGATCCTGATGACTAATTAGATACTTAGTATGTGCAGACAGAGTTACTGATACAGATTTTTATTGGTTCTACTGATAATGCAGAAAGTTATGATAATAGGCTTTTTGTTTTTGTTTGCATCTCTGCTTTTAAAGTACATCTATTTCCAATTGTGCTTAATTCCTTTTGGTGTTTACTGCAGTAACATTAATCATGAAGTCCTCTGGTATTTAATTTTGGCGTAATTCAAATATATATTATTCTGAATTAAAATACTTATTTCATAGACAGTGAAGAACTATTTAATGATTATAACACAAATATGTGTGTGTGTGAGCATGCACATAGATGTGTATACATTAAAGGTGACAAGTAATTTAAATCTGCACATTTTGCATTATTCAGTAGTTGGTTGCCAGCTGCTTTTCTTTTGTACTTTGTGATTAATTTCATTGTCGGTAGATTTTATGTTTCCAGAGAGTCTTTCACAGAACCTACATAGGACCCAATGATGGGAATATGAATACCAAGTTGTCATTGGTGTTCTATTTTAGCCTGATCTACACCACTAAAGTTCAACGGTCAGAATTACAGAACAATGAGAGAGGAAAAGAAAAATGAACTGTAGCATTGTTTTAAAAACATACTTTATTGACTTTCATCATGTAATTAAAAAGAATAAGGCATATTTTTATTTCTGCTTAAATAATTTGCTTTCTTAGTGAAAACAAGGGCAAGTGAAGGGAATGCTCTGTCTATATTTCCATGTGTTTCAATATGCACAGAGGGGAATCAGTAACCCTAAAAGGCACAACATCAGTAGTAATTTATTTAATGAAGTTTAAAAAAACAGGACTTTGAAGCCAATTTATGAACTTGTTTACTTGATTGATGTAGCCTGAACAAGAAAACTTTGAGACAAAATGCCAAGATGGAGATGTATAAAAAGAGACAACTTTTAACCACAATTACTAATTCAGAGTGCCTAAGTAGGTTTTTTTGTTTTTCAATGTAATTCAGTAGACAATTTTGGGAGGGTTTTGTCAAGAAGGTCACAGGTAAAATTTATGCTACGTTTGTCAAAGGACGTAAATTCCCCTTTTTTGTAAAGCATTAAGTCCCTCCCTTAATTAAGCCTTCTGGGGTTTAAATGTGTTGATCTCATTTTAAACTGAACTCAGCACAATTAGACACACTGAGAAGATAGGAGGTAATCAGCACATACAAAAACATTTCAGACATAAATGCTGCGTCTTGCCGGGCCAAAAATTACTTTTTCAATTTTTTTTTATCTGGGTGGGGGAAAAAAAAGAAAAAGGAAAAAAAATTGATTATTTTCAGCTCGTCATACATCTCATTTGTAGTGGGTCAGACCTTCCCCATTCACAATTACCACTAGTTAATCTTATCAGAGAAAAATTCAATTACATTTATCAAGGTTATTCCATACACTCAAGTTATTGCCTCAGAAAAATTGGGTTTCAGTGTTAAGAATGTTTGCATTGTGTGTGTGTGTACAAGGGGTCCTATCTTTTTAAATAAATAATTAAATCCTGCTTTTGCACTGATGTTACTAATATATAGTTGTAATAAAGTAATATTTGACAGCTTTATAAAAGGGATCATTAATACATAGATTATGGAAGTTTAGGAGGGAGGCTCATAACTGTTAATAGACTTCAATTCTCAGCCTACACTGACATTTTAAAAAATCTAGTTTCAAATTTGATAACAGATTACCAGCTAGGCTGGGAGCCAGCCACCTGATTAAGGCAATTTAAATGCTTGCAAAGTGGTGAGATTAAAATCAAATAAGTGCCGATTTTTTTCCTGCTTCACTTATCTTTCTCTGGATTCGTTCCTTAACTACCAGGTGGCAGAGGACTCTGGGTAATTTTCCTCTGCGCCAATTACCCCAGGATGGTTTTTAGGGTGAAGCAGAATAATTACTGCACTATCAATCCAAAATGGGCTGCTTAATGTGTTTAAGAGAGATTTTGAGCCTTAGCAGGGAGGCTGCCTGAAGCGTGCTATGCTTGTGGTGCCAAAGCCCACTCGGCCTACTCATGTAGTTAACTGTTCAGTGAGAAGGCAGCACACACCCAAGGTGAAAGAAAACAAGGAAAACTCCTGGGAAGCTGTGGGAAAGTTAATGAGCTGCTTCCAACGTGTGGCAGGCTGCAGTCGCAGGTGGCTGACAAAGCTAGGCAGGTTAAGAAAATAATATTTATCATCCAGCTGCCAGGGCCATCTTTATCAAAAGTCTTTCTAAAATCCATACAACATGAAGAAAAATGAGTTTAAAACAACAAATAAAAAAAAAGCAAATAATCCAGTCACTGAAACTGTGTATCCTTGATGGGTCATTTGCAAAACTTTGTACTGAAGCTAGTCTGATATGAGGACACATTGATTTTTAATTTTTTTTTCAGTGGGAGAAAGGGATGCTCTTGGAGTTACAGCAGAGGACTGGGAGCTCGTTCTGGTCCCTGCTCTTCCTGTGAGATAACTTGATGCCAACATTTTCAAAAAGATCCATTGATTGTTGGGTGCCCAGTTTGAACCTGATTTTGAATCTGAACTGCCATTGGACATTAAAATCAGGTCCTAGGTGTCTCAAATTGGGCCCTCCAAAAACCGTGTCATTTTCATCAAAACATCTGTGCCACCACTTTCCTCATCTTTAAAATGGCGAGAGTGGCACTTGGCTAACTTAGAGGAATGTTGTAAAGGATGCTTCATTAATGTTTGTGGAAGTACTTTGAGATCCTTTAATGGAATACAATATAGGGCTGTCTAGGTATTGTGACTAGATTAAAAATATAACTTGTTCTGAAATTATCCAAGTGTTTTGATATGGGGAGGGGAAAGAAGTTTAAGCTTAAATGAAAATCTGAAATGACATATTACTAAATGCTATACTGTAGCAGCCTCAAATTAAGCATTATCTTCCATCTAGTGACTATGCACTGAATTTGTTTAGCTATCATTACTGGAATGTAAACAGAGATTTAGCCAAATATTCTGAAAGGTTGTCCTTTGAAATGGAAAGATAATTTTAAAAAATTATTGTATTTGTGAAGGAGTTGCTGCTGTTGCTTGCCTTTGAGTGATTTGCTTATGTAGTTTTCTATGTGATCTCTACCTAACTAGATGTACATAGCTCTTTTATATTATTTAATGAAAAACTGATTTATGATTTTGCTTAGCCAGTGGTTTGTGATAATCCAAGTTAAAATATTCCATGCTGAAGAGAAGTTCTGTCCTTTGAAACTGTTTATGCCCAGTTGTGCAAAGTACTAAGGTTCCGTTTGTTCCAGGGACTTCTGTTTGCTTTGAGGATTTACACACTGGGCACCTTCCATGATCAGGGCCTATATGTTTGTGGCTGGACGTTGTACCTTGTGAATTAAGATCCAAGTGGAGCCCCCCTTATAAAAATGATTTATCAATGCAGCCATTCTTAGTCACCTTACTGAGATAATAACTTGCATTGCCAAGAAAAGAAAAGATAAATGAGAATGAAGAGAGCTGAGGCCAGCTTTGTGATTTAGATGTGAGTTTTATACCATCCGTTTTTAAGCTGATGTGAACTTTGATGGTCATAGGAAATACATTCATGTCCGTCTCACCAGATGCTATAGTTTATGCAGAAGTGTGTCTAGTGAGACACACACAGCCCATTTAAAGATTATCACATGAAGCCATATTTACTTCAGAGGTCTGTAATAATTACACCTTCACTTGAAAAATCCCCAGGACTTTGGCTGCTGTGTCACAGATTTATACTCAAACATTTCCATTTGATGCACAAAGTGTGAAGTACTCTTTAGTGGCAAGACAATTATCTGATTCTACTAATAAATGAATGCACTAGTAGTCATTTTTAATTGAACAATTATAGGATATTGCACTGTCAGTTGATTATAGAAGTCATTTCATAAATGTCAAAAATCTCTTTAAATGAATTATGAAGCTCCAAAATAACTCCGGCAATCAGCCAGCAATAACACAATAATCTGTTTACCCTGTTGTCAGGCGAACTATCACCATTTTTTTTCTTTTGGGGGGGGGGGGGGGGGGGAGGACTGAATCTTAAGGATTACACTCCAGCTCAGACTGCTGCAACCACCTAGGCTTTAATTAATAAAGACTTGAGTGTTGTCAAGAGGTTTGTCATGTATTAAATAGCAAGAGAAATTAAAGTTATTTTTGAAAAGACACCAATAGCAGGCAGAAAGATATTTTTCTTCCCTGAATCAAACAATGTGTTACTAACAGCACAATGGAAATGTTTTCCTTTAAATATCGCATTGTCTACTTCAACTTTTATTTTGGTATGATAGAGAAGTAATAATATCAGAGTCTTCATCTTGCCCTGTTAACCAATACCTGTCACTTCCCCACCCTTTGTCAATGCATGCCTGTGGGCAAATAGCTGCCTTCATGTTTAGAAATAATAATGGGCCAGATTATACCCTGGTCTAATATCTAGGTGGTGGACATTTCTCCCAGACACTGCTACAGAGGAGATGACACTCTTGTTGGAGACAACTGTGTGCAAGGAGGACTTTTTCTAAAAACTCCATACAGGGTAATGTCAAAAACATCCAATGAGTTTTGAGTGCTCCACTTTTTGGTAATCAGTGGGAGATGACTTGAGTTTGAATCTGAGATACTGAGCCCTCCACATGCCAGATAAAATTAGTGGCAGCAATAGATGCCTGACACCTCTAAAAATCAGGCATTTGGTTTCTCAATCAGGGCACCCCTAAAAGACCGGACACTTCTGAAGAGGTGAATACTAACTTTTGGGTGGGTAGAACTGGAGTAGCTGTATCACTGGTTTTCTACAGAAACCACGGTTCCTTTTATCTCTTGGTGATATAGGGAGGACACCTGCAACCTTGGGTTTTCTCCTTGGCAAATGCATGGGTGCAGCTGTGCAGAATGTCAGATCATTTAGTCCTCTGAGGCTAAAGTGTTCCAAAGCCACATACAGTCTGAAGGGGGGGGGGGGGGGGGAGAGTAAGAGAACTGAGTCATAGGTGTTCATCACGATGAATAAAATTAATTTGATGTCTTTGTGACCTCTGCACCTCCTTAAGCCCTTTGGGG
This sequence comes from Podocnemis expansa, assembly GCA_007922195.1. Classification (NCBI taxonomy): domain Eukaryota; kingdom Metazoa; phylum Chordata; order Testudines; family Podocnemididae; genus Podocnemis; species Podocnemis expansa. The sequence goes on along the minus strand of ML682017.1, from coordinate 17,551,111 downwards.
AAGCTTCACAGTGTGAGCAGGAGAACAGTACTCTCCTTATCTTTTGTGCACCATACAGTCATCTTCAGCAAGCACTGCATAAACAGTCCCAGAGAGCAGTGTTGGGAATTGAGCCAGAAAGATTATGCAGATGGAGTGGCACAAACACCTTGCACAAATTAGGTGGGTTTGTGGCTAAGACTACTCTTCCAGCCCTGATGTTGGAATAGTGGCTGAAAGACTGATGTACTAAGGCCACTGGTTCATTCGGGGTATTTTAAGATTCAGTCTTTGTCAGCATCAACCACATTAAATCCATTTGTTCAATGAAAATGAAATCCACTGTAAGTGATCTTGGGATCACATCCTAGGCCTAGCATCATATCATGCACACTGTCCAGTATATTGGAGTTGCGCTTTTAACACTACTCTGAATACTGTCAATGAAAATTAAACTAAAATATTTTAAAAATAATGTAGATGAAAACCAATGAATGGAGCAGATTTTCTTATCACAAAAGCTTATGCCCAAAGAAATCTGTTAGTCTTTAAGGTACCACAGGACTCTTATTTTTACTTGGTTTTAACATGGGTGTGTAAGGCAGTGGTCCTCAACCTTTTTTGCAGAGCATGACCAGAGTGGCCCCTTCCCCCAGACTGAATCCAGTCATCTCCTCAACTCTCTGCCACGTAGTTACCACTGTGTGGCGACACAGTAATGTGTCCTGACATGCTGGTTATGAAATGCTGTTGTAAGGGACTGTGGGCCACAATTAAACAGAGGTCTGCCCGCTGGACATGGCAGTTACCAGACAGGAATTGGTGGAATCAAAAGAGGCAGGTTCTGGAAGCAACAGCCAGGATCAGAGACAGACTGGAGATCAGAGGTAGTATCAGTCGGGAATCAGGAGCAAGAGTAAGGATCAGAGCCAGGCTGGAGTTGAGGCCTGAGATCAGGAGATCAAGCAAAGTCTAGCATTGAAGCTGGCTGACATCTGTGTCACTGCTCAGACAACTTCTTGGGCAACCCCTGGGGATATCAGCTGTCCCAGGGTCTGCAGACCTGGGTTCTAATCTCTAAATCCTTATAGATTGGGATATTGCTTAAACTAAGCAAAAGTAAGTATAGAAGAAAAAAGCCTCCAGGAAATGAATTTTGTTATCTAACAGGATGCTTGTAGGGTTTCAGATCTAGACAGAAATAACTTTTTTCAAAAGCACTTAAGTGACTTTGCAGAACTGGGTTCTAGTCCCCAAGTCTTTATATCACCCCACTCTTCAGGAGTGCCCTTCCCTGAGTGGGCACTAGGGCAGATTTATCTGGATGGTCTTGACTTAAACGTTCTACAAGGTGAGGGACATGAATGTCGGCAGCAGGTTCCCAACCATATTCTTTGGGACCACAGCCCTACCACTAGATTAGGTAGTACAGTCTCCCCCTCTGCCATTTAGAGATGGGGATCATGTGGAATCTCAATTCCTCATGTACTGGTGGGCAGGGGTGTTGCTGGTGCTGGGCACCTGGGGTGCATGCCCCGAATCCCGGCGCCAGTGCCCCAGGTCTGGCGGGGCCTGCCTCTCTTAGACTCTGGCCCAATTGGGCCAGAGACCTGGGGCCCAGCCACCCGCGGCAGCCCCGTCCCTAGCTGGGGATCCAGGGCTTGGCCGTGGAGGCCGCTCCTGTCCCTGTCCCCAGCCAGGGATCCGGGGCCCAGCTGCCCATGGCCATGGCAGCCCTGTCCCCAGTGGGGGATCTGGGATCCAGCCACCCCTGGCTGTGGCAGCCCCGTCCCCAGCTGGGGATCTGGAGTTTGGCCGTCCGTGGCTGCGGAGGCTGCTCCCGGCCCCGGCCCTGGCCCTGGCCCTGGCCCCAGCTGGGGATGTGGGGCCCAGCCACCTGCGGCGGCATGTGGCAGCTTCCAGCCCTGTCCCCGGCCAGGGGTGTGGCCTGCGGGCTAGGGGCAGGGCCTGGGCTGGTGCCCCGGTTCCCTCACAAGGGCAGCGATGCCCCTCCTGGTGGGTGGCTGCTGAAATCAATCACAAAAGTTCTTTATGTAAGCCTTTGGGGGGGATAGCTGGAAAACATGATGTACCTTAAAAGATCAAGGGAGCTGAAGTTTGAAAGGAGTGGGCTTGATTTTCTGACAGAGTGGGAAGGGTTCACGGAACTGGTGGTCCAGCTCAGTGGTTCTCAACCTTTTGCAGGTCGTGACACATCTGGACGTGCACGACTCTATAGGACTATAGGACACCCCAGCCAAATCCCCCCAGGCCAAATCCAGCACCCCAAGCGGCTCTCCATGACCCATCTATCATTGTGTGGTGACACGTGTTCTGATACAGTGGTTGAGAGCCACTGCCTAGACCAGTGGTTCTCAACCTTTTGCAGGTCACGATATGTTTGGCTGCATGTCATAACCCTATAGGACACATCAGCCCATTCCACCCTGGCCAAATTCAGCCATCTCCAGGGCCCTCTGCTACATCCATACTGCTGTGTAGTGACACAGTAATGTGTCCTGACACAGTGATTGAGAACTGCTTGTTTAGCTTGTGGACTGGCCTGTATGCACAGAGGTGTTTTGTGACAAAGTCAGACTTTTTGGCCTGAAGTGAGAGCTAGGCCTTCTGCATGTTGATGATCTAAGTATCACATGTAGTTCCTTTTCATAGCTTTGAGGTGGTCTTTAAACTCCTCCTTTATATGGTAAGTTCCTTTGACCCAGTCAGCAACTGTGGGGGTTGGTGAGACTGCTGGCAGGACCAGGTGGAACTGAGGGTGAAAACTGCAACTAGCAAAGAAGGAACTGTGCTTTATAATAACTTGGATGGAAGGAGGGAGAGCTAGTTGTCATGATGGCAGTTGACAAAGTACCTCAGGGATTACTCTAATACTTGGTTCACTCTGTCCACGTGTCCATCTGTCTGGGGATGATATACAGAGAAGGCAAATACCAGTAGCCAGAGCACTTCATGCCAACACATGAGGAAAACTACAAGTCTCACTCTGAGATGATACTGTCTGGAAGCCCATGAAGGTAGACCACATGAATCACTAGGTGTTGAGGCTTTCTTTCAGCAGAAGGCAAGCTGGTAAAGCAGTGGAGTAAACCAAGTTGGTTAGTTAATCTATAGCAATCAAAAACACTGTGTGAGTCAGGGAATTCCACTGTGAAATCCAGGGTGATCATGGCAGAAGGTTTAGGAACGTTCAGGGTACTCTAGAGTGCCAAGGGGTTTACCATGTGACATGTTAAGTGTACATGGTTGCAAGAGTTAACCTAGCTCTGGACTTTGGCTTGTATATGGGCAACCAGAAGAAATGAGAAGCTGTGTAAGGCTGCTGAAGTGGCCTGCCTATCAAATGTCTTGGCAGAGATTGAGTATTTCTGGTTGGGGGTGCCCTAATGAATTGTATACATGGCCAATGAGGTAGGTAATCCCATCCTGTGTGGAAGATTGTCTTGGTTTTGGCTCTTTGGTTAGGCTGTTCTGTCACCTCTGAGGCTAACAGAACACCCTGCAAAGCAGACCAGATTAGATCAAGCAGGTCATGGTGTATTGTGGTGCTGAGGAAGTTGTGAGGTTTTAGGGGACAGGCTGTTTCTTAGCTAGGCTCCTCGCCTTCTTGGCAGGATTTCCCTTTCAAAATATGGTATCAGTTTTCCCGTTCCTGATTTCCTGCTGCTAGATGATGAAAAAACAAACCAACGGCAGAATAAAGGTCACCTGAGCTGTCTTTGGTTCAAGATTTAAGCCTTCCACAAATATTCAAGGTTCTTATGATCCAGGAAGAGTTGCATAGGGTCTTGGGCTCCCCACGAGGTGATAGTGCCACGTTTTGAAGGCTAATTGAATTGCAAGTAGTTCTTTATCCAATACTTCATTAATCTGTTCAGACTGGGGAGAAGTTTTTGGGAAAAGTAGGTGCAGGATTTACTGTGGACAATGCCTCTGGAAGAATATCGCCCCCTGGCTATTAATTGAAGGCATTGGCTTCCATTATTGAATGCCTGAACTGGGGTTGTGTGTGCTAGAATTGGGGCTGTGGTGAAAGCAGCCTCGAGTTGTTTGACAGCATTGTGAGCATCAAGTATCCAAAGAATCTTAGTGGCCTTGTATAGGAGACAAGAGCCATTTACCTTGAGTGATTTGTCAGGAAAAGTTTGCAAAGCCCAGGAACCTCTGTAACTCCCGGTGGGACCTGGATACAATCTAGCTAGAGACACATTTCACCTTCTGAGATCCATCTTAATGCCCTCTGGAGAGAGGCTGTAACTTAAGAACTCCTCTGTGGACACAAATAAGACATGTTTTCTGTCTTTCTAGGATGGAACAAATATGGAAACAATTCAGTTAAAGCTTGTCTAAAAGCACAAGAATGTCACTTGGACAGATGACTACGTATTGGTCCAGGGTGTCTTTAATGTGTCATTCAGGAAGTGTTAAAACATTGAAGAAGCATTGGTCATGGCATTATTAAATATTCAAAGTGCCCATAGTGGGTTCAGAACACAAACTTCCATTCATCTCCTGCCCTGATGTGAACTAGGTTATAAACACCCTAGAGGTCCAGTTTGGTGAAGATTTTGGCAGCTCTTACATAATCCAGTAACTGTGAGATCAGAGGCAGATGATACTTGTTTTGGATCAGTACCTGGTGTGGGGCCTGAGCATCTACACAAAAGCATATTGTTCCTTCCTTTTTGCTGAAAACCCTTGGTGTGAAGGTGGAGCACTGGGTGAAACCTTTGGCCAGGAATTCCTGGATGTATTCAAAAAGGATGCTAATTCAAGTCAGACATAGAATAGTTCAATCTTCATAGGGTCTTCTCCCTGACTTGTGGATCTAGAACTGATGTGGGCTTTATCTAAAGGGAGATAAACTACACTTGAGTGGCTTTGGCATCTATGAAATTTCCAGTGGCCCTAAAATTGACCAGGGTCCCCTGGGGGGCAATTAGTTTGGACCTGGGCCATCAATGGTACACAACTCCCTTCATGCTTGGAGGTGTGCAGTGGATTTGATTGGGTTTCTCTTGAGGGCTTGGGGGTTGTTCCTTGGCATTGTATCTGGGTGTTATGTAGGCCTGCTCCTCCTATATGGCATGGGTTTGCTTATTTCCCAGCTCTTGCTGTTCAAAGTTGGCAGCCAGATATCTATGCAGAGAGAGAGAGACAGAGACAGAGAAAGATGTTGACAAATGCATCCAAGCACATCAGGGTCTTAGTTTGGGCTAGCTTGTCCTTAACTTTGTCACTAAACTCATGCCGAAAATGCTGCAATTGGGCTACCTCATTCCAGTCAACATCAGCCATGACTTGCTGGAACTGAGCAGCATACAAGGCATGCCTTGCCCCCTTGCAGGAACTGTCATAGTGCAACTTGAACTGACTGTGATGAGGGTTGTCAAAAATTCCGGAAGGCATTCTCGTCCATTAATACTGGGCTGCCTTGTTTCAGTGGGGCGGCCCAATCCAGTGTTTCTTCCTAAAGCAACGTGACCCCTAGTTCAACCCTGGCCTGATCAGTGGGATACACTTGAGGGCAGGACAGGAAAAGGAGATGCCTTTGGTTCAGGAGCCCCTGAACATCTAGTTTTTGCCATCACCCTGTTCAGTAGTGGTGCTGTGGGTCTCAGTTCAGATGGCAGTAACCAGTCCCAGGCCTAGAGCACAGAATTTTCCTCTTATGACTGAGTTAGCTGTTCATGAAAACATCTAGTTTTCTACTAGGATGTGTGTCTTTGGGACTGCAGCAAGTGGGTCTCAGTTTAGAGTTGTGTGACCTGTTTTGAGGGAATCTAACACCCTGTGAGGGCTGGTAATTGAGGGTCGATTCTCCTACTTCCACATCCCTGTTAAGGGGCTCCCCTGCAGCATGTCAGAAGGGATCTGGGCAAACTGGGACCAGGGGATAGGCAGTCTGGTTAGTTGTCAGAGATGGACTAAGGTCTGCCCACCAGAGATTGTAGTTACTGGGCTGAAGTTGAAGGAATCGCAAAAGCCAGGTTCCATAAGCAGAAGTCAGATTCAGGCTGGATCAGAGACTGGAGACAGTACCGGGCTGGAATCAAGAGACAAATGTCAGTGTCTAATCAGATTGGAGTGGTTGGAGGTTGGAGGCCAGAGGCAATACTAGGTTAGAATTGAGCAGCAGAAATCAGGGGTGTAGTCAGGCTGGAACTGGAGACCATAGATCAAGCCAAATCTGTTATTGTAGAAGGCCAAAGTCTGTGTGAAGTTCCAAAGGGGCAAGCAGGTTAGTCTAGTTCAGTAAAACAAACAAGGAGTCCTGTGGCACTTTGGGTATGTCTGGCACCTAGAATCTCTTTTTCCCCCACCCTGGCTGCACTATGAGCACGAGGCCGGGGGAAACCCTTCTCCCCCCCCCATTCTGTTAGCCTGGGGCCAGGGAATCCCTTCTGCCCCTACCCTCCTGCGCTGTCAGCGTGGGGCGGGGGGAATCTCTTCTTCCCCCACACCCCAGCAGCACTGTGTGTGTGTGGGGGGGGGGGTGACCAGGCCCCAAGAAGCCTTGCCAGGGGAAAACATCCTCACCAGGCTCCTGCCTTCTGAGCCCCACATGGGGGAAAGCATCCCCTTCCTAGCTCTAGCGGCACCACGCCTGGAGCTGGGCAGGGTGTGCTTTTCCTTGTGCTGGGCTGGGGACGGGGGCTGGAGCCTGGCAGGGGATTCGGTGGTGGCATGGCCCTTTTTGGGGGCCATGTTTCCACACCTCACATGGTGCCCCTCTTCCAATTTGAACTAACAAGTCCTGTCCATGGACATGATAGTTCGAAACAGTTTTCCTAGTGTGGCCATGTTAGTTCGAATTGACGAAATTCAAACTAATCGTTATTAGTTCAACTTGATTTGTTCAAATTCAGTTAATTCAAACTAACATTCTAAGTTTAGACATAGTCTTAAAGACTAACACATTTATTTATTGCATGAACTTTTGTGGGAGAAAATCCCACTTCGTCAGATGTGGTTACCCAGACAACTTCCTGGAGTAAGTCCTGAGTTAAACTGGTTGACTGATCAACCAGAGGGCCACAGGCTACTGTCACTCTGGGTCTCTTGAACAGCATGTCCTACTCATTATAGAAGTTCCAGGCTGAGGCATGAGATGTCCTAGGCTCTCCAGATTAGAGTTCTAGTCCCTGAGTCTTTACAGGTAGAGCCCTGCAAATCTGTGGATATCTGCAGCTATCCGCATTATATCCGCATCCACGGATACAACACGGATATCTGTAGACCACTTCTTGTGGATGCAGATTGGATACGGATCCACATATTTTTATCTGCACTGAGTTAGAGCCCTGAAAATAAGCAGATATCTGTGGATATCCACATTATATCCGCATCCACGGATACACAACACGGATATCTGCGGACCATTTCTTGCAGATGCAGGTCGGATATGGATCCATGTATTTGTATCTGTGCAGGGCTCTACTTTTAGGTTGGTATACTGCTTAAATTAAGAAATGTTTTGTGTAGAAGAGACCTACTAGAACTGAGTTTTGTTATCTAGGAACATGCTAACATGGTTTCAGATCTAGACAGAAATAACATTTTCAAAAGCACATGACTTAAACAACGAGAGTCCTGTGGCACCTTAAAGACTAACACATTTCTTCAGGCATAAGCTTTTTTTTCCCCCTTAAGCTAAATGACTTAGAGGTGCAAGTCCTATTTTCAAAAGTTATTTATTTATGCATTTTGGAGTTTAATTGAACTCTTCTTCTGAATGGCCGCCTAATCACCAAAGTCACTTTTGAAAATGGGAGTTAGAGTCCTAAGTCACCTTGGGTTTGTCTACACAGAAATGGTAGTCGATGCAACCAGTTTAGGAGCTTGGATCGACAGACTCAGGCTTGAGGGCTAAAAAAAGCTGTGTAAATGTTGTGACTTAGACCCTGCACCTTAGGAATGGAGGTGGGGTTCAGTGCCCAAGCTCCAGCCTAAGCCAGTATCTATATAGATATTTTTGGGAGCGATAACATGAGCCTTGTGAGTCTGAGTCTGTTGACCCAGGTTCTGAGGTTCGCTGCTATGGGTTATTTGGACATACTCTTAAGTACTTTTGAAAATTGTATCTGGGGTCTAACCATACCTATCTAACAAGCACCGGTTAAGATAAAGACAGATCCTTAGCTGGAGAGTCATAAATGATACTATTGAACTACTAATGTCTGTGTCTCACCTGAATAACCCACTGTTGTCTTTAACAGAGAGAATTTCCAAGGAAAAAATATTTAATTCAAAAAGAACATAAACATGCACTGTAATTTATATTCAAACCTGAAAACAAGTTCTATGGGAATGGCAAAATTACTGTGTTCAGGACCTGAAAACTCTTTCTTTCCTACATTGGAAAATCAGATTATTGATTGTCTAAGTGCACAGTTTTAATATGACTGGTACACCGTGGTTTAACATATTGATACTTTTCTGAATAGCTCTGAAAGACTCTTTGAGGCTTACTGCTCCCCACATCATTAGGCTGCAGCTAACACAGTTCTACTTGCTTCATACATGCTGGACTCAGTGCATAGAAGACAAGCTAGGGGCATTACTGAAAAGTGTTGAAGACTGTGTCTGTTACTACACATGGAAGGAGGTGGTTGTCAGAAACTCCTGTCGGTTACAAGACAGACAGTAAACAGGAATCTGGAGAGGAAAAAGAAATGCCCATTTGGAGCAGCCAGGGGAGTCACTTGGGAATAGCAGAGGGTCAATTTTATTTGAAATATTCTTTGAATTTCAGTTGTAAGGCCCTGATTTATGTTCCATGTAACTTCATGGATTTAATGATGCTGGATGACATGTCAGTGAAGGATTTGGCCATATATACTGGAGACTGCTTCTCTGCTTCTTTGTGCCTTGTGTCGTCATTTACACTTTTACCAATTTGGTATGCATCACAGATTTAATAACTACTTTGTTCTCACTTCAACGGACTATACAAGGTGCAAGGCAGTGGATAATCAGCCCCATAGAATTTTAATTGCTATTGAATTTAAATAATTAAAAATTACTCTATTTTAAGTGTAATTTTAGTCCTTAAAATTTGCACACATGCTCCTGAGAAGCCCTTGCAGGGTCCATTTATGGTATCTGTCTTGGCTAGTAAGATAAAGCCTATATAGTTAGTAGATGGCTGAGACCTTGCCATATGCTGTTGGTAGACAGCAGCAAAGCTTTATCTTGTGATAAGCATACTAACAACAATCTGTTAGGTTTTGGGTTTTTTTTAATGCATCAGCACGTGGTTAATTGACATTCATATTACTGAACAAACTTGTAAGTAATATGATTCTCCCAGGAATCATATCAATTGCACTGTGGGTAAGTTTAGATTTCAAAGATGCCATGGTCCCTCGCTCTGTGATGATGGAATTGAGCAGCATTAACCTTTTCACTTGCACTAACAAAGACAAGTTAAGACAAGATGTGGTACGACTACTGCACATCTATGTTTTGTTTTTGCCCAGGGTTCTCTACAATTACCCAGCAGTTCTGAGCTAATATCAGCTCAGCTAATACTTTTTTTCCCCCTCTTCAATATTTTTTACAAAATCACAGCCTCATAATTTGACAAAAAATAACCAGTTACCATATGGTGTGTGTGGTAAGGGAGAGAAAGAGATTTTATAAAAAGATATGCTAAGCTTTTATGAAGAGATCTAGCAAGAAGAAAAAGTGTATGCATTTCAGTTCTGCTAGCTGTTTCTAAATCTAAACCATTTCCCTAGCTTTAAAGACAGAGCTATGTTGCACATAATATTGTATTTATACCAGTAAAACAATGAGAAAATAGAGGAGTCATTGTCTTCATTTATACATGAGTCCCATTGTATGTCTGCAAATAAATGCACAGTTTGGCCCAAAATACTGTGGTGTTCAGTGATTGTGATACTGTATTTTTCACTGCCTTGCACTTTGTATAGTCAATTGAAGTGCGAATGAAGTAGGTACAAAATGCTTCAGATTGTGGTGCCTACAAATGCGGCAAAAGCCTCATTGACTACCTAAGAGGTAAGGAAGTGGACAAGCAGAGCTGCAGTTTGTATGGGCAAACTCTTCACTGACTTATATGCCAGCCAGCATCATTACATCAATGGAGTTACATGGGAAAGAAATCAGTAGGGCCCTGCAAACATGCAGATGTCCGCGGATATCCACCTTATATCCGCACCCACAGATACAACACGGATATCGACAGACCATTTCTTGCGGATGCAGATTGGATACAGGTCCACATATTTTTATCTTCACAGAGCTAGAGCCCTGCAAATATGCGGATATCTGTGGATATCTGCATTATAGCCGCATCCGCGGATACGACACTGATATCCACGGACCATTTCTTGCAGATGCAGATTGGATACGGAACCACATATTTGTATCCATGCAGGGCTCTAGAAATCAGGACCTTAGAACTGAAATTTAAAGGTTAAATATAATGTTTGTGTTAAATGTTCTGAGGAAGGTCAGGGCCCAATTGACCTTGATGATCTAAAGTTTGAACAGATAAAGGCTGGGAGAGAAAACATAGGGGAAAAGCCTTCCCCAAGGTCACCAAGAGTGCAGAGCCAAGAGTAGACCTCACCCATCTCAACCAAGTGTCCAGTGCCCCTATGCACTGCTTCTCTGGGTATATCTGTAATGCAAATGGATGCTTTTGGCTAGCATCCACTGGAAAGTGTCAGAAATCACCAGGTGATGTAGACCTGCAGGTCTTAGGTTAAGGGCCTGCTGAACTACAGTGTAGATGTTCAGGCTCAGTCTACAGCCCAAGCATTGCTTAAAGTATAATTTAACAGGCCCTGGAACCCTCCTAATCTCTGGGCCCCCTTTCCTTATTGTCTGGGCCCCCTTTATGCATGTGTGGGCCCCAGCCTAGATAGGCATTTTTTGAGCCTCACCAGCTGTTTCCTCACACATAAAGTGCAGCCTCAAATGTACATCACCCCAACCTTGTCCGCTAGTGCCTACATCAGACCCTTCTTTCTCCATGTCCTCCTTAGCCCCCATCCCCATTCCCTAAGCTTCCTGTCCCCAAGTCCTTGTTCCAGTCCTCCTAACCCCTACCCCCAGCTCCTCCATCTTCATTCCACCCTCTTCAGCCCCCCCCAAACTCCTCCACACTTTCCCAGCCCCCTTCAGTCCCCTTGTCCCCATTACTCCACTCCATCCCTTTCAGCCCCCCCAAGCCCCTCCACACCACCTCATCCCCCTCCATCCCTATCCCCCATTCCCCAGTCCCCACTCCAGCTCTTCATTGTCCCCCCGCACCTCCACCTCCAACAGACAGACTCCCCAGCCAGCCAGATTCATCTTCCCAACCTCCTCTGACTGGTTGTCCATTATGGGGTCACTGTCCTCACCAGGTTCAGTCGCCTCCTTCTTGGCCATACTCTGCCATTGGGGCAGCGCTGAGCCCTGGGGCAGTGAGGCGACCAGAAAGGTCTCCTGGGATTCACTGGCTTCTTGGAACTGGGCTCCCCAGGTTCCTCCACAGGCAGCACGGACAGGAGGGGAGCAGTGCTCTGTGAATGTCTGCCCCTTCTGAGAGAGTTTTGTGGCCATGGCAATGTGAAGCAGCCCATGGAGGAGCGGAGCCTGTCTGTGGGTGTGGTGAGGAAGGTAGAGTAGAGTATGAAGAGGGTTCATGGTTGGGGCAGGCAGGTGGGGGAACGCACTGGAATGCTGTGTTCCAGCTTCTGTTTCTATGTTTAGGGGCCCCGGGATGCCGGCCCCTAGAAATGGTGGGCCCTGGAATGGCATTCTGGTGCATTCCCCCTTACATTAACCCCTGAGCCCAAACTCTGGATGCCATTGAGCCACAGGGTCCTAGAGCCTGGGTTCCAGCCCAATTCTGAATACCTACACGGTAGTTAAATAGCCCCTTTACCTGAGACCCACAAGTTGAGTTAGCTGGCACAGGCCAGCTGGGGGATTTAAATTGCAGTGTATTGTGTAGAGTAGCAGTTCTCAACCACTGTGTTGGGACACATTACTGTGTTGTCATTCAGGAATATGTGTGTTGCAGAGACCCAGGGAGATGGCTGGATTTGGCCTACAGGATGTTGGTCTGATATGTCCTGTAGGGTTGCAAAATGCTGTCAAATGCTTCACAACATGCAAAAGGTTGAGAGCCACTGGTATAGATCAGTGAGTTCCAACCTTTGTGACTCGAGTGCCACAAATACCATTTTTACAGATCTCAAAGGCCAGCAGTTTCCACTAGCAGACCATACCCCTGCAGCCAGATGAAAGAAGTTCAGTTAGGAGAGTGCCTCCTTGGTGATCTCCCATCTCCTTGGCTGCAGCAGGGAAACTGCTTGCGTTCTGTAGCTCAGTGTGCTCCACCTGAGTCCCTAGCAGTGGCACCCTTTTACAACGAGGGGAATGGAAAATCAGTGCTGCTTTCCCTCTGCCTCCAGTGAGTGCCCTAGTGCCTTGGGACCCAGGCAGAGCACTTTGCCATGTTCTCTGCTACTGTGTCACTCTCCCATCTCCTTCACTGCAGCAAGGAGTCTGTACTGGTACATTCCCTGTGGCAACCTACTCTGCCTGGGTCCCAGAGCCGTAACTAGCAAAATTAGTGCCGGTGGCAAGGAGCCCTGGATGTACACCCCCCCAAACCTCCAGGGCCCGATCCAGCCTCAGCAGCCACAAGTTCCTGCTGCCTGGCAAGCACAGTCAGTGCTGGATGGGAGGGTGCCTTCACTGGTCGCATTTGCTGGGTGGTGGGGAGAGGCACCCTCTGGCCTGGCACTGGCTGCGCTTGCAGGGTGGTGGTGGGGGGCACTCTCCAGCCCAGCACTGGCCGCAATTGCCGGGCAGCACGGCCAGAGCTGGATGGGAGTTCCCTTCCCCCACTGCAGCCAGAGCCGGGTGGGAGTTTCCTTCCCTGGCTCCCTTTGGGGCCAGGAAGGGTCTGGCGCTCTTTCAAATTGGCACAAGGGGCCTTTCCCCTTTCGCCCAGCCATAGTTACAGCCCTCCTGGGTCCTTAGGCAGCGACTCCCTTCTGCAGCCCACAGAAGGGCAGCCATGGGCCACTTTGAATGCCTCATGGGCCACTTTTGGCACCTGGGCCACAGGTGAGGGGGGCCACTGGTGTAGACCTATCCTCTGAGACTTGCTTAGAGGACTTATAATGGGACTATAAAGGCTTTATCTTAATATTGCTGGTTACACCTGACTTAGTTGAAGTCAGTGCCTGATCTCAGCCTATTTCCTAAGGGATAGGAGGCTCCATCACAGCACTCTTACTAGCACCTTCTTTTGGCTGTTTCTGCAGACTAGCCACAGGTATAATATTCATAATGAATCCCTAGCTCTTATGGAGCACATTTTACAAACTTACAGTAACACTAGGGAAGTTCCCTTTAGGTCTGGACTGAGGCACAGAGCATATGTCTGCACTGGAGGCTTAAGTCGACTTAACCAGGCTTAAGTCAACTTAAGCAAATCCAGGGCCACGTTTGGAGTTCATTAAATCGACTTCGGCCTTGCTTAAGGCGACTTAATAACTCTCACCCTTAAAGTCGACTTTAATGGTTACGTCCACTTTATTAAGTCGACCTAACAAAATGTGGCCATTAAAGTTGACTTAATAAAGTTGACTTAAGGCAGGAGAGTCATTTAATTTGATTTTATAAAGTTGACGTAGGCAGAGGACTCATTTAAAATTGACTTTATTAAGTCAACTTTAAATGGGTCCCCTGGCTTAAGCTGACTTTATAAGGTCAAATTACAAAAATGGGGACTCTCTAAGTTGACTTAATAAAGTCGAAGTAAAGTCGACTTTATTAAGTCAACTTACCCGAGCCATCTAGTGTAGACATAGCCAGAGTGAGATGTTGTGGAGAAATTTGTAATGAAGTCCTTCTAGTCTAGGGTGAAGTATCCAGAGGCATGAATCCAACTAAAAAGATTTAGAGAAGATTGCACATATAAATAAAATATACAATATTTACATAAAGAATAACTGGACATATACACACTGGGCAGAAATGGGAGGGTAGAATGTCCTGTCAGTGCAGATATTATGGATTATATAATGTGCATTCTTAGTCGGTAGCAGGGCCAACTGAAGGGGCTATGGTGCCCCAATTCACCCTTTGTTTTGATGGCCCCCCCGCTCTTCAGCTGGGCAGGGAACAAGTCAGCCCAGAGGCGGAGCGGCTCCTCTGTCCCGTCTCTCCCCTGGGCTGGCTGTTCCCCGCTTTGGGAGCACAGCAGATCGGTTGGGGAGCTGGTCTCTGCTCTTCTGCCCCACCTCTGGGATGGTCCTCCCCACCCCTAGGGAGGAACAGCCAGCCCAGGGAGCACTGGGAGAGCACAGCCCAGACTATGGGCTGGCTCACTCCACCCTTGGGCCGGCTGTTTCCTGTCCTGGTGGCGGGGTGAGGAGGCAGAGAGCAGGAGTTTAGGGGTGCCAGTGTGGTACCAGTGCCCCTAAATTTTGGCGCCGCAAGCCAGTGCCTCACTGGCTTATGGGTAGAGCTGTCCCTGGTTGGTAGTGTAATTCATTACTACACTGCTGCTGTTTTAAAGACAGCAGATAACTTAGTAATGCGATACAATGATACAACCAACAGAAGAAAATTGCATCAGTTTCTGCAGATGAATGTAAGGTATGCCCTTTCGTGCTCATGCTTGTTTCCTTGTAAAGCCAGTTTATTCAGTTTGTAGCCACACTGGAAGGGAAACTTGTACTGAAGGCTATCTGTGGTTTGTGATGGAGACTAGATTGAAGCAATCTTGGAATGAGACTAGATCATGCCTATGCTGTTGCTATTTGTCATTCCACTCCATTGAATTTTCTGACAGAATGCCATGACTTTTCAAAATATTTTGCCTTAGGTATTTTGATTAGTTGCCCATTCTTTTTCTTTTTCTTTTTTTAAACTAACAGATGATTCTCTCCGCTAGACTCAATGCAGATGCAGAGGTAGATATGTTTAGAAGTTCCACAACATAGTCAGGTAGCATGTTCCTATGCCAGGCTGCTGCACCCTCACTTTTCTTTTTTGCTGTTTCAGAAGTGCTACCCACAGCAAGGATCACAAAATAGATCAATCTCACTTTAGGGGCCTAGTAATATGGCGGTCCAGGTTTGAAATCTGACTTTGGGCCAGTTTTGACTCCAATTGTAAATCTAGAACAATTCGGTTTATGTCAATGGTAAATTGACACTGGTCCACCAGGTCGGAATCTGACCTTTTCTCTATTCCCTATTACTTTGATGCAAGAGTAGGGAATATGGTGGAGGTGAGGCTTGTGTTACTTAGCACAAATATCAGGTAGTCAAAAAGGATCATCATTATCAGAAATCTGTAAGATGCTGAATTTAGCTCACTAAGCAAGTGGAGATTGGTGTTGACATGAGTTCCACTTAGCTGGAGGTAGATAGTGTACAAGGGGAGTAAAGAAGAACCACCCCCGAAGCCCTGGCAACATGCTAGTTGGATCTTGGTACACTGTTGTCTTCATTTTAGATTTCTGACCTATCTAAAGCATTGGGCTTGCGTGTGGGGAAGATTTTGGAGCGTCACTGAAGTGAGGTACAGAAGTGAAGCTTTAGATTCTTTCTTTCATTGGGAAGTCCCATTCTAAGGTTCTACCAAAATGAGCAGTACAAAGCAGCTGCAGTTCCAGCTTGGAGAAATATAACATTATTGGAGCATATGGCCAAGGGAGAGAATAAAAATAAAACAGTAACAGCAGGTCTGATGCCATTTCATTCCCTTTCTTGAAGGTGCCATCTTTTGGACTGATGTCAAATTGCACTGGTTGGAAGGCGAGGTCGAAATTTTGAGGACACCTTCAGGCATGTTAAGGTAACAAGGCATTTAACTGACATAAATCTTCCCCCTGCTTTGAATTTTAAAAAGGCTATTCTTCAAATAATTTGACATTCCCCTCCCTTTCTAATAATAAATATTGTACAGCAGAATCATCTTTAATGAGATATTGCAGTGGACAGAATATTATCTCAAATGACCTCTTGCATTCCTGGATTATTTTTATTAAAATGGAATTTCTTTTGAGATTCCTACACAAGGCTGGTTGGGATTGCTGGTTTAAATCAAGATAGTTTTGTTACAGGAGGCAGAAGGCAGGATAGAGTGTCAGCTAGCTGTGGGGTGTCTATAGATTGAAATGTTTATGGGGAAGAGAGGGGAATGGAACATCAGTAAGGAAATGGTGAAAGAGGAGTGGAGCAACAGCTGGAGGGGTGGGAGAGCAACTAAGTGGGATACGTCAGCAGGGTCTTGATAGGAAAATAGGAATGAAAACCTAGGATGGTGGTTCTGAACCTTTTGTGGGTCACGACACACTTGGTGGCATGTCATGACCCTACAGGACTCACCAGCCTGCCCTTCCCAGGCCAAATCCAGTCATCTCCCCAGCCCTTTGTGACACACTCACCACTATGTCACAACACAGTAATGTGCCCTGACAGTGGTTTGAGAATCACTGATCTAGGAGGTGGTGTTAAATAGCAGGTGGTCATGAAGAACAGTTGAAGGGGAAGGTTGAGTGACCAAGGGAGGTGGCAACAAGGACTGAGAGGAAGAAGTTTGATCAAGGTTGCAGTTTTAATAGGATAACTACAGTTCTTTTAGATCTGAGAGAAACCCATGCCCACCACTAGAGTCAGACCAAAATGATTAAGTAGCTGTCTGAATAGGGGACTTGGCCATTAAAAAAGCAATCTGCAAGACTTTAAATGACAGAAAGTACCATACTATTATTATTAGGTATAATTCCTATATGCCTAATAAGAATGATATTCACATATATCTTGTCTTTTCTCAAACTGTGGTACCTTCAGTATTAGAAATCTGGGTTTCGAAATCTGTGTCAACCACCACTTAAAACCTTGTCACTCTGTCCCCAGTAATGAACATTTTGCTAATTGGTGGCCCAATTAAGCCATTCAAGCTAAACTGGGAGATACTCAGTGTAGTGAGAGAGAATGGCTACTTTCTGAGGCTGACTTGGAGGAATCATTTCTTGCCTCCTGGAAGGTGGAGTCAGGCCAGCCCTGTCCCCCACACAAAAGGAGAGGGACAGAACAGGGAATGTAAGAGGTGGGACCTCCAGATCAGTTGGGAAGATGCCAGGGAAGGAGGCAGATAACCCTCCCTTGTTGCTGAACCCCAGACTGGGGACAGCGGTGCGCAGCATCTGGCTGGGGTAGGAAGCGGGCCAGAGAAACAAGACAATAGTTGATGCATTGTGCCATGATCCCTGCTGACTCAGTGCTGGGATCACTCACCACTGCTAAGGCCCTGGGCTGGGAACCTCTGGAATAGTGTGGGCAAAAACCCCAGCCTCAGGGGAGTGAGGGGAGGGAGCAGTCTACCTACCTGAGTCTGAAAGGTCTGTGTTTGTTTTCTGCCTGTCCCAGTCAGGAAGCTGGCATAAGTACTGCTAATTGCTCTGCTCACCAAGAGCACTAGAGTCTGTCTGTGGTTGCAGTCTGCCCAAGCGAGGTAACTTGGGTGACAGGCTGCTTGTTACCCACCCCTGCCCCAAGGGGCCAGGGCTCTAGATCATTAACTGGGATTATACCTTGCTGATTCCCTATCAATGGATTGTGGATGGCTAGATGGCATACTAAGCCAGAGTGGCCTCCCTCTCAGGCTGACCAGAAAGAAGCAGTCAAAACCACTACACTCACCTAAAGTAGCCATTCCCATCAGGAAGCAGTTACACTTAAGCAAAATATTAATTACTGAAGTACCCTAATATGTCTTTTAACCCTCTTCTTTCTTTATACGTTTTGTGTTTGTGCACATTTTCTGTTGTTGAATGAATGTAACTGTGAAGCATTAAGAAATTGTCCAGGCAGGAGGAAATTTCCCTATATTTTGGTTAGCTTTTGTAAGCCTTTCCTAGGAGTTCTCCAACAATTTCATAGGGTGAAACATATCCTGAGTGACTTTCACATGAACTACCTCTTTTCAGTTCAAGATCGTGCGGCCACCTCCTCTCCATTAGTCATCACATAGCATCCCTGTGGCAACTGCAGCAATTGCTCATATGGAAAAGTAATAGAAGGAGAGTATTTAATGTATTTTTAGCTGCCTCTTAATGGAATTTAGCAGCTGGAAAACAAGAAGGGGAGCCAGCACTATGTGACTAGCCATCTCTTCACAGACCACTATTTGAGAACTGTTGCTACCACTGATGCAATGATGGCTAACATGACACTAATGATTGCAGAGATGCTGTATTAATATTGGGTTTTTCTGTTTAAGGCATGGGACTGGCAGTAAGAGGATGTAGTTTGACCAAAATCACAAAATTTCAAAAACTTCTAAGTCATTTTGGAACCTAAATTTCATTTTCAAAATTGACTTGGGCCAAGATATTTATATCTGTTTAGGTGTTGCTGTGCTCAGTGTTGTAAGACTTAAGTCTCATTTTCAAAAGTGACTTCAGCTTTTAGCCACCTAAGTCCCCACTGAATGACTGTAAATCACTTTACATGTTTTTGAAAATTTTACCTTCCCTCTCTCTATTTTACCATCTGCAAAACAGGGATAATATTTGAGGCTAGCTTTCAAAGCTTTTTGCGGAGTCTTTAATTTAATGGTGGTACTCAACCCTTTGAGATCCTCCCATGGAATAAGAGCAAAGTGTGATTTTATATTTTTATTTGATCATGCCTTTACTATATTCTACAAGAAAGCTTGAACAATCCACCGAGTTGCCAAATGTATTGCAGAAACTGGATTCCTGATTTTTGTCCACCATGCTTCTGGCACTGTGAGGACCTGAGAGAGAGAGAGAGTCCTAAATGAAAAATATAAACACCCCCCTGAAGCTACTCAGATACTTAAATGATTTTAAAAAAAATGGCCTTCATAAAATTAAATTAAATACCTTTTTGCCTTCATTTTCCCTCCCTGGTTTTGGTGGCAGGTCTCCTCTGGCATCATCGTTGTGGGTAGTCAATCCCTTGCTCTATTGATCCTGACATGGACATGTGCCAAGGAGCCCAGTCCTCCCTGAGGCAGCAGCTAACTAAAGATTTAACAGGTCCAAGCGAGGAGGAGAGGTTCTAAAACTTGTCATTTTTCTGGGCATGTCATTTCACCCTTTTAATCTCAACTTTCTCCCTGTCTATTTCTCATCATCATGGTGTGTTATAGCCAGAAGGCAGACTCCCAGCAGCTCTAACAGTACCCTTCCTAAGATGGCTGATGTGGAGGATCACTAGGTGGGAAGTACCTGCAAGAGCAAGCAGGGCTCTGTATAAGCCAGGATCCCCTGTGAGAATAGGCACTGAGACAAACACAGTCTGAAACAAGAGAGAGAGGAAGATTGGGGTATCCCTTTGTTTTACTTGTAGGGCTGGTGATGCAATTTGCAAAATAGCTTTTTATTGGTTTATGCCAAAGCAAGTTTGTTTCTAGCCACAGCTACCAAGAACTGGCTATAGACAGGTCCAGTCAAGAAGCCTGGCATGGTAACTTTTGGAGATATGAACATGGAAAGAGTTGTATGGAGCAGGATTGGTACAGTCTGTGCCAGGGGAGATGTTTGTGTGAGGCCCAAAGTTTTAATATTAGATGTTGTGGGCACATGACAGGTGAAGCTTGATGATCTGGGCCCCATTTTCAGGCATTGACCACACTCGCAAACTTTGTATTTGTTTTTAAAGCAATAGTTTTCAGTTCTGTTTGGAAGCTATAAACCATAGTTTTCAAATGAGTGGCACAATAAGTTCTTCTATATTTCATTTTTTTTCTTGAGCCACAAGTTTATTATTATTATTGTCTAATCTATTAAATATGGCGCATTTCTGGAAAAGATAAACACCTTGATAAAGTGCCAAAAGTATGGCATAAAAAAACCATTGCAGAACACAATATGGATTAATGTATTCAAATATTTCTGCATTCTTACAGGGTTTACATCATTGCTCGAGATGGCCAGTGGCTTTTATTTCACTCACTGAGGTTTTGTTACATTGAAAAAATAATGTGTGTTTCCAAGAAAAGTAAAATTTTGAGACTGTTTCCCCACATTTTAAATTTGTGTTGCATCTATATATTGACTGACAATTCATACAGTATTTTACAGTAAAGAACAGCATTATGAGACATCTAAAAGATTTCGTTATAGGTATAGCAGTGGACAGAATGGCACTGTTAACTGTGATTTGTATTCCTGTTACTGGTGTGCTAATCTAAAATCTTACAATTCAATGTTGTAATTTTTCGTGCAGGTTGGTAGTTTGCAAAATAACCTCCATCTACAATTTATATACATTTTCTAATCTAAAAAGATCCAAAAGCATTTAACAAATAGATACAGACTATTTAAATGCTTTGTGGAACATGGGTTCAACAGCACCCAGCATCCCTGTATGTCTGAGGCTGGGTATTTAAAGAGGTAAAATATTTACTGATTAAAAATAAAGAGGGAGGTGGGTTTTTTTTTTTTTGTTTGTTTTTTTTTTGCTATGGACAGTGTGGGCACCAGGGTTAAGCTGAGAAGGCCAGGTTTTGATTTTGCAAAAATAAACCCTAAATCAGTATTGAAGATTGGTTCTGCCTCAACATCATACCTTATTACTTCTGTACTCCTGAGAAATCACTTAAAGGGTCTGATTCCTAGAAGCACTGTATTGCAACTGTCTCTGAAATCTGAGAGTTGCAACTGCACAGCACCTTTCAGGATGCGGCCTTTATGCTTTCTTTTTTCTGTCTGGGGCTAATATTTACCCCCCCCCCCGAGTCTTTTGAAACCAAATTAATTATTATTGTTGAGTCAATGTTTATAAAACATTTTGAAGATGAAAGGCTGTGTTATTACTGTAAAATATTTTATGCAGCTATTTGCTACATTACCATTCCTTTGTAATTATTTTCCTTTGCTTTAAGATTCAAACATGTATTTTTCAGCTCACTTACTGATACTGTTTGCAGTGGAACCTTACTGTATCTCCAGTTAAATGCAGTGCTGTAAAAGTCTTTGAGAAAGAATTGATGTATCTGGGATTTTATCCACCATGTACTCTTATGATATTTGTGCAAACTGCTTTCATCATGCTCGTAAGGATTTATCAAGATGCTTACCTGTTGGGAAACTCAGCATGATTTCTTGAGGGTGCAATCTGGGCCTGAATTATGTGATCTCCTTTTCTGCTTCTCCAACTAATCATACATCAATGTCTCCACCATTGTAATTCTTTCTGGCCTCTTCTTTATTCAGCAGTTGCTGTACAAAACAAATGCATGTTCTGCTCAGAGAATACTGTATATCATATACATGTCTCCAGCCAATGAAAAGAGTGCTTTCAGTGCACATAAGCAAAATATGTCTTGCTAGGGAAAGTTGGGCCTATGCTTTATTGTTGTAAAATGTGGTATAAGGAGCTATAGCTAATAGTGGCAGGATGAAATTAAGCAAAGGAAGGTTTTGGATGACTATCCAGAAATGTACCTTAATCGTGAGCACTCTTAGACTTGGAACGGTCCCCATGGGACCCTGGTGTAAATCGTTCTGCTTGTATCAATTAAAACCAGACTGGTTTAGGCTCTGGGAAATGTAGCATTAGGAACAATCCTGCATTAGTTGCTTGCTCTTCCATCTGTAATGCCTGTGGTTGAGCTTCTGAGTATTAACTGCAATGCTATTTTGCCCTGACTGAGAGGGGCTGAAATCTTTTCTTTGCCATAGGACTAAGACAGGCATTTTTGTTTACACCCTCCACCGTCCTCGATTTTCTTGCCTTCTGAGGAAATCTTTGGGTGGGACATGCAGAGACAGAATAAATTTATAACTTGTTGATCCCCAAATAGCTAGGTGGAATATTTGGTCAAGACATTGCCCCTCTCTCCATCTCTGACACCACACCAGGAGTTTGTGTCAGACTCAGAGCTGCCCAGTCCTTTTTGGTGCAAGGATGATGCAGTCAGGTACC
This sequence comes from Podocnemis expansa, assembly GCA_007922195.1. Lineage (NCBI taxonomy): Eukaryota > Metazoa > Chordata > Testudines > Podocnemididae > Podocnemis > Podocnemis expansa. Next base: position 17,529,161 of record ML682017.1, on the reverse strand, counting down.
CCAGTCTGCATTACTCCCAGAACTGCTTTGATCAGATCAGGCCATATGGACATCCTAGGCATTAGGGCTTATTTGCACTGATGGCAGCAGATTTGCCACTGTCAGTTTGAATTTCCTGATCAGCTGCTTGGGTCTGTGAAGACCCGCTCAGCTGATCTGGAAATTCAATACTGCAATACCACCCTGGCAGCCAGGGTGGGCCAGTGCAGTGTGTGTGCAGGGAGTAGGGGATTCAAACGAAGATACTCGAGTTATTTAAATACCTTGCATATCTCTCTTCCAATGCCACTGAAAAGGGCAGGCCATATAGGCTTGTTCTGAGTTAAGTGTTGGAGCCAGAGAACATTGTAGCATCCTGTCTGTAGGCAGTGCCCACAATAAAACATCACTGTTTTAATATTTATTAGAATAAAGTTGAGTTATGCTGAGTGGAAGGTATTCTTATCAATGTTATTATGTGTTCAGCAGGGATGTCTTCTTGGCTGTGCGTGTGTGTGCCTGTAGTGTGTTTCCTCAGGATTACCCATGGCTCGGATCTTTAAGTGAGAACTTGGTTAGCTCAGTGATCTAAAGCCTGGCTTGGACGTTAGTGGGAATTTTGTGAGCCCAGTGGTCCTGAACTGAGGTGCTGCTTTAGTTAAGACTTTGGGTTACCTTTGGCTCAGGTCTTCAGTGAGAACGTAGTTAGCTTAATGATCTGGAGGCCAGGCATTCCCTGTGTGCAAGAGGTAGACTGAAGTAACACTCATGATCAAAGAAACTAACACGACTACGGATCTTTGTAGAAATGAAGGTGCCAGGCTACGCTTTATTGCAATGTAGCGCAGTGGCAAACAACCTATTTCAACAAATCTGATGACACCACTTGTGTTCTTAATGCAACAGATCAGTTCAACTGATGGCAGGACGCTGTCACACTCTCAGTTACACAAAATCTGTGCTCTGAGGCTCCTACTTTTATACCCTGCTTGGACTTATTTGCTCAGCCCTCTTTGGTGTCCAAATTTACCTTGATTGGTCTAGAACCTTTTTTCTGATGCTGCCCATTAATATGATAGGTCCATCTGTCACTGAATATCTCCATGCATCAAAGTGTCATGGTTTGGTCAGACATTACTTCTGATCTCCTTTGTGCTAGGCCAACTGGGCACCTCATACCTTTGAGGTTCCTTCCCACTCTTATTGTAGCTACAGCTGGCTTCTTGCCATTTTCTGTGAGGTCAGACTGTCTTAGCCTGACTCCTGTCAATTCAGCTAATTATCCAACTCAAGCCTATGGTTTTTGGTTTGGTTCGTTAGGCCTTAAGCCTTGTTCTTGATTGTTTCTACCTGGCTTTTCTATTTTAACCTTTTACTTTCTCCTACAGAAGTCCTCTACTGAGTGTCTGGGGACAGGGATGAGGAGTGGGTGCAAACACAATACTTTGCATTTCATTGTGTGTAAGACTAGCCCCGCAGGGAGGGTAACTATGCCCACTACATTTTAGATTTTCTTTCTTCAAAAATCCTGCAAAGCTTTAGCATGACAATATTTAGAAATACAAAGAAGCATTAAGGATAGTCAGTGATACATTTGTTTCTGTTTAACAAAGGAAGTTTAGGGTAGTGCTTCACCTTGTTTCTTCCATTTTATGCATTTAGGGAGTGGGCTGTCACCAAATAATTGACAAGACAAACTGGTTTAGCAGTGAAATGGGTGCTATTTTCCTCCCAACTAATAAAGGCTGCTTCAGTGGCAATATATACATATTCTCTGTTCCTTTAAAATACCGTTAATCTAAGTATGTGCATCTGTGATTTTCTTGTTACTCTTTCCTTCCATTCTCATTGCTACCTTTCATTTGCTCTTCTAAAGTTTCTTGTTAACAATTCTATCCACATTGTGGCAGCATCTGGCTCCCTTAACTGGATTAGGCCATAAAAAAAGTAATCACTGCATGAGGGTGTGCTTCTGCTCCTACTTAAGTCAATGCGAGTTTGCTGATGGATTTCACTGGCAGCAGGATATGGATTGGGTTTGTACATTCTCAGTATGGGCAAGAGTAAAGAAACTTGAACCAAAATTTCATCATCACATTTGATCTTTGGATCCAGATCCAAACTTTGCAAGCAGGGCCCATCTCTGTGCAAAGGGGTAATAGCTCTTCTGTGTAGTTGTAACAGCAATCCGATTTAGAGTGCTCTCTTTAGTAAACAGTTCATTGTTTGTTTCTTCAGTACCACCTATTGCCAGTAAATTGTAGATCAACTGCCTGAAAATGCTTTTTACAATTATGGGTCCTTCTCACATTCCCTTTATTATGGTCCCTGTCTGCTTGCACATCCCTTCAACCTAATGGTAGTGTTTCTGTAGTGTGTAATCTGCAACAGAGAAGCATGACCTAGTGGTATCAGCACTAGTGCATGTTGAGAACTTTTTGATGAGCCTGTTTTTCATCAGAAAATGCTGATTTGTTAAATCTGAAACTGTTTGGGAAGAGTTCCGGAGGCATAGTCATGTTAGTCTTTGTACAGCAAAAGAGATGCTCATGCATCTGACACAGTGGGTTGGAGCCCATGAAAGCTTAAGCTCAAAAGACATTTGTTAGCCTTAAGGTGCCAAAGGACTTTCATCATTTGGGAAAAGGTCCGTTTTGATGGATTTCTTTTGCTTTGGAAAAAAAAAGAGAAAAATTCTGTGTAGATTTAAGTGACTTTAATTTTGAAATTTAAGATAATTATGGTAAAAAATTGAAAAATCAATTATCAAAATAAAAACAAACATTTCAAAATTATAGTGAGATTGTTTTAATTGATGTGATTTTTTTTCTAGATTGTCAGTTCATGGAAATTTTTCAGATTTTGACTTTTCATATCAATTTCCAAATCTTGAAAATTTTCCTGAAGTGGGAAAACTCATTCCTGCTGACTGACCTCTTGTCAGCATACCACCAAAGATGCCTGAGTCCAAATCCTAGCTCTGACGCCAGTTGCCTTTCTGATCTTGGGAAAGTCATTTAACCACTCTTCCTCAATTTCAGTATCTCTTAAATGTAGGGAACAATGTATATTTGCATCACTTGTTGTGAGGCTTTCTTTTCTGATGACTGTATGGGACAATGAAGATAAATTCAGGTTCATAGTCTGTTAGGTAATTAAACTGGTCACCAACTGTAGATTGAGATCTACTTCTAAGGGCAGTTGCCATTGGAACCTATGAGTATTGCGCCACCTGCTGGTGAAAGGTTGGAGATCACTGCTGTAGGGTGTCATAGCTCAAAGGGTTAATTTGTCCTCTGTGGTTAAGTCTGACCACTTCACTGAGGGGAAACACTGAGTTTAAAAGTGTGAGATAGGAAACTACTAAATTTTTCTTTTGTTATTAATCATTTTATTATCTATAGCCGTTTACTTTGTAATTATTGCTTGAGAAAAAAATATCTATCATTGCTGTGTGCCAGCTTTAACTGTCACTGCGGATTTAGAGATGAAATTCAGTCTTCAGCCTTTCCCTGGGGCTGATGGACTTCTCTTTTCAAAGTAGGACACTTCTATCTGATGGCATTAACCATAAAATCCCCCATTTCAAGTCTATGATATCCTGAAGGACAACGGCTCATTTCATTTCTTATCAAGAAATCGGGCAGATCAGTCATATTTCCCGAATCAAATGACATTTTCAGAAAATTCATTTGAACCAAAAATGAGGTTTCCTCTCCACAGACTCCAATTAGTTTAAAAGTGGTTTTCTGATGAAAATTCTCAAAATAACTGAACTGTATAAAGGAAAAATCTATATCTATATATGTATGTATATAAATATATGTACACACACTCTTGCTGTAAAAGCTACTGCTAGAATACCCTATCAAGCAGTATAAATCTTTAATTTTGGCAATCAGTATTAATAGTAAAATACTTTAAGATCTTTCCTTTGCTTCCTTTTATTTTTCTCCCCCTCATCCCATCACTCCAGCTATTCCAGTGGGATTGTTCTTGCTCATTTGCTCCATAAGTACACAAAATTAGCTGCTTATCTGTTGATCTTCTTACATGATCCTTTAAAAATCATTTCTCACTATGTGTGTCCAAGGCTGCTTTTGCCTTCAGAGGACCAGGCAAGCCAACCCCCAGACTTTTCCTTACCCACTCACTGGGGCCCTGGGCCTAATTAAATTGCTCTCAAAGACAAGAAGGGATGAATTTCCTTCTTCCCTTCTCCCTTGTCACCCATTTAACTCAGCTGAGGTTCATTCACTTCTTTTTAGTTATGTTCAAAAAAACAAAAAAATAGCAGGGGGCGTTGATTTGGCATGATGGAAGTGGAGGAAGGAGGGAAGGGAAGGGAAGGGGAGTACATATACGTTTAATCTGATTATATTGTGTAGGTGTAAAATTCTAGGAACAAACAATGGAGGCAAAATCGAGTGCAAGAGTGCCAGAAGCGGGGTTTGATTTCTCCTGCTGAACGGGGCCTTCAGTTATTTAATTTAATTAAAAAAAAAGAAAAAAGGTTATTATTTTTTAAATATACACATTAAAGAGGTAAGCCTCCCTGCTTATGTGCTCACTTGCTCTCTCTCTTTCTCTTTCCTCTTTTCCCTTTCCCTCACTCAGATTAATGAGGCAGGCCTGGGAAATTAGGATGAGCCTTGCCTGTTAATGCAGTGCTGACTGACTGAGACAGAGGGGAAGAGGCGGCCACTTTGGCTGACTGCTATTGATTGCACCGGGAGGGTCGCAGGGGAGACACCACTGCTGCACTTCCAATGGAGCAGGAAGAGTGGGGGTTGTGGTGGTGGTGGGGGGTGCCTCGGCTCTACCAAACAACTGGCCTAGGAAGAGCTGAGCAATTAGCCTTTGAAGGTCATCCAAAGAGCTGCTCCCCCCCTTGCATTCTCTTCCTCCTTTCAGTACTGAATCCTCCTTCTCCTGCTCCTTCATCACCCAAACCCCAAACACATCTGAGGAATCTGTTCAATTAAATCTCTCTCAGCTCCAGCAGGCTCCTGAGTGAAAGGTCAGTGGAGTCCAGGAGGGAGAGAAACACACAAGGAGGAGCTGGGGCCGTTGCTGCTATTGCTGCCTCTTCTGTCTTTTTCTCCCCTTCACCCCTCCCTCTGCTCACCTCCCCTCTTTAATGATACCCAGTGGTCAGTCACTCCCCAGCAGGGAGAGAGATGCCCTGAAGCATCATTGTGGTTGGGAGCGATCGATTGGGTTTTTGAAAAAAGGTGATAATGATAACCCGTGGACATAATGTCAGAGAGTTTGTGGTGCCTCTTGGAAGCTGCTCTCGTTCTGTCTGCCAGGGCCAGCGAGAAGCTTGGAGGGGCCCAAGAAAGCCTTTCCCCCCCCACTGAGCCCACTTAGCCCTGCCTTAAAGACAGCTAATTAGATGGAGGGCAACTCTGTCTGTTTACACTGGTGGGGTGGGCATAGGTGGCAGGGGAGGGTCTTACACCAATGGTAAACAGGGCTAAAGCAACCTTTGTCCTTCAAGTTAACTGAAGATAATCACATAGAGATGTAGATATAAATAATACATGCACTACTCAGTCCAGACACAGAACCCTATAAAAATGCTATGGTATTCTTCAGTTATCGCCCCCAAATACTGCTTTCTATAGTATGTGTTCTTCTGGGCTATATAACTTGAAAACATCTTACCACCTTTTTATGTGGACAGATACACACATATACCTGCCTATGCTTGGAGAGGGAAAAAAAACTGTCTTAGGTTTTTCTAAGTCACCTATCACCATGGTATCTAAGCACTGACAGATACATACCAAACAATTATTAATTTCTTAGCATATGTCTGAGTATATTGTCAATAATAGCAAATGCTTTTTCAAAAGAAAACTGCAGATCATTCTGTGTAAATCCACTGGATCATTGCCTAAATAGGGATTTTGGACGTATATATACACACTGGGTCACTTAAATAATATATTATCAGAAAGGTTTCAGAATCTGCTGGAAAATGAACTCCCCTATACTTCATCCAAACATATATTTTATTAAAACGAACACAACAAAAATATTACAACCCCACCCACCCACCCACTCTCCCTTTTAGAGGCCATTGGATATATACCTCAAAACAAATAATTTGCTATCCGTCACACAGATTTTCTTTTGTCACATTATTTTCTGCTTCATTTGATGAACAAAACTACATTTTCCTCTGCACCCATTAAACTATTTGATGATGCCTTTTATTCTGTATTATAATTGGGAAAGCAATCATGTGATAAAATGCAAGTTTGTTGTGAAATAAAACAAGCAACGTTTAAAACATCCAGATTATATTGTCCGAGAAAGCTTCTCAGACATTAAATTCATTTAAAGAGAGAGCGAGAGAGAGAAAGAGAGAATTTTTAAGTTTTGCATTTATTGGAAGAAATTGTTGCGTATTTGAAGTTGTTTGTAATAGACATTCTGATATTATTGCACTATTCTGCTGTTACCAACCATCTTACTATATTATAAGGGTGTGTAAGGGGTATTAAAAAGTACTATGATCTAAAACAGGACACTTCTATTATTTTGCATTTTTGCACTGTACATAACCAGGCCAGTTGAAGAAAAAACTGCTAGGCGTATGTATCAGAAGAACTGAAAACTTTGGGTTAACTTTATGGGAAACACACAGAACAATATCAGCTGCCATTTGGTATATTGAACTGAAAACTCACAAAACACCCATTTGGATTTTCTTAATAAAACACTTTTCATGGGACATGATTCCAGAGAAAAAAGCTAAAAATGCAGCTTTATCTTTTTGGAACCTACCAGACTTTGTCAGCCAGTCTGTCCTGGGTCCAGATTAATTATAGGAATGTGAGTTTAACTTAGAATATCTATTGCTACAGTTTATTGAACTTTCCATTGTTTGCAGGTCTATGTATCAAATAGGAATCCAGTAACATATATGGCTGCAGATTTAGACCATATGTAATTAGAATTCGTTAACCTTTTACCCATGGGGGAAGCAAATAGTGTAAGAAGCACAATCTAGCATAAGTAGCCTGGATTTAATTATTTGTTAAAATTTTATAATGTAACATTTCTATAGTGAAGACAAACCTTTCTAACTGTGTCCAGGAATCAGTTATCTGTGAATAATAGTGTGTACGTAAGGTCAGGGTTGACAATACTTTTAATCATCACTGGCAATGTGTTGTGTGAAACCCTTTCCAGAGAAACATAAGAAATTCTCTGCTGTGAAAGTCCCAGTAAACAGAGGAAGGCTGAAAGGAACACAACTTACTTGGCCTGCTGTGTTTTGGGGGCCAGAGTATAGGGCTGAGAGCTAGGAGACTCCGATTCTGTTCCCAACTCTGTAACTATTACACCATATGACCTCAGTTATTCCATTTGTTTAACAAACAGTGTGTGGAGGGATAGGGTGATTTTAGCAATCCTCTTTCACCCTCTTGCTCTTCCTTCGCTTCAGCTGGCAAAGCCCTTTCAGATCAGCAGATGAATAGTTCTTTAGGCCTGATCCAAAGCCCTTTGAAAGATTCCCATTCATTTCCCATCTGGATCAGACTTCATATAAAGGCAATGTATTAGTACTGCTGTGTTATCTTTCCACAAATACCTATCGACAAATGTAAACACATTTTTCCCATAGTCCCGGTCTCTGAAATGAATCTTGTTTGCCATAGTCAAATAAGTAATCCCAAGTAGGCTGCTCACAAGAATGAGGTGAAAAAGATTTGGCTCTTTAATAAGGTGTTAACACTAAACACTGTTGGATATCACTGAATTATTCCACAGAATCTTTCTTTCCTTTTAACAACATAGAGTAACAAGTTATACCATGATACCACCCAGTTAGAGAAATCATGCAGTAGTGTCACTGAAGATATGAAACTTCCAAGTGTATTCCTTTGTAAAAGCAAATATGAAATCACATGCTGCAAATTAAATATTTTGGGATAAAAGGGGTTTCTTCCTATTTTAAAGCCCTTTAAAAGTCCCTATCTATCCCTGTGTAAGATATTGCAGTATTCTCTTTATGAAGCTGTATTACAAGCTAGCATTGCAACAATAAATAAATTCAGACAGTGGTATCGCTCATTATGGTTCCTTTGTAGATTTTTACTGCTTTGTATTTATGCTGCTCTGAGCTGAAAAGTGCATTTTGTAGACCAACATCTAAAGCACATTTATCTTTCCCACTTTATTCATGTCTCTTCTTTTATCCCACCTTATCTTTTAGACCCTTCAACAGTATCCAATACACTGTTTAGTTCCTGAGAGAAGTAAGTGGGTGCAGTGCATAGAGGGGCCATTTTGATTCCATTTTGGCTACCAGAAATTCCAGGAAAAATGAGTTAACTTTAGCACTGGAACAGTCACAAATGCTTCGAAATTCTCTGTGCATTGAAATAGCACATTATCCACCAAAACACTGAATTGAGTATTCACTGTTTGCAGTGATAAGAGATTTTCAATCCTAAAATAGCTTTCATCTGTAAAAGTCACTTTCATATTGAACGGCTTACACTGTATAATGTAAGTGACACAAAAGCGTGGCATAGCTAATTCATCAAAAGCCAAAAAAGTGATTTGTGAAACTGACTTTGTAGGGTTCCATATTTACTTCCTCTCAATGGCTATGTCTACACTACAAAAGCTAAGTCAACTTTATTAAGTTGACTTTATAAAGCCTACTTAAAATTGATTTTAAGGAGACCTTATTAAGTTGACTTAGTGAGTCCACATTGCATTTAGTCAACTTTATAAAGTCAACTTAAATGGTCCCACTGCACTGTCGACTTTATTAATTTGCCTTTAATGGCCACATTGTGTTAATTTGAGTTAATAAAGTCAACTTAACTCTTAAAGTCAACTTTAAGGGCAAGAGTTATTAAGCTGACTTAAGGAAGTCCTTAAGTTGACTTAATGAACTCCAAATATGGCCAGGGCTTTGCTTAAGCCAGCTTAAGCCTCCCTAAATTGACTTAAGCCCATAGTATAGATATACCCAATGACTCCATGTCATATTTATTCAGTTTACAAGCCAAAAGATGCTTTTCCAACAGTCTATCCTGCAAACTCAACCTGAAAAAAAAATGCTGTATTCTTTATGCCTCTTAAATCACACCAGGTTAAAAAAAAAATCTACAGTCACAATTTAGCTGACAATTCTGTTGATGATGCATGAGGCAGCTCTTCAGTAGCTGTATGGGTAGCATTAAAAAAATGGTTTTGGCAGTAAAGCAAGCAGATATGACTCTTTGACATACAGATAACAAAAAATGTTGAATAGCCAAATGTTATTTTTACATAGGGCCTAATTCTGCTAAGTCTTATGCATGGTTTCAGTGGAACTACTTGTGAAGTAAGGTAGTTTTGCAGCATGAGTAAGACTAGCAGAAGCTGGGGTATAGTAAATGTGTTGATTATACCAACACTATAAAAATATTCATATATCATTAGTAAAAAGTCAGGCCACTCTTGAAATTAAGCTAAACTATGTGCTCAAATGCATTTTTAGCTGTTAACAGCTCTTTGCATTTATTTAATTACTGTTTGCTTTTAAGATATGAAGACAGAAGCTTAGCAGATGATGTAAAGTCAAACCGTCTTCTGTGATCTTGTCTGTTGTTGCAAGCTAAGCAGTGTTGGTTAGGGTTAGAGTTACTAAGAACTACGGCTGGGCAAATAACCAATTTTTTGATTAGAGAGACTAGGTGTATGTGGCAATATCTTTACTTGACAAATTACTGTTGAAGAGTGAAACAACCTCACAAACCTCACAGTGCTCTTCTTCACATATGGAACATGTACTCTGACCATTATAGCTAAATGCAAGGTGGAACAGATTGTCTCATTTTTTGAGATTTTTTGATTCATAGGCAATTCTGAAAAGTCAAAAAATATTAGGGTTAAATTAAAAACAAAATATTTTGGAAATTTTAGCAAATCATTCAAACATTTTATTTTATCCAAAAGGAAACATTTCATTTTGATCTGAGCATTTTTTAAAATAATTAAAACTAAAAAAGACTTTGAAACAAGTAATTTCAAACTGACAAATCAGAATATTTTATTTAGAAAATGTCACAATGGAATATTTTGATTTTTTTCTGGTTTATTTTACATTTTTCCTATCCCCAAAATTCATGAAAATCTATAAAAATTTACAAAATATTTTGGAATTGCCAAAAAAAAACACCACCCTCACACACCAAAAGAAGTTCAGGTGAAAAAATTCATGGGTTCTCCTAGGAATATCTTAGACTTAATTTTTAGAAGTTCCTTTGATGTGAAAGGGAGCCGTGGATGCCCACTTCTTTTGAAAATTTGGGCTGGTGTGCTGATGTTGATGGACATAGTGATTCAGTTATGGTGATTTCTTCTAACTTAGTATTGAATTACTTCACTGGCGGGGTGTTAGGAGACACAGGAACAGATGTATTTCATATGAGATCACATGCAGTCATCAGTCTGTGTAGCCACTTGACAACAAAATGCATATTTTTCTCTCACTCTGGAAAATACTAGTTATTAGAGATTAACATTTTTCAAGGACTCAGGACATGTTAACCCTTTTTTTCCTCAGAGGGATCCTGTGTTTCTACAGTGCCATGTAAATACTTAGTGCAATAATAATTTATACAGTAAGTTTTACTCCTTAAGATTCCCAAATCACTTTAAGAATTTAAAACCCATGCAAATGATAAAAAGGGATAGATCTGGATGAGCTGTTTGTAATGAATAACTTATTTGACAAATCTATCCCTTTTCCATTATTTGCAAATTACCCAGGAACGGAATTTGGTTCTTTGTTCATTATCTGAAGTTATTTGACTAATCATTTATGCAAAGAAATTACAGTTTATGGATTGTCTGCAAACCATTAGATGTGGCTATTACTTCAAGCATTAGCCATTTGTACCTCACTGTTTGGCCTTTGAGACTGGTCATCTGCTGGAAATAGCATGTTTCTTCATGCATGCTAGGTGACTTTAAAAACGTGACTTCTGGCAAGAACATTCACAGGAAAAGAAAAAAATCCGTGTAAAAATAATTATGGAAAATGAATAAAAGAACTGTGGGTACTGTTGAAATGAATAGACAGTTTTTATCCAGTTAATATTTTGAATAAATTTCTGCAGAATTCACAAAGGGATCATTAGCTACTACTGAAATGTAACCACTATTGGGTGGAACATGTTTTAACAGCACAGAGCAATATTGCATGGTAGGTGTAAGGCAAGAAATGGAAAATGACCCATCCAACTGAGACTCCAGGGAGTTTAGAAAAACGGAATGTACCTAGTTTGGAATATGGTGAAGATCCTCAAGCAAATAACCTAATCTTGAAAAAATTGCTATGTGACCTTGAATGACTATGAGCAGTGTCTTTCTTATGTGAAAGAGAGCTCCTGTAACAGTGGTGCAACTTCCAGCACCTTTCTGGGTTACTATAGCCATGCAAACTCTCATGGGAATTCCAAATTGGGTAATGCTACGCTATCTACCTCAAATTACCATTGTTGCTAACCTGATCCCTGTATTGTTCATGGACTCTTGCCCTAAAGTGGTCCGTATTTCTGCTTGGTTTCACTCAACATTTCAATGGTGAATGAAGCAAGTTCTTATACATTTGGCTTATCAGTTTAAAGATTGAACAGAGCATGTGGATCTTCTGAGTTCAAAGGCATTGTACAAGAGTTTTATTATAATTGTTGTCAGAGACTTTCTTAAGACATCTTTGAAAAAGAATGACATTTATGTTATTGATAGATGTGTGTTTGCTTGGATGGCTACATTTAAAGTGAACTTTTCTGTGAAAGGATGACTATTAAACGTACAAAATTTAAAACACCCTGCAGCATGGCTTACTGAATATATGAAATAATTTAGGGTAAGTTTATGTGGAGCTAGATTTTTAACTGCTCAGCACCCACAACTAGAAACAGATTTTCAGAAGTGCTCAGCTTTTATTCAGGCACCACAATGTGTCAGACTTTCAGAAATGCTCACCATTCAATATACTGAACTAAGCTTCTCTGGACATTTGACTGATTGTAAACCTGGCTGTGCTTTCACTTGCACTGTTGTAAATCAGGAATAAATATACTGCAGTCAGTGAAATTACTTCAGTGTAAACTGTATGTGAGTGGGGAATCAGGCCCAGATTATTATTTTGTAGTCAAGAGAAAATGAGGGTGTTTTTACCCTCTAGGCAGAAATCTACTTGTAAGCATTGGGTTGTGTGGATACATTTTCAAAGGGTTGTGTGAGGTTTGACATCAGGTGACTTGCAAAGGTGGGTGTAGTCAAAGAAAATGACCATGAAAAAGTTGTAATAATTTACAGTGTATCTTCTAGCTGCGCGTCTTCTCAGTATACCTACTACTTACTTTAATGACAAAGTGTGGGATTTTCAGAAATGAGTTAAGAGAACAGCTGGGTGTGCAATGGTTTTCCCAATTCTCATCGTGTAAAAATTTGAGATTTCAGTAATTTTTCTCATTCTGCACTGGGACGCACCTGAGACTTTTCTTTCTGGGAAGCAGGGACAAGAGACGCTCCAGAATAACCAGGTGGTTGATTCAGAGTGGGGATTTAAATCTTAGCCTCCCATATCTCTGATGAGTATCCTAACTGTCTTTATTTAGAGTCTGTCTTTTCTGTTAGATCTGTTCTACTTTGTATATATAATGAAATATTCTTTGGGCCAGGTCGAGAGAGACTGACTGTAACCTGGTGTTCAGGGCAGTTCCTTGGGATGTACATAACCAGCTGGTTATTTTGGCACATGGGATGTCTCTTTCTCTGTTTCATTGAAAAAATCCTGACCATCTCTATTTAGGAGTTCAAGTCCTTCTGAAAGTCAGTGGGACTTGCAAATCAGTGGGACATGAAAATCAACGGGAGTTACGCTACAAACTCACTTAGTGGTATTTGAATATTGCACCCCAAGCCAAGTTTTACTCCTGCCAGAAAATAGGAGCCAATAGAACCATGGAAGAGTGAGTTGGATTTTATCCTGCCTCTTGGCCCATTATGAAGAAATAAACAAATGACCCCATCATGTAATGTTTACATAATTGCTGTTCTGACTGTGAGTGCCCTTTAACAGGTGATACAAAGTTTGAACAATATGAACTTTTAAAGAAAAGTTTCCAGGCTGAATAATTGCTTGCTTCTTTAAAAATAATTTAAAAAAATCTTTTGGTTGCTGAAAGACAGTTAAGCTACTCCTGAGCCGAACAGGGGAAAAATATTTAGAAGAAGTCACTACACATGATGAAAAGAATGAAGAGTCAGTCTATGAAACTGGCTGGTTAGCAGGTATTTATGTGCTAGAATACTCAATTGATCTGAATCTTAGCAGTATAATTTTTGACCAGGGCAGTTAGCATTTCAGTGAATCTCTGGCTCTGCAAATGACTCACTGTACTTAACTTTAGTGACTCTATTTCCACATCTGTAAAATGGGGATAATGTAAAATGGGGCTATTGACTGCCATAAACTACTTAAACATCTATGGATGAAAATCACCATCTAAATGCTGACCAGCAATATTCTTACTTTTCTCAAGATGATATACATGCATGACTAAATCCTCTTGCCTTTCTCATGTGAGTCGTTTACAGGATGCAAAGTTACTCTGAATCTGAACTCTAGGATATAGAGCCATCTCTAGGTAAAATTGATTGCTTTCTTTTTAATTTCCTGGGTACTTTTTAATGCAGTTTATCAAGTTTCCATCCCAGGCCATCAAGAAGAGCAAATATCAAAGAGTTGAGTTGACAGTAGATGGGTCTATTGAAGTTACATTAGCAGTCCTGGCCTCTTCCCTGCCTAGCATGCTCAGAAAAGGACATGTAAAATCAGCTGGAAATGCCGGCACTAGACAAAGAGTAGCAGCTAGAAAATTCACAAGAAAATTAAGTCTGAAGTAATATTTGAATGTTCTTCAGTTTGGTTCAATTTTAATAATATTAAGTCACCCAAAATTCAGTGCATATTTTAAAAATGCCAGCATCCATTTATATTTGGTACTGCTTCTCGTTTCATAATAAGTAAAGATGTATTATAGAGATGTTGTAGCTTATGTTTACGGTGTCCCATTCATTCCAAAGTCCTTTCAAACTTAAACGGATCCACAGATTATTCAGAGGGATAACTTCATCCTCCAATGCAAGGCAGCTACATCTGCCGTCGGTAACTGAAGAACTTGGCACAGCATTAGTACACAACAGTTTAGGATAGGAAGCTGTTAGAAAAATTCAGGGATGCAGTAAGTAAATGTTCATGTTGGATTTGGCTAGGATCCTGGAGATAACAGCCTTATTTATCACATGCCATGTAGTATAGTTGCAATTGTTCAACATGCTAGAGATACTATGTAACTAATCATTAAACATCTGAAGAGCTGTAAATGTTACATTCCCCCTCCACCCCCTTAGGCATCGTCCTCCTCCCTCCAGTGCAGTCCTCCCTAAGGAACTAAACCAGTAGTGAACTTATGTGAGGAAAAAATTGCAGGGAAAGACAGTCAGTGAGCAGTTATTGTACTGAACTTCCATTTCTACACCTCGTCAGATAGAAACTATAACATCTAATACTGCTTGGTCTGTGAACCAGGCTGGATTAAGACATGCTGAGGCCCTAAGCTATGTCAAGATTCAGACACCCCATACTTTAAAGTAAAGAAAAAAAGTGTATTATATGATAACAGAAAGGGTAATTAAAATAAATGATAAACTGTTATATTTGCATAAATGCATAAACAAAGATGCAACAAAAACAGCTAAATAAAACATACATCTTGCAAAAACTTTATCTGCATTATCCATTACAATTATGATAAATCTCCTTAGTAATCTCTGACATATTTGTGCTGCCCTAAGCCATAGCTTGCTTGACTTGTGCCAAAATCCAGTATTGTTCTTCACATCTGTTTAAGGGTCTCTGTGGGTATTTCTATGCTATGCTCTAAGCCAAAGCTCTGACTCAGGTTTGAGCCCCAAACCCCCTTCCATACATACACAAATGAGCCTGACTTAATTCAGCAAACACTCAGGACCTCAGTCTTAGGACCTTACTGGTGTGGGGTCAGAGCCTGAGTCCCACTGACTTTCATATTCAAATTTTGAAGTGCGGATGCAGTTCAAACCAAGAGCCCAGGCCCACCCCCTGCCCCACAGTCCCAATCCTGCTCTGGGGCCCGATTTGGCCCCCGCCACTGCTGCTTGCTGGCAGGGGCAGGAGCCAGATGTGGCTCTGGGCTGCTTGCCAGCAAGTGGCAGGAGGCTCGAAGCCGAGACAGTTCCTAGTGCTGCCTGCAAGTAGCAGGCAGGGCTGGCTTGGCAAGTAAGGCAGTGGCTTGGGGTGCTGCTGCCTTAGGGGTGTTGCAGCGCCACACGGGGGGGGGTGGACTGAGCTGGCTCAAAAGCCAGACCTGTGCTCCCACCCCTGCCTGATCCAGCCACTCTGCCCCTGGGGGCAGAGCAGGCCAGCCCACGGGGTGGGCTCAGCTTTCTCTCGCCATCTCTGGGCTGGCCCTCCCTGCCCCTAGGGAGGAACAGCTGGCCCAGGGGAGAGGCGAGAGAGGAGAGCCCCACCTCTGGGCTGGCCTGCTCCACCCCTGGGCTCGTTGTTCCCTGCCCTGAGAACAGGGTGAGCCAGCCAGAGCAGAGGCCAGGCTCCATACGCCCCCTCACCCCCACAGCTGGGGGGCGCAAAAACCAAAAGTTGGCTTGGGATGCCACAGCCCCTTGAGCCGGCCCTGGTGGCAGGAGGCTCAGAGCCAGCTCCTGCTGCTTGTGGGCAGTGGCATGAGCTGGTTCCAGCTCTGAGCCATGCTGTAGGAAGCTCAAGCTGGAGCTGGCTCCTGCTGATGTCTGCGAGTGGCAGGAGCTGGATCTGAGCCTCTTGCCACGTGCAGGCAGTGGCAGGAGCCGGCTCCAGCTTCGAGCATCCTGCCACTTGCCGGCAAGCAGCCTGCAGCTGGATCCAGCCTCTTCCGCTGTGCTGCTGGCCAGCTGTGGCAGGCGGGAGGTGCAGGGCCTGTGCCCTGCTGGCTCCAACACAGCGATGGCCCTGGCTCAAACCACAGATTTAAGTCAGGTGTTCTGCTTGGTGCAGCATGGGTGCATTAGCACAGGTGTGAGACTCATATCCAGCAACTGTAAACCCAGGTTTACAATGCAGTCTGCATACTCAAGGATGGGACTGGCAATACTGAGTCCACAAGACAGGATCCCACAGGTCCAGTGCAGGCTAGATATACCCTTATAAGCCTAACCTGTAGATTGGAATTTTTTGCCAGAAGTGACTGGGACCAGCAGTGGGCCCTAACCTCATTCTTGGTCAAAAGTCCAACTGGCAAGTCAATGGGGTACGTCAAATTGTGTGGTGATAGAAAATCTAAATCTTTCATATTGGCAGTTTTTATGTCCTCTCATAGTTCAATATGTGCAAATAATTCTGAGTTTATTGCTGGATTTTTCATTTACTTACCTGAAGATCAGCTAATGGCAGATGTGATATTCCTGGTTTGGGAATCTTAATGCTAAGGCTACCAGTTTTCTAAGATTTCACAAACCCTGCTAGACTTTTTCTTCTTCTGTTGGGGGTGGGGGAAATGACAAGTAAGCAGTGATTTCATGCCAGACTTGGTGATGCTTCCAATTTTTCTGTTGGAGATTTTCCACCCAACACAGTTCTATATAAGGAGGGTCCACAGGCAGAATTGCAATGGCTGGATTTTGTAATAAGCCATTTTTAAATTCTTTCTGTGGCACAACTAGTTATAACAGGGGAAAACAGGGTGAAGCAGACATGGTAGGGTTAATGCTGCCACATTACTCAGCAAGGAATTTCAATAAAGGCCTGTCCATTCTCCAAGTTTAAGCCTGACCAGGGAGAAGACTCTGAAGATTGCAATATGCTTTATTTAGGGAAATAGCTTTCTTTCCTTACATTTCATAAGATCTTATCTTTAAATAATTAAGTGTATCCTGAGATGAGGGCCTGAAACACACTTCAGCATGGCACTGGTTCTTTTTTGGGCTAGCAAGGTAACCCACCAGTTTACATTAATTAACAAATGACAGTACAGCTAATTTAGACTTGTGTTTTCACAGTAATTATAGAAGAATATCAATCTGTGGCCAAAATATTCCCTCAGCTATACTTGTTCTACCCTGTGGGACCAAATTCTTCTTTAACTTCAACATGGTGCAATCCCAAATTATTTCCCAGTTTTAACTATATTGAAGTCAATGGGGGTGCACTGGGCATAGATCAGACTTGAATTTGTAACTGAGGGCAAATTTTAGTCTCTATGTTATAGAAGGGGTTGGTGGTACAAACAAACAGATAAACAAGAAAACCATCAACAGCCTACAAAGCAACACTTTCAAATATAGTGACTGCAGTGCATATATAAATAGAAACATTTACATGCAAATAAGCTCTTTGACAGATTTCCTTTTTGAACAGGCATGCACAACTATAGGATTTGTACAATAGGTGCTGTGCTAGTGGGCTATAAGGAATGGTAGCCTACTCTGAGCTACAATTTTGACTTAAGCACTAAAAAACATTAATCTTGAACTTTCATATAACACTTTTGTTTGAGGATCTCTGAGTACTTCACAAATGTTTAGCAGCTAGGTTTCAGGTAAACCATTCAGGCAATATAAAAAGACCTTAGTGTAACTGAGATTTAATTCCTAAGAGCAAAAAAGCTAAATGGCTTCATGAGTGTGCTTGGTAAGTTTATGGAGGGGATGGTATGATGGGACTGCCTATGATGCCATGTAGTCCATCAGCGATTGCCAATAGCAAAAATACCCAACTGCTAGAGAGAAGACACTAGTTGGTGTAGGTTCTGAATTACTACAGATAACGTTTTCCCAGGTGTCTGGTGGGTCTTGCTGACATTCTCATGGTCTAACTCACTGCCCTATTTGGGGTTGGGAAGGAATTTTCCCTCAGGTCTGATTGGCAGAGACCCTGCTCTGCAGCATGGGGCATGGGTCACTTGCAAGTTTGAACTACTGTGAATGGTTAACTTCTGGAATGTAAAGTCTTTAAACCATGACTTCAGGACTTTGGTAACTCAGCCAGAGGATAGGAATCTGTATTTCAGGAATAACTGATGGTCTGTAGCCTGCAATGTACAGGAGGACAGACTAGATGATCACAATGGTCCTTTCTGACCTTAAAGTCTATGGCTATGTTCACACATAAACATTTATTTCAAAATAAGTTACTTCAAAATGAGTTATTTTGAAATAAAATCCTTATTTTGAAATAACTTAAATCGAAATAAGCAAATATTAAATTGAAACAAGGGAAAACCTCAAAGGGTATGTCCACGCAGGGCTTTTATTTCGAAACAACACTGGTTGTTTCGAAATAAAAGTCCCTATGTCCACAACACGTTTTCTTGTTTCGAAAGGAGGGAGCTCCTCATTTCGAAACAAGAGCCCTCCTTTTGAAACAGCTTAAACCACTTTGCTTTTGAAATGAGGGTTGTTTCGAAACCAGTTGTTTCAAAATAAGCCATTTGGACATGTTATTTTGAAACAAGGATTGTTTTGAAATAACAAGGACCTTCCTCCCAGGGCACATAGCACCCTGAGGGGAAGGTCCCCCCCTCCAGCACCCTGGCCAGGGATCAGCACCCTAGTGGATTGCAGGGGGTCCGAGGGTGCCCCAGCCGGCTTCCCCCCCCGCTTCACCTTGCTGGGAGCAGGGGGGATGTGTGCCTTAGCCCCCTTCACCTCCCCTACCCCCGGCAAGGGGAAGTGGGGGGAAGCCGTCTGGGGCACCCCCAGGGCTCTGCCCCCCGCCCGTGCTGTGGGGGAGCTGCTGGCCCCGCAGCCCGGTCAGGGGCACTGCAGCCCCCGCGGGGTGGTTGCTCCAGGGATGGCTCACCCTGCCGCTGGGGCTGCCCCCAAGCCAGGGCTGCCCTGCCCCTGGGGTTCCCTGGCGCCCCCTCTCCTGCGCCCCCACTTTTGCCAGGGGCGGGGGGCTCCGCCTGCCCACCTGCCGCTTCTGCAGGGGGTGGGGGGGGCTTCCCCTGCCCCCCCCGCGGCTCCTGCTGGGGGCGGGGGGACTTCCCCAGTGCCCCCCCCACCGCTTCTGCCGCAGGCGGGGCCAGGGATTCCCTGGTGCCTCCCCCACCCTCAGACCCCCCAGCAGCAGCGGCAGGGGCAGGGGAAGCCCCCGCATATAGCCGACGCAGCAGGGGGGCAGGGGAAGCCCCCCCACTGCCTGCAGAAGCGGCTGGGAGGGGCAGGGGAATGCCAGGGGTGGGGTGTCCCTGGTCCAGCACAGGCCTCCCTGCCTCTCCCCTTCCCTATTTCGAAATAGCATGTCAGAGTGGACATGCTATTTCAATTCCCTCTTTTTTCCTTATTTTGAAATAGCTTTTTGTTATTTCAAAATAAGGCCTTTATTTCAAAACAGCTTGTTTCAAAATGGCTTGTTTGGAAACAAGAGCGTGTGTGTGGACATAGCCAAAGTGAAATAGTGTGTCCTGACACAAGACTTGCCATTTCGCTTCAGGAGGGGGTGGCATGGGAGGGGTGGCAACATGGCCTCCTCCCTGGGCTATGCCCCCACCCAATATATACAAAAAGGAAGGCACCCTGGGAAGGAGAAGGGCAAAAGTATTATTTTGAAATAGCCATTATTTCGGAATAACATGTCCAAACGGCGTTGTTTCGAAACAACCATTTGGAAACAACGGCTATTTCGCTTTCAAGGTGAGGTTTTATTGTTCCAAAATGACTTAGTCAATCCGGGAAAAATCCATCTGATGGTGGTGACTTTGCTGACATCGGTATAGACATGATCTCAGAGTTACAAGTCTTTAAAGCATGTAAGTAAGAGAGCTTCTGCATCCTAAGACTTATTATTCCCATTTTACATTTGGAAAACCTGAGAACCTGAAAGTCTGTTTCATACTCATATACAGCAAGTCTTTGGCAGAACCAGTAGCTAAAATTCAGATCTTCTGGCTGCCAGTCCTAATCACAACTTGCTGTATATGTTACTGTTCTCTAGACAGCCTCTTCTCCCTTTCCCCACCCAAAAAAAAAAATCCCTAATTAATATTTCTATTGTCCTACTGAATTGGTTTTCATGTGGCTGACAAACTAAACTAAACAAGGGTCAATGCTGTCAAACTCTAGTTAAAATCCATATGCCATCACTTATGTCTTGCAGTTTCTGAAACATTAAGTATGATGTTCACATTATTACTCACTAAACAGTTTCTTATACCATTCTGGCCAATGCATATCAGAATTCATGAATTCTGATGGGTACAAAGAGCTTTTAATGATACTTTCAGAAGATGAAATATATAGGTTTCAAAAAGGTATGCGAAAATATGGATATTAGGCATAACAGTTAGAGGTGGGAGGAGCACACAAGATCAACAAGCTAGACAAGTTCAAAAACCTTTAGTGATTGTGTAGTAATCTGTAATGAAAATTCAAGTGCCTTCCCTTTAATGATCCATTTATCTCTTCGACATGATTTTTTATCATCCTAACTGGCAACATTCCTGTTTTCTGGGTGTTTACTGTGAATTTGTTTTGTCAAACAAGCCTTTAATATCAGATAGGTTAGGCTGCTGCCTAAACATTTGCACTGAATAAATTACTCCTTTTTAAAAGGAAAACAGGGATACATTATTTCATATCTAAATTAGTAATTCTAACAGGCTTCTTTTTGTTAAGGGGGGGGGTCTAAGAGGCTTTAACACCTCTGGCCCTGTGGATTATTGCTGTAATGGTAGGTGTATCTTTTTATGGAATCACCGTAAATAGCACTTTTAAATTCTGTTACATTTGTGCCGTGTTTATCACATGAATAAATAGGTTTGGTGTTTATAAAATGTAGAAGGAATCATTGTACAGTTGCAACTCGGGGATGAAATGTTGGACTATGATGTTCTATTTTAAAGAGATACAACTGAATTAAAAAGAATCTTTCCTTGTGTGTTAATAGAAACTTTTATTATTAAAACAACTTAACAGAAAATGTTTATGGGACCTGCCTCAATGGAATCTTTTAAATTTATTTCCCTCTGTTGTCATTTAAGTTAAATATTCATGAAACATATCTATAAATATTAAATATGTTGATTTCTATTTAAAGATATTTATCTAAGGGCTTGAACTCACAACCTATAATGAGCAGTCCTTACTTAGGTAAGAATCCAGTTGAGTTCAAGAGGGCAACTCTTAAATGGTAGGATTACTCGTGTGAGTGAAGGTTGGACCCTGGATTTGTGGCTTTGTCTACTTGACCATGTCCATTTACTGTTACAAGGCCCAATTCAGGTCCCTTTGAAGTCCAAGTCACATGTGCTCCAGAACCATATTGGTTGGGGTGGATTTATAAATCTGGATATTTAAGAATTCTTCTAATTTATAGGCAGGCTCAGCCAGTATTAGTTAGTTTTCAGCAATACTGTCTATGTAGTCTCAACTACTAGATATAGACATTGGGCATACATGAAAATCTTCTTTATTGCAGGCTATAAGACCCATGCCACAGTGAACAAAAGTTTTGAGACAGGACTGTTTATAAAAATATAGTCATGTTGTTAAGTTAAGAACATGATTCCTTTGATTTGAATGAAAGATATGCCTGAAAAAAGACTGGAGGATCACACCAGGAGAAAATAATCTCAAATTATTCCCAAATACCACCAAAGCCCAATTGCCCAAGTAGCTTGGTATAACTTCATAGCATGATCAAGGCCTTGACAAAAAAGAAGTGATAGTTACTGGATATAAACATTTATTGCATGGTGTATATATTTAGCTTTGTAATGGCAACATAAAATTACTTCAAAATAGATAATATGCTTCCTCTGTTATTTGCAAATTTTCTAACATTTAGTTTTTGTGTATTATTCTTTAATTCTTATACACCACCCTCTGTCTCCTTCTCTCCCTCTCTCTCTGCTTGCCTTCCCCCACACCCTAACTAAACAAATTGATTTTTTGGATTAAAACAAGAATAATGACAAATGACATACAGTTACTTGTATTCTGCCTCTACAGGACAGGTGGAATTTTAAGGCACTTTCCAATGTAGCATCTGGGTAGAACCTATTAATAAGGCCCAAGGTCTGTAGGTTGTTGATAAATAATTATGTTTTCATATTGCAAATTCTGCATTTTGTACATGGATGTTGTCAGATTAAGGGAACTATAAATTGTTCTGAGTCTGAGTTGGATACCTGTGATCATGGTAAGTAATACCTTACTGCATAACCAGTCCTGGTGAATTCACTTGGATTACTCCTGAATGTACAGAATCAGAATCTGATCATTACATTATAAAGGTCTGATGAGGCTTCTGTGTCATTTTTAGAATTAACAAACTGAAGTCAGAAAACATGGAAAAGACAAGATGGTGCATACAGTATTAGCTGTAGCACACATTACCTTATTCGTGACTTTGATGTGGTGTTTATATTATCACTCAAGAGTTGCAGAGATTAATCCAAAAGATGTGATTAAAAAAAAAAGAGGCTGGAATGTTTGATTAAGGTAAATCAGAATCTCAAATGAGGGTGCGGAAGGTGTCTTGTAACACGAGTCAGTTTGGAAAAATGAACTAAGCATATTTTTTTTCACTTTTCTTTATCCCTCAACAATGCTCACTTTCAGCAAAGCACTCAGACCTGTGCTTAACCTTAAGCATGTGAGTTATCTCATTCCTATTCAGCAAAGCATTTAAACAACTTCTTGCTTAAGTCTCTGGCTGAACTGTGGCCTCCAATATAATAACAATTAGGGGTCAGTGCTCCTTGCCTGTAGAACAATCAAGGAGTCCAGTGGCACTTAAAGACTAACAAATTTATTTATTGCATGAGCTTCCGTGGAAGAGAATCCCACTGCGTCAGGATTTGAACAATCACAGTACTACTGGTATTTTTCTAGTGATCTCGTAAAATGAATTTGAAATATATTTTAATTGGTTAAAATAATCCTGCATTGTTTCACCTTGGTATATGGGAGACAGGTTAAACATGGAGACTTCAGAGATTAAAAAAAAAGAAAAAAAGAGTGAATCTATGGAGTTAAATTAGTAAATAATTTAGAGTGCTTAAAACAACAGTGTTCACACATTTTTAATTTAAAGCCTGCTAAATCCTTTCAAAATTCATTTGTATTTGCAATTACTTAAACTGTGAGCTGTGCAGTGGAGAGAGTGAAACTATAGATTTTAAGTACGTAGCTGGAGGTAATATATAAATTCAATTGATCAGTCTGGCAGAGAATTGATGCCACAATTTGTACCCAGTGGCACTTTCTCTTTCTTACCCAACTGGCTTTAGAACATTATCAGAAAGTCAATATGATACGCCAATATAGTGATATACTTGCAGTCATAAATCCCTTGTTCAGATTAAACCTTAGGTGCCTCACGTTGTGGATTATAATGGACAGACAGCCTGACTCCATCCCACTATGAGTTACTCTGAGAGCACTTGACTCGACTTAGCTCCAAGGTTTCAAATGGTTATCAATGGCACTAACAGGCGGCCAAACCAGTAACACAGGCTGTCTGTCTCTAAAAGACAAAACATTGGGCAGAGGATAACGTATACCAACAGTACAGTCTGGCTGCAGCCTTCTCTCTGTCAGCTGCCTGTCTCTAACTGGCTTTCCGCTCATTGTGATCAAGTTTCCTTTATAATGTCCCTTTGTCTCATGTTTTGGTTCTCTTTCTGTCTTAATTTATTAATGCTATTGCCCCTTAGCATTGCCTTTTGAACTCATTCCATTCCATAAAAGTCATCTTTAAGAACTCAAAGGAAGCATCTTCAAAGCATGCCTTTTGTGAAAGTGATGTTTCTGCATGTTTATAAAATATAAAGGATCAGTTCTGACTATATGGGGATCAGTCCCCATATTTTGATAGTGTTAAAGAAAATATATATAATGTTTATTCAAACACAAACTCCTAAACTCACCGTCACAGAGAAAGGGGAAGGTCAGTCACAGCTCTGCCTGTTATGTTGTCTCCCCTCTGAAATTAGGTTGTGTACAACATGTACAATACCCTCTACATTTTGATGTGTGAGTTAACTTTCTGCTGGAGCAATGACCCTTTCCTCTCCATTCTCATAATATATTAAGGTTTGGAATCAGAGAAATATCGAAGAGGTCTAATGGCTCAATATTTGCCTATCTCTTTCTCAGTCAATGCAGGATGGTTCCTGACTAAACTCAGAAGTGCTTTGTTCTTTTTAAGTGACCGAGTTAATTGGAGATTCCAGCACTTTCCTTTCTGAAAACTGTAGTAGTTTTCTCTGCTGCTAATTAAATGCTGGTCTTCAGCCTAACTTGTATGGGGTCTGTTTCATTACTTAAGTTTCCTGGGACCACTGTAAACTTTTAATCTGACTAGTAATATTTATAGCCTTTGCTTCTTCATAAACAAAGTTCAGACCCCTTTTCTTTTGCTGCTTAGTCAACCCATACATATTTAGTTCTTTAAAGGGTCTATTCTGCTAGCATACATGTGTAGAACACTCATTAATTTCAATGGGAATTCTTAGCATGCAATGCATACAGGATCAGCTTGTTAATCTTCTGTTATTGATCAATACTTCCATCATCTTAATAATTTTTTTGCACTTCTCTTCAATCCATACAATTTATTACAGTAAGAGTTACCATTAGATACCATCCACTGACATGTAACTGTGGAATTAAGATCTCTACATCCATCTGTCGTCAGAGGACTGGGGACAGGAAATAAAGATCAGCTACTGACTGGCACTCTTACAGTATATGTCCCACCTTTATTGCAATCAATACTTGATGGCATGGAGTATTCTATGTTTGGTCTTAACAGATCTGTGTAAGAAGGGATTGCACCTTCTTGCTTTGTGACAAGATAATTTTCCAGCCTCCAAGTGTTTTCATGTCGAAGTTGTTTTTCTTGAATTATGAGGGAAATATATTTCACATTTCTACTAATTTGGGCCTTGATCATGTGCAGCAAGGATGAACTCTGCTAGCTGTTGGTGTTCACTTGAAGTCAATAGGGCTCTACACAAGTACCATGGCCAATCCACATAGGTAAGGCTTTAATCCTACAAAAACACCTCTGCTTACCTTTAAGTATATGTATGCTTCTGCTGATCTCAGTGGTTAAAGTTCAGCATATGCATAAGCATTTGCAGGATGGGCATTAATACTACAGGACTGGATCCTGAGTGTGAAATTTATTTGCAATGCAGAGGACACATGCAAGTCTTGGTGCTCCACATAAGCTTGTGCCAAAGACTTACACAGAGTCTGGTCTCCCACACTGGAAGAGAACTTCACCATTAGGAAATTTAACATGATTGTATGCTGTTGGACTTGTTTATTCTCTGAAGACCTTTTCTGTCCTTTAAAAGCAGATTGGAGTAAAAAATCCTCTAAATGTGGATCTGATTCTATGCATGAAAATAAACCCTTTTTGTTGTTCTAAGATCAGTGAAGAACCAGCCTTTTTAACTATTTGGATTGTCTATATTTTGCACATTGATTGCTTATCAGGAAATTAATAAATGTGAAGGTAAAGGACCTGCACACATCAGGCAAAAAGCAATAGCCATTAAATCTGCAACATACAATATATGCCCTTTCAGCAATAAGGACACTGCTTGAAATTGTCAGTGTGACAGATTTACTCTTAATAGCTTAAGCAAATTTCACAGTTTACCCGGGTAATTTTTGAGTAAGAAACATTCATGTGTTTGGAATAAAAAGTAAAGATTATAAACTTCATGCACATTTACAAGGCATCAGCCATATGTTTTGTGTTTTTATTTGAAACATTTAGGATATTCTGGCTGTGATAGAATATATTGATTCCAGTGGGGAAATATATATATATCCTATTAACTCAGAACTTTTCCTAGAATTTTAGTATATATACAGTGTTTGTTTCTCTATTCCATTATCTGTGGTATTTCAAGGATATTCACTATGTTTGGAACAGTGATTGAAATCAAATTTACCTGGGAAATGGTTCAGCTAATATATTCAAAGTAAAGTTTGCACTGAAATATGTATTTACTATTTATGTTCACAGGGGTGTGTCCACACATTGGTTTTCTTTTCTTTCTTCCAAAACTTCATATCATTGCTACCACCGATTCATCTCCATTGATGACTACACTTTGGTGACAGGGCTCCAGACAGCTTTGTGTTGTCTAAGCTTTTTCAGAGAAAGTCTGCTCAACAGTATGCTTAAAAAACTAGTGTGTACCAGTGGCTTGCACTCATTGGCTATGTCTACACTACAGGGCTCGGTTAAGCTGGCTTAATAAAGTCTGCTTAAAGTAGACTTTATTAAGCCAGCTTAGCACGTCCACACTCAAAATGCCAGGCGACTGCCTACGTCCACACTGGCTGGTGCTAGGTCACCCTAGGAGTGGTGCGTTGTGGGTATCTGGACCACAGTGCACCACAGCAGAGGTGCCCCTCTCTTCCAGCCACTCCTTTACTACCGGAAGTGAGTGACCACACCACCCTCCATACTGTGTGTGGCAACAGGGAGCCCATGGAGGCCAGGGAGCCTGATGTAGCCCAGTGATGTGCCAGCGCAGCACTCCACACCCTCCCTGTGTTGCCCTGACTCCTCTGGCTCTGCAACAGGTGCTGCAGGGCAACTGCCAGCGCAGGGGCAGGGTGCAGCAGTAGTTAAGACTTAAACACCAGGAAAGAGCACATAGAGGAAGGTGAAGCCAAATCACCTGTTATAATGGAGAAAAAAAATCCATAGTCAGGATTTAATCCTACTTTCACCAATCTAATCTAAAAGAAATAGCAACTTTTTCTTTTTCTTTCTTTCTTTCTTTCTTTCTTTCTTTCTTTCTTTCTTTCTTTCTTTCTGTCCATGTGCTATTTCCTAGTGTTTGAATCTTAACTGCTTTGATTTGCTGTTAGACTGTGACCTGATCCTATGTTTTACACTCCCCTGAATTTATTTCCTACCATTTTGTAAATTCCCCCATCTTCAAACTGTCTGATGAAGTGGGATTTTTCTCCTATGAAAGCTCATCCAATAAATAAATTTGTTAGTCTTAGACAGTGCCTCTGGACTCCTTGTTTGTTTTACAACAATATCGGGGAGTCCTTTGAGAAGGGGAGATGACAGGGTTGGTTGGAGATGGGGAGAGACAGGCAGGGTCAGGCTGAAAAGGGCAAGGGGGAGACAGGGGCTTGGGCAGAGAAGGGGGAGACACCAAGGATTGGGCTGACAAGGGCAAGGGGGGGAGACCCACAAGTTTGGGCAGAGAGGGGGGAGATACCGAGGACTGGGCTGAGAAGAGCGAGGGGAGACACACAAGTTCGTGTAGAGAAGGGGGAGACACAGGGTTGGGCCAGGGAGGGGAAGGGGGGGGGAGACACATAGGTAGAGAAGGGGGAAACACATGGGTTTGGGCAGAGAAGGAGTGAGACAGGCATGGTCGGGCCGAGAATGGGGGAAACATTCAGGGCGGGCAAAGAACAGGGGAGACATGCAGAGTGGGCTGAGAACGGGGGAAATGCCGGGTCGGGCTGTGATGCCCGGTTCGGCTCAGAACAGGGGAGATCAGTCAGGGAACATGGGGAGTTTGGCTGTGGTCCACACAGCTGGGAATGCTCTCAGCTGTATTGTGCCTTCTAGCCAGCCTCCATCCCCATGTTTTCTGTGGTTGGGAGGCCAATTAAGTCGACTTAAGGCAACTTTCCCTCCACGTTGCCTTAAGTCGACTTAATAAAGTCAACTTAACTGTAAAGTTGACTTTATAAGCAGAACTAATAAAGTTGACTTTCCCTGATGCTAAAGACAACTTTATTGTCCTGCAGTGTAGACAGGGCTTTGTTTAAGTCGACTTAAGGGTCCTTAAGTTGACTTAAACACACAGTGTAGACATACTCATTGTCATTGCCATTGTTAAAACTAAAAGCAGGACATTTTAGAGAAGTAAATCTGGCATAAATGAAACTTTATGGTTCTATACTGGAAAGCATTCTATACAGTAAAGCAAATAGGTGTATCATGACTATGAGTGTGTTTGAGTGGTGAGCCATGAATAGAGGTTGGTCTAGATGTTCATATTTCTGAGATGATTTAGGGGTAACTTCTCTGCTGCTGTAATTTGGTGTGGCCCTTTCACTTCTATGGATCCAGGTCAGTTTGCACCAGCTGAAAACATGACCAGCATTTTGTTGAAAAAAATTCCAACCTTAACCCTAAAGTAATGATTTTTGTCAGAGGGGGATAAAAGGGGGAAGAAGTATATTAGTGTACACACAAACACACTCACAGACATACAGGAAAAAAACAGCGCAAAGAGATCAATTTGCCACATTTTGGATCAATATATTTCACTGTGATTCATTGGATTTTAAAAATTTATTTATCACATGAGCTTTTGTGGGAGAAAATCCCACTTCATCAGATGCTTGAAGATAGGGAACTTACAGAATGGGAGCAACTCCTGCATTTATTTTCGTCCCATTATGTAAATTCCACATCTTCAAAGCATCTGATGAAGTGAGATTTTTCTCCCACAAAAGCTCATGTGATAAATAAATTAGCTACACCTTTTTAAAAAGATCCCACAAGCACATCCAGTACTTTTTGGTGTCCAGTATCTCTGACAGAAGCATGGAGCCTGCATCACTCTGCACTATTGTCATGATCATTGTGACCACACATGATCTTTGTGTATGTGTAACAATGGGGAGAGTATGATGCTAATGATGAGGACAAATATTTAAGGAGCATAGTGAAAAATGATAAAAGTTTGCCAGTGGCATTCAGAGAGTAGCTGTAGAGCCTGGAGTGCTGCTTCTGGGCCTGAGAAATGGACACTCACCAGTGGGATTACATTGAAATGCAGATTTGGAATGATGAACAGCGACTGCAGAACTTTTGGCTGCAAAAGGCCACATTCCTGGATCTGTGTGCTGAACTCACCCCCATTGTCAAGCACTGAGCGAACAGAATGAGAATTGCACTAACAGTGGAGATTTGAGTAGAAATTCCACCGGGGAATCTTGCCAAGCTGGATTGCCATAGGTCAATGGAAAATCATTTTGGAGTTGGAAGATCCATAGTATGGGCATTGCCACATGTGTGCAGTGCAGTTAATCATCTCCTGCTGTGCAGGATTGTAGTTTTTGGTAACATGCAGGACAGAGTGTATGGATTTGCAGCAATGGAGTTCCTGAATTGCAGTGGGGTGATAAATGGGGTAATAGTGGTATTTTGGCACCAGAGCACCTTGTCACAGAATACATCAACATCTATGTTAGGCAAACATTGGTAGATTATTGGGAATGTGTACTGATCAAGGAAGGTGTATGGTGGCTGCATCCTTAAGTTTTCTAAAATGTAGAGAAGCTAGAATACAGATGATACCATGCCCATGAAAGAAGCCCCTGGACTGGTTGGGCAAATGACCTATTAACAGCTTTGATTGCCTCTCTAACAATGAATGAAGCCCAAAGGGAAACCCCAAATGACATGGACTTATTTAACGATTGTTTGGCCCCTCCATAGGTGAATTCCTTACAGCTTAGCACACTTGGTTCAGTTTGGCACAGAAATGCTCTCTGCAACCAAATTGTGGGGGATCTTTGTCTGGCAGATAGGAAGGAAAGGGGGTTGGGATTCTTAAGGGTCCCTACTGCATTTTATTTAAGAGATACTGAGGGAGAGCAATTATTGTAGTTCAGTGCGATCATGGACACAAGAACAAATGGATATAAACTGGCCATTAGGAAGCTTAGATTTGAATTTAGTTGAAGATTTCTAGCCATCAGAAGAGTGAAGCTCTGGAATAGCCTTCCAAGGGGAACTGAGGGGGGCAGAAAACCTAGCGGGCTTCAAAAGTGAGTTTGATACATTTATGAAGGGGATGGTATGATGGGACATCCTAATATGACAAATAACTGATCTTAGGCTGCTAGTGGTAAATACATCAAGGGCCTGTGATTAGGTGATTGAAGATGTAGGCTTTGAGTTACTACAGAGAATTAGGTGTTCTGCTGGTGAGTCTTGCCCACATGCTTAGGGTTTAGCTTATTGGCATATTTGGAGTCGGGAAGGAATTTTGCCCCAGAGCAGATTGGCCGATGCATTTTTTTCACCTTTCTCTGTAGCATAGGGCACAGTCACTTGCTGGTGGATCCTCTGTACCTTGAGGTCCTTAAACCACTATTTGAGGACTTCAGTAACTCAATTTTAGGTTAGAGGTCTAATACCAGAGTGGGTGGGTGAGGTTTTGTGGGCTGCATAGTGCAGGAGGTCAGACTACTAGATAACCATACTGGTTACTTCTGACCATAAAGTCTGTGCATCTATGAGGGTAAATCTGTACATAGCGAAGGAGCTATATTTCACTATATATTCTGAAAGGAACTCTCCCTCTCTCTCATGAGTAACAGATGTAACACACATCCTTGGGACCAGAGTAAGACTGGGTGTTTTCTCATCTAATATGGACATTGTGGTATTTGCATTTTTTTCCCCTCCTTCTGGTGTTGGGAAGGAATTTTTCCTTGTCTTTCTTGGCTGGTGTGGGGGTGGGTGGGTACTCTTTCCTTCCTTACAGCATGTCAGGACTATGTGGGGTAAATCAGGAGGTTAGGTCAATATATTGCAATTTAGTGGGTAGCAAGCATGGCAGACGTTCAGTGCAGATACTTAATAGAGTAGTGTTACAATTGCCTGACAAAGAGGAGTTGGAAGTAAGAGGAAGGTAACCCCCCAAAAGAAAGCTGGGAGCTTCTCCTGTATTAAGGACTGTACTGTATTAAGGTATTGGAATTGCAAGCTAGCGAGCTGTTTGATTTCTCTTTTTGTTTTGGGGTTCTTTTGTGATGTTGCTCTGAATTCTAAGAAATAAAGTTGTGTTGTGTTGCAGCCTTTGAGCAACAGTATTTATGGTTGTTATCTAATTCTTCAGTGTGTATGCTCTGAACAAACATGAACCACTGGTACAGCAGAGAAAGTCTCGCTTTTATTCCAGACCCCATTAATCCCAATAAAGGGGAAGGGTATGGGAAATCAGTAATGGCTGTGACTATATTTGGAAAGAAACGGGTTGAGGGCAGCCTTCCCAGAGAACAGGACTAGGCAATGTATTATTGGGTATTCCCAGATATGTTAAATGAAGAAAGTTTCAGTCTAATAAATAACATTCATTGCACCTTGACTTTCTTCCTGTATGGCTGGGAAAATGACTGCTTCAAAGTGAAAGGTTCACAGCTTTGGCAATGTGGAGGTTAACTTTCTCTTGGAATCAATATTGTTAAGTATTTTTGTAAAGGACCTGGGCTCAAAAAATGGGAAGGTGCTAGTAAAATTTGCATATGACACAAAATTGGGAGCTATTACCACTATGGAGGGAGGATTAGAATATCATATAAGATCTGGATAATCTTGAAAACTGGAGCAATACAAATAGGATGAAATTTAATAGTTGACGTACCTTATGGTATGTCTACACTGCAATTAGGTACCAACAGCTTGCCCATGCCAGCTAGACTCAGACTTGCGGGGCTGTTTGGACATTCTGGCTTGGACTGCAGCTTGAGCTCTGGGGCCCTCCCATCTTGCAGTGTCCTAGAGCAAATTCATATAAACCAGCCATCAATAAGATTAGGCTTGAAATTAGAAGCAGGTTTCCCACCATCAGTGGAGTGATGTTCTGGAATACCTGCAACAGACTCCCAAGGGGAGCAGTGGGGGTAAAAACCTATTTTTCTAAGACTCAGCTTGTTAATGTTATGGAGGCGATGGTATGATGAAACTACGTACAATGACATATGGTCTATCCACAAAGGCTAATAGCAAAAGAAGAGTGATTAGATATGGAGGGCTCCAAGTTACTACCAATAATTCTTTCCCACGTGTCTAGCTGCTAGGTCTTTCCCCCATGTTCAAGGTTTAACAGATATTTTAGATTAGGAAGAAATTTCCCCCAGGTCAGATTGGTGGAAATCCTGCCCCCCCCATCTTTTTCTGCAGCGTAGGGCAAGAGGGACTGGCTAGTTTAAAATGGTGGATTCTCTGTAGCTTGAAGTCTCTAAATCAAGGGTGTCATACATGCGGCACACAGGCCAAATGTGGTCTGCGAACCTCTTCCATCTGGCGCGTGACTGTGCTCTATGAGACCATACTCTCTCCCTAACAGAAAGAAAGACAGTGTGGTCTTGCATACTGAGCACTCCACAGTGCTATGAAAGTGTTGACTCATGAAATCACAGAGCACTGGGTATGTGACACTGGGCTTTGCAAGACCATGCTCTCTCCCTAACAGAGGGGGAGAGAGAGAGGTATGGTGGAATGCAGTTTCACATAGGTGACACTCCATGATGCCATGGGAGTACCATAGTATTTCGATTTATGGTATATAAAGTACATTTAAGTCAAATCAGCCCCGCTGTAGCAAATGAGTTTGACACCCCTACTTTAAATCATGAGTTGAGGACTTCAGTAACTGAGCCAGAGGCTGGGTGTCTATTACAGAAGTGGATGGGTGAGGTTCTGTGGCCTGAAATGTGCAGAAGGTCAGATGAAATGATCATGATGGTCCTTACTGCCCTTGGGCCTATGAGATTGCTCAATCATAGTTGAGAGCACTCAGCACAGAACTGGGCCCTTTATCAGTACATTTTCTTACCTGAATTAGGGATTATACCTACACAAAGGGCTGGACTGAAGTTGATGAGAGCAGCATCTGGCACAAAATAGTCAGCATTCACTTACAGGAATCTTTGACATCACTTAGTTCTAGTAAATTATATTTAGATTGTTAATAGGAAGAAAAAAAATCTCTGATTTTTTCTTTGCTTTAATGACGCCAGGATCATTATCCAAAGGGAACATATCAGGTCAAGTGTTAACAATATGTGCTTTAAGGGTGGGGGGGGGGAGCTAAGAACCAACCATCTGTTCCAAGAAAGCTCTCACAGCAACATCAGAGAGCCTCAATAAGGATTTTTTGAAAAAAAAAAAAAAGCATAGTGCAATTCCTTTGTTCAGTTTAATTTGTTTTAAAGAAATCAATAGATTTGTATCAATGAAATGACCCAGAACAAATTAAATTATTTCTATATCATATGTATTTAAAATGATATAATTTAGTTAGAAAAATGCACAATGCACAGGTCTTCTAATACTGCTGATTTTGTCTGAATAAACCAATTCATTAAAAATTATTTAAGCCAAACCATATTATTATTATTTAACTCAAGCACTTGTTTCCTTATATGATCTCGTACAAATGTTGTTTGTTTATATTACCCAGTCCCTGCAATATAAGGACCATGCCATTTCTACAAATAAGACTGGGTTTTCCATTTGTTATTAGCATCCCAGTTCTTGGGACAGCAGTGCAGCATTTCAAAGCACACTAGTGCTAACCTTCTGGTTCAGGCCCTGGAAGGGAAAGGAAGCAGCTGGTCATTCTCCCGGGTGACCCCACTGATGCAAAGCTGTCGCTAATGTGGATGAAAAGGTTAGGTAAAAAAAAGTATAGAAGGCTATGTCTACACTAGGGGGCTTAAGTTAACTTAAACAACTCCCTGGCCACATTTGGAGTTTATTAAGTCAACTTAATAACTCCTACCCTTGAAGTCGACTTTATTAAGTCGACTTAATGCAACGTGGCCATTAAAGTCGACTTAATAAAGTTGATTTAGTGCAGTAGAGCCTTTTAAGTCAACTTTGTAAAGTCGACTTAAGGCAGGGGACCCATTTAAAGTTAACTTTCTTAGGTCGACTTTATACGTGTCCCCTTGTTTAAGTTGACTTTATAAAGTCGACTTAAACAACTGGGGCCTCATTAAGTCAGCTTAGTGAGGTCTACTTAAAGTAGCCCTTAAATAGACCTTATTAAGTAAACTTAACTGAGCTCTGTAGTGTAGGTGTAACCACTTGGTGTGATCCTGGGGGACTTTCCGGGCAAATTATTTATGTCTGATGTATCTTTTCAGAGGATGTGGTAAATACTTCAGTGCATTTCAAAGTATGGAGTAAATAAAGAGTAGGTAATAATATGGGACTCAGAACTCACTCAGTAATCACTCTGTTGCCAGTCCTTCAGTGGCTAAAATCTAAAGGTTTATTTTAAAGAGAAAAGAAATAGTTAAAATGGTTAAGAAAATCATATCCATAAAGTCATTGCCAAGTTCTTATGTCAGGTTTGGAGCAATGATGGAATAAACTACTAATTTGCAAAAATGTCTCTGGAAATTATTAAAACTGCTTGAGTGTCACCAGTCCTTGTTTAGATCACTCTTGTTAGAAATCTGGTCCAGAAAAATGAAGACAAAATGGAAGTGTTTTCAGAAACTTTATACCTGCTCCCATGTGGATGGAATTTCACCGTTCCAAACAAAGACCCCAGAACAGTTTGTGGAAAAGTACAGGCATAAGATGGAGTCCTTAATGATGATTCGATGAATCACATGAGAGTTATTATCCATATTCTGGTGAAAGTGCCCACAAGAAGGCTCACTGGGCAGGTCCAAACTTCTTATAGGGTCCATTGGGAGAGTTAAGTGTTCTTTAATGGATCATCAATTTGAATAGCTCATTCATAATGTGATGGCAGGACTGGATATAAATTGCCTAGTGGGTGTTACCCCCAGACAGACACATTTGAAATACTGGCACATAGTCAATATTCATAACTTTAGATGCAAAGGTGATAGATGAATGCAAACAGGATAATCTTAGTAAGCAAAACAAACAAGGAGTCCTGTGGCACTTAAAGACTAACAAATTTATTTATTGTGTGAACTTTCATGGGAGAAAATCCCGCTTTGTCAGATGCTTTGAAGATGGAGAATCTTACAGAAAGGGGAAGAAATAAATGTAAGGGAGTGTAAGTCATGGGAACAGGCAAACTGTAAAAGCAAATCAAAACAGTTATAAAGATTCAAACACTGGGGAACAGCATGACTTACACTTCTGTGGATTTATTTCCTCCCATTGCTCATGCAATAAATAAATTTGTTAGTCTTTAAGTGCCACAGGACTCCTTGTTTGTTTTACTCAACTAGACTAACACAGCTACCCCTTTGGATCTTAGTAAGCAAATTACTGATGGCTTACGTGACATACTTTGTACAAGATTGTTGCAATTGTCTAACAGCAGCCATATCAGTCATGTACGTGGTCACATTTCAGCTATATGGCATCCCAGATGGCTCCATATCAGCCTTCCTCCCCTTTGAACATCCACAGACTTAAGAGAAATTAGAATCAGTTATCTGCATTTGCAGCTAAGGTTCACTGATGATTTGTGGTACTTGTGAAGTCAACCTTCAACTGTCCAGTCCACTTACAATGTATGGTCCAACCCTGAATGTGTTGATCTCTTGCAGTTCAGATGGAGTGGAGGTCTCTTGCCTGATCCTTGTGGGAGGGACTGTGTTGCCTTCTATACACAACACTGAGTGTATTGTGTGCAATGTCTCCATGTTTACAGGAATTCTAATCTAACAGAGTTGCTTTAAGCAAAAGAATAAAATGAGCTGTCTGCAGATTGTATCCTTGGCTTGTGACATCCCCAATCCATACAAATATGCTGTTTCATAACCACCTTCAATTCAAATTCAAGTGTTATAAAGAATTAAAAGGACTGATTGCCTTCCCCTACTACATACTGGATTTATCAATTATATTTGTATAATGAAGAAACAATAAGACACAAGGATGTTTTGCCTAAGATTTTTGAAAATAGTTTTCACAAAATACAGTAAAATCTATGTGACTGGCATTGAGAGGCCATTGGAAACAGAAAGCAAGAGTCTGGGGCTCCGAAGAATATCAATGTTCCCTTTATGATGTTAAACAGCATGTGCCAGATCCTCAGCTGGTGTAAACTGGTATGGCTTTACTGAACCTCAATGGAGCTATGCTGTTTTGGCCCTCTTGGATGTTTTGAGATTCTTGTACTGGAAGAAGTTGAGAGCTCTCTGCCTTTGTGAGACCTTAACAACATAATAGAATGGAAGAAGAACAACAGAGAATAAAAACTCTTCACACTGGGAAATTGTTTTTGATAACAAACAGCAACTCAAACCCACTTAAGGATTTCAGACAAAAATCAGTCTTCCTGAGACTGGTTGTATAGCAAAAGCTCATCCAAGCAAATCACAAGGTCTTGATTCTGTTCCTAGCTCTGCCACTGAATAGTTGCATGACCTTGGCCAAGTCCATTAATCAACCTGTTGCTGTTTTCCCATCTGTAAGATGGGAGTGATACTGTTATATAACCGCAGTTATGTAATGTCTATAAAATGTCTTGGGAGCCTCAGACAGAAGGTGCTTGAGAAGTGAAAAGTCTACAGTTATTTATTATTAATTATACTCTCTGTGCAAGTTTTGTTTCTTACACTCACTTATATGCATTGCACATAATCTATCCTTTGGCTATTTTGATCAATGACATCCACAAGATGTTAATTTGTAAATGTCATGTCTCAGAAATTGCTATGCAAATATATTCTGTCCTCAGGGAGCAATCAGCCAATCAGAACTTGCTCTGATGGTACAGTATTTGAAATTCTACATCCTTGGTGGAGCATTGGAAGATGTGATTATGTAAAAATGATTGTAGTTGGTTTTGTCAGAACACTCCAAAGCTAAGATTAAAAAAGCCACTTAGGAGTCTAACTATGAGCATCAGGTGGCTTGATTTTCAAAAATCTTGTTGACGTCAGTGTGAGCTGCTGGGTCCTCAAATTAACTGAAAGAAATAATTTAATGATATAGATTGCTTCCCAGTTTTTTTATGACTATTACTCCAGGTGTAGCAGTTATGATCCAAATTGGACCATATCTGGTATTTATCAAGGTGCTTCTGATGAAATGGATTCCATTGTGTTGTGTGAGCAACGAGATTTTTGAAGGCAGCTTCAGCAAAAGAAAATCCACATGCTTCAGATGTCTGACATCCCTGACACCTTCTTCTGTGTTTGATTAATATTGTGGTTAATGCCCCTGTTTCTCAGTTCTCGTCAAAAAGCATTCAGCACGACTGGGGGTGAGTAAGAAGTGGAAAGGCTAAGCCACCTTTTTAACGATTCTGGGATAACTCCACTCTCACTACCTAACTTACTAAAGTTCAAGGCTGTTCTTATTTGTCCTAGCTTCAAACAGTTGTCATGGACCAGTATGGCACCTTTCAATCATCAGGGCAAAAGTGCAAAGTGTATATTTTCCCATCACTTTGCCTATACCTCTGTAGGAGCCAAAATACATCACTTGAGCATCTACCTACCTTGCAGTGATACTCTTGTGGTCACTAAATTACTCCAGGGTTTCTTTGGGCTGATGGAGCAGTGCAAAGCTGCCCCAGGATGGGATGATCACTCTATTGTCTTCATTGTTTACATATCTGTTTATATTTAGGGAGAAAACTGCATCAGAAAACACAAAATCCACATAGTAACATTCTGTACATGACAAACTTGAGGGTCAAAGTCCAAATGCTCCCAAGTCCCTTTGTCAAAAAGGATTTAGGTGCCTAGGAGCCTGAGTGTCAATGATAGAAAATAGGACTGAAGTACGTAAGTCACTTTGGCTCATTTGGAAATTGTTACCTGAGCTTTTTGCAATTTCCTCAGGATCCCAGATAAGAACTGTTCGCTTTTCTTTGTTCCTGTACAGTGTTTCATATAAAATATGGTTCCAAATTTTTTTTTAAAAAATAAGATCATCTTGTGTCCCTAATTTTGTTCTTCCTAATGTCTTTTTGTCCCTTTTTTGTTTTGTTGGCCTTATCCCATTGTTCTGTTCCCTTAGGCCCAAATGCTGATGGCTTCTAATTTAAAGCTGACCTTTGCAGGTGTCTGTGACTTTTGAGAGTGCTTTACCCTTTGCTGAAGTGGATTTTAACTTCACTTTTTATTTAAAAAAAAAAGATCAGTTGGGAGATTCTAATGCTTCCAATTCAGTTTTTTCACTTGCAGAGCAAGTTAAAAGTCAGCATGGCCAAAGATAAGGGGGAAGAGGGAGAAAGCAAGAGTGCATACTCATGTAGTATAGTAATGCTTAGATGCCATTATTTAGAGAAAAAGGGTAACATTTCTGTTAATAGTGAAACTCAAGGAATGGATATGTTTAGTGTTAATTATATCCAAATAACTTTATTGTAAGTAATGAATATGTTATCAGAATCAAATTTCACAACTCTTTCCTTATAGGTATATGTTTTGATCTTCATAATAATACCCTGTATTTCAAAGTAATACATATTTCCTTATTTTCTTCCAAGCCACCTTCATTTATCAGCTAACCTATAATGATTCTCCAATTTAATCTCACTTGAATGATCACATCTTTGTTGCCAGCCTTTTAGTTATATGGGTTTCCCCTCAGGTCCTTTTAATGCTGTTGAGCCGGTAGGATTGTGGGTGTGTGATTTTATTGTTGGGGGTGGGGGCTTTCTGCTACAAACCTCCAAACTCAAGGCAAGACCAATAAGAACTGAAAAATCAAACTTTAATTTCCCTCATGATAGTGTAGAGCATTCTGAGTATTTCTTTAATCAAGGAGCTGAAACTGTTTCTCTTGGATAATACATTATATTCTCTTTTTGGCATCGTGCTTCCAGGTAACAGTGGGGAGCTTGCAGTGTGGAAGTTCCTCATTGGAGTTCCCAGTGTGTAGAGAAAAGCCTGGACATTCCCACTCCAAAAATCTAGGCTGACTGAGCTCTCCCATGGCATGAATTTGATGTAAGAGCCACTAAGAAGCAGAGGAGCAGCTGATCTGTCATAGCCACATATTTATGTCCAAATAAATTGATGAAAATACCTCTTTTGATGGACAGGAGGAACTTTTAAAAAGGTTGCATATTGACATGAATATGGTGACAAAAACATGTTAAATTTTCACAAAAGGTTAAATCCTAGTTTTCTGACTTCAAAAGGAGCCAGATTCGTAAAACATTGCTTCTATCAGCATTCTCAAATTTCACTATAGATCTTTTCTTTTGAAAATGGGTGCATATTGTGTGTTGGATTGATTAAAACAAAAAAACCCTGAAGTGTTAGTCAGAAGTGGCCTAAGGGAACCATCTTGGCAAACACACAACTCTTAAGTTATAAAATATCAGAAAGGAAGGATACAGAACAAAAAAGAAGAGACCATAAAAACATGCAACAGATGAGTTTCTATAGCTGAAACAATAATATATCAACACTGTCAAAAATCATAATTGTCTCAACACTGTAACATTATTTATTTAATATTGAGAAATTATTGCAGTCTAGTTAAAAAAATCTCATCTTAAAAATGCATGAAAATAGTATTAAAAATTAACATTCAAACGGTACAGTGGGGGGACTGAGTAGCTCAGAACATTGATAATGGGATACGGAGCCTTTCCACTCAGGTCATTAATGCTTGAAAATCATTACGATATTCAGGCTATTTGGTTGTCTGTGAAAAATGGCATGGCAGACTTCATCCAATTTCAAGTGGGCAAATGGGTTCTCATCACAGAGATTTTACTCACTCAAGTGGCACTAAATACAGTAGTATACTTGTTGCACAATGGCCAAGGATTGGATATGGATATAGAGAGTGAACCATACCCTTTCCCTTCGAGACAATCTCACTTAGGTCGGCATATTGATGGGACATGGTGGAGAGTTTTGTTACATGGCCGCCTATGCATTAATTTTATTCTGGATAGAGGAATGCAATATTCAGAAATGTCAGGTACCTTTCCACCATTACTAAACATTTATTTATTGTAACTTACATTATGCTAAGCACAGTAGTGTGCAAAGGCTAACTCCAAGCCACTACATTCATTTCAGTCCTCTTCTGAGTACTTAAAATTAACTTTGTGCAGGTCCTCTGTAGAGGAGTGAATTTTACTTTTACAGATTAATCCTGAGAAGTGCTGAGTAAATGAAATGGGAGTTGTGAGTATTGAAAGTTCTCATCAGGCCCTTATTTAGAAATATTACAATTAAGGTGTGCTATGTCAATAGACTAGGCTACTCTTTTTCAGTGAGGCATCTTTAGTTTTTTATTTTATTTCTGTGGAAGTAATTGTATAATTGTGAAAGAGATATCAAGTATTTTTGTCTGTAGTATAAAGATAGTCTCTCATTTATATCAATTGTACATATGTAATTTATCTGCAAATTACGACTTGCATATTTTTAGACCCATGAGAATAAAAATGGGAAACATGCCAGGAACTGAAGAAAAAAATTCCTGAGGTCTGTAAAAATGAAAAATTGTTATCAATACATACAACATTAACAATTAAGACACTACAACTCTGTTGCAGGCAGATAAAGATATTTGAATGTAAATAACTTCACTGAAGCATTCTATGACAACTTGGTCATTGAATTTTTTTTTTAAAAATTACTATTATCATAATAGTTTTCCTAAACAGTAAATTTGGGAAAAGCTTTTTCTGAGTTACCAGTGCATGGATGTATTTCTAACATATACCCAATGTGCTCTGATGACAATGGGATGTTTCTAGCTGTAAGTGTGGACTTGCAGAGGCTTGTAACTATCCTTTCAGGTTCAAGGCCTGAATTTTTAAAAGTGTGAGAGCATTTTTGTGTGTGCTACGCTAGTGAATGTGTGCAAGGCAGGGACTTGCAAGCACCTTCACTGGGTTCAGTTTTGCAATTGAACTGACCTGAGTTAATGCACTAGACCAGTGGTTCCTAAACTGGGGTGTGGGCCCCCTGGGGGGTCTGTGGAGTTATGGCAAGGTGTCCATGAATGCATCCAGCCCCAGCCACTGCCGGCCAGCAATTCATGTTGGAAAGGACTCTAAAATTCTATATGAATAGTATTTGCCTGCTATGAGGAGCCCTACCCTGGATATGTCCCCACCACTCAGGAGCGGGCAGGGGCCAGGTCCTCCACTGCCCTTCTGCAGCAGTTCCTGATAACAACTATTATCATTTGGGGTCCATGAAATTTTTTGACGTTAAAAAGGGGTCCTCATAGTCAGAAAGGTTGGGAACCAGTGCACTAGACATTTCATCCATTTTAGGGATGTTCATGTGGATTTCTAAAAATCTGAACCTAAGTCTTGTTTTGTTTGTCCTTTTATAATTCACTAATAGCAACAAAGATTATAGTACCCTTTTGTGTAAAGAGCTCGAATTACCTTACAAATATTAACTGACTGAGCTTCACAATACCCCTTTAAGATAGGTATTATTAGGACTCTTTTTATTATTAGATAACTTTTATATTAACGTCACTCCATCTTTGTCTGTCTGTGTTCCCTGTGCTTTCTCACCTTTCTCCAACAGATGGTGCAATGGTTATTGGCTAGGCTTCAGGCAAGTGGTGTTCCTAGGTTTTGATTTGATCAGTTTTGATTTGATCTACTTTTAGTCCTGATTCATTAATTGACTGAAAAATAATATAAAACCAAGGTTTTTAGAACAGATGACCTTAAAATCAACACACTAAAATGGAAGGAAAAAAAAGTACAGAAGTAATTCAGAGTGGTCAGACTTCTTCTATGAGGCATTTTAAGCACTGTGAATGCATTTGATCGCAAGAGGTCGACTGGCCAGTGTAGCATGTACAGTAGCCAGCCAATGTTTTGCAAACAAATGCATTCACAGTGCTTAAAATGTGAATACCTCATACAAGAAATCTAGCAACTCTGAATT
This sequence comes from Podocnemis expansa, assembly GCA_007922195.1. Taxonomy (NCBI): domain Eukaryota; kingdom Metazoa; phylum Chordata; order Testudines; family Podocnemididae; genus Podocnemis; species Podocnemis expansa. Next base: position 17,487,470 of record ML682017.1, on the reverse strand, counting down.
ACTTCTGTACTGGTTTTTGCCATTTTAGTGCATTGATTTTAAGGTTGTCTTTTCTAAAAAACCTTTGTTTTATATTATTTTTAAGAAGGATAAATGGGAAATGCCAATAGTCTAATGTTCAAAGCAGATGAATAAAGGTTGGACACCTATGAGGTAAGTGGCTTGAACATACAATATATACTATTAGCCTACAGTTATTACTTCTGCCTTCCCCCTTTTGTAATGTATCTGTACAACATTTTGAAGAAACATATTCATTGTTTTGCATGGAGATTATAGGACTATCAGAAAGTTTGAACTAGTTTTGTTTGTTTAGACCTGAAATCCAAAGCAAAACTCAAGGTTTGAGAAGACACATGAACTAAAAGTAAAATAGCTCAAATACTGTGGTGATAGCTCACCCTAGAGATACTTAAAATGTGGTGGTGGAAGAAGTTCTTCCCATTATGAACAAACTCTTTGATGATTACCACATCTATGCTAATAGCTGCAAGACTGAAAAATATTCTCAAACACACATAACATAGTAGTGTTGGAGGGCCAAGGACAACAAGAATCCAATGCCCATGATGGGCACAGATCTCTTCTTAAAATATAATGTTTTCTCCAAGCCACAATTACTACTGTAAGTTACAATTGTAGGGGAAAATAAAATGTGGTGTTCAAAAGAAGCTTGACAGTCTGTGTAGCAGGCACCAGCCATCTGTGCTATGGCAGCACTGTTTGTATTTTAATGTTTAAACATACAGCAAAGATAATTAAGAATAACTATAATTAAAATGATTACAACAAATTACTTTTCCCTCAACAGTAATGTGTGACTGTAACTTACAAGTTACTTGATAAAGTAACCTTTTGGTAAGCCAAAAAGAATAACATTGCAATTCTTACCCTGTTTCTGACAGTTTATAGATTTTTCAGGGGGATTTTTTTTCCCTAAATGATAAAAAGCATTTTACTTACTGGGCTTCATACACACATTTGATGTACAGTAATTATTGCTGAAGTTTCATCCTTCATATCAGCAGCATTCTCTCTCTCTCTTTTTTTCCTCCAGAAAAGATTAAAAGTAGTTTATTTCTTGGAGAGTAGAAAGCCAAGTGATGGAAAAAGAACACACACAAATTTCTTTTTCTTTTCAAAGAGGAAACACTAATATTTGTCTCTGAAGAAAACAACAGTAATCCCAAAACAAAAACAAAATAACCTCCAAAATGCATTTTAAATAGGGAAAACATAAGGGAAAAAATGAAATTCTGGTGCACTGTACCCTTTTGTAACAGAATAATATGTTTCAGATTCATAGCACCACTCATCTATGGCTCTCTGAAATCCCTGCCCTACATATAGGCAGTTTTTTATTGACGTTGGTGACCTCATAGTCACAGAGGCTGTCCTCTCAAAAAATTGTGGGGGTATTGATGACCAAATTGGTCTTGCAAGCTTTTACTTTGTGATGAAAAGGGGGCTAAGTCCTGCCTGCACGTGAGGAGCTTTGTAGGGAAGTCTGAGATCAGAGTAATTTCTAGAAAAAGTCAGCTGATAGGAAGGCATCTCTCTGCCTTAGGGAACATCTTGTTTGGTCTTTCTCTGTATTTCTGGTTTTTTGTGTGGTGCTGGTCTGAATTTTGAGAAAGAAAGAAGTTGGAACCTTCCGGCAAGAATATTTATGTTTTCAGTCTAACTTCTTTATGTATATACTCTGAACACAAGAGAGATCGATGCAGGATGAAGTCCTTATGGGTGTTAAAGACTAAAGTTTCAGAAAAGTTCAGCACCAGATTTGAAGAGCTCAGTACACAGAAGCTCCCACTGTGGAGACTTACATGACCAGATTTGAAATAGTTGTCAATGCTAAGATCATTGGAAAATGATTATTTTCCCACAGAATATATGAGTGAAAAATATTTTAGCCCCCAAAATGAAATATTTAGATTTTGAAATGGTACTATGGTACCTTGTGTGAACTGTAGTTTGTGTGCCTCATTCATCCATTCTTCATTATAGTCTGTGCTCTGTGATTGGACTACATCTTCCATGATGCATCATCATCTCCTTTCTTGGAGAGGGGATGTGGTGCATAATAACTGTCACATGGCCCAAGTGCATCACTGGAGATTTAATTTCCAAAGGGATAGCCATGTTAGTCTAGTACAGAAAAAACAAAACAAAACAAAACAAAAAAAACCCCAAGGAGTCATGTGGCACTTAAAGACTAACAGATTTATTTTTCGCATGAGCTTTCGTGGGAGAAAATTCTGTAAGTTCACCCATCTTCAAAGCATCTGACAAAGTGGGATTTTCTCCCACGAAAACTGATGTGAAAAATAAATCTGTTAGTCTTTAAGTGCCACACGATTCCTTGGTGTTTTTTGTTTTTTGTTTTTTACTGGAAATTTAGTCCACTTGGTGATATCAGGACATAGAGGAGAATGGAAGAAGGTGGCATTTGGGCTACATGCTTCTTGAAGCACCACAGTGGCATTTCAAAATCAGTAAAAAAAACGACAAGGAGTTGTGTGGCACTTTAAGACTAACAGATTTATTTTTTGCATGAGCTTTCCCTTTTGAAATTTCAAAATCAAACTACTATAGTTTTCAGTTAAAATATTTAAGTTTATGAGAGTTTGGCTTTTCAGTAGAAAATCAAAGTTTTACACAGACAGAAAACAGACTTGCAAACACTTGCGAACAGTCTTGCAAAAACTCTGTTGAATCAATTTTCCACTGAAAAGTTGGTTAGATGGGACATTTCTGATCAGGCCTAATAAACACCCACTATGTTGCGCTCTGTTGAAAATCTGATTCAAGGTGTCACAACCACCATGGGGCTGGGAGTGTTGTATGCATTTTAAAGATGGGTAAACTGAAGCACTCGGCAAATGAATGATTTTTTTATGGGCACAAAGTGATTCTGTGGCAGAGTCAGAAAGGGAACCCCTCTGGCTCCCAAGTCACCACTTTGACCAGTGCGCTTTAACAACATTGCAAAGTAAAACGGGCTGTTCCTGTGCAGAAGGTTTGTTATAGGTGGTTCAGATTTTCAAAATAAAGCATCTCAGGCTAAAAACCAAACTGCCTGAAGAGAAAGTAAAAAGCACTCTATATCCTCACCGAATTGCAGAAGAGGCACATCGTTTTACAGAACACATAATTTAGATACCGCTCCAAAGAAACCTAGCACAGTGTTTAAAATAAACAAGAGTAACTGAAGATAGGATTAGTTAAGCTTGACAGGTGAAATAAAATGCCTGTATTGCAAACTGAACTTGCTACCAGTGCTGCACCATCTCAAAGGAAACTGAACTCTACACAACTGAATGGTTTGACAACATGGTGGTCACTCAGATTAGCAGACTGAAGAGAATACTGAAGTGAGACATGAATAAAACATAGCAATAATGTGAGGAAAAATCCAAAACTCCGTCTTAAACTAACGTTTCATTTACTTCTTTAAGTATTTTAGTGCTGCTCTAGCATGTAATATTTGATAGGTACTGTGGTTTATACAGTTTCCATTGATAAAATTGTCTGTTGTTCTTAGGATGAGCTGCAAAATTGCCTTGATTTAGAATGATATTATTTCATCTGGATGATTGAAATCGTGCTTAAAGTTAAAATTGTTTCATATTTAACCATTATGGATTGAATTTCAACCCTGAGGTAAATCTGCATAAGTCACGCTAGAAGCAAGTGTGTCAAATTCATTCAATGTGGGGGCCACACTGTAAGGCAGAGCACCTGTCATGGGCCATGTGTCTGCATGGGTTCCCCAACCCTTCCCCCTCCATGTTCAGAGCAAGGAAGTATCATTTTTCGGTTCATTTTCTGATCATAACAAAAAAAAATTGATCCTGATCTGGCCCACGGGCCGTGGGTTTGACATCCCTGCTAGGTGGCTATAGATATTTTTGAGTTTATGGATTAATGTAATAATAAGATAACATCATAGTTTATAATCACAAAGATTACAGTGGAAAATACCAATTAAGTCAGCTAGTCCATACCTGGGGTCCCATTTCAGAAGAGTACACTACAGTATATTCTTCATTGCTCTTCTTTTTAATTTTAAAGGACTTGAGCAATAGCACTTCTGTCTTAGGAGAGTATTCCAAAGTTTGTCAGATGTCACCATTTGGAAATGCTTTTTGGAACCCTGCCTAAATTTTCCTTTGCATGATTTCAATCTCAATTAATTTAGTTTTAAATTCTCTCTTCTGCCACCCTAAATTATTCTTGTTTAATCTGAAGTAATTCGCTGAACATGTGCATATTTAGTTTTTTCATGAATTCCTCGCAAAACATGCTATATGCTGTCTAACTCTGACTATGTTTCAGTCAACACCTACCTTAGATGCCCTTTGGCTTCTCATGTGGTCAGGGAGATTCCTAACTTTCTAGGGATGGGTAGATTAGTTTAGGTTTAATAAGACTCAGTCTTAAAATTTTTATTTACCTTGATGTTTGAAAAGGTTTAATTAAAATTTTGTTGTTTTTGTTTTTCCATACTTTTTTTAGAGGGACCAGAAACAGAAATACCAAAACACTGCAGAAAGGTTGCTTTTGCCATATTTCTAGCTGGGTCAAACTTAGGAAAGAGAAACTGATTTTTTAAGATTTGAGTTTGATTTCAAGAGATCAGCCTTAATCTGTAATTCTTCACAAAGAAATGAGTTACAGTTAAAGTTAACTAGGTGATGAATAAGTATTTGAAAAGACTCCACATAAAAATAAATGAGGGAAACACTGCAAACATGATAAAAAAGTGGTAAAATATTGCTGTTAATGATATAGATTCTCTAAAGATTAAAAACTAATACTACACACATATTCCAAGAACCGAGTCACAGTATAAATTCCTTGGATTTGTGAGTAGTTGCTGAGGAATATAATGTGGCAAACTCAAGGCCTGAGCCAAACTCCTGTTGAAGTCAATAGGAAGCTTTTCATTGAATTCAATAGCTATGTCTACATCTGGGAAACTTAGTTCGGACTTGCTAGTCCGAACTAAGACGTTTGAGGTTAGTCTGAACTAACCGCAGCTTAGTTCAAACCAACTGGGAACTTTTCAGTTCAAACTAACTGCACGTTCTAGTTTGAACTAATGCTTAGTTTGAACTAGAACGCATGGTTAGTTTGAACTAATGACTCAGTTCGAGTCTTGAACGTGTGTAGCTCAAACTAAAGTTTGAACTAAGCATGTAAGTCCAGACTAACCCTGGTACTTACTAGTTCAAACTAGGCAAAGCCTAGTGAAGCCATAGGCTAAATTAATTCTGACTAAGCCTCCTTAGTCTGGACTAATTTGCCAGTTTAGACATAGCCAATGAGACCAGGGTCAAGCTTTTAAAATCTTTATTTAAAAAAATGTCTAAAGACAAGATTGGACATTGTAGGCAGTTGGGTCAGAATCTTGGTTGCACTGAGCCTTACAAAAAATGAATGGGGGTGGGAGGGTATCAAAGAGATGGTTGTGAAGCCCTGATTTTCAAGGCCAGCACTGTCCCTCACACAAGTCGAAGCTTCTGACAGGTGCTTAATTGCTGGGGCAGAGCTCTGCTATGTCTTAACCCACACATCCCTGAAATACTCTTCCTTCTTTCTAGTTAGGAAAGAGGAAGTGAAGGTTAAACACAGGGCAGTTGCAACACAGTTAAGCAGAGTTTCCCACCTTTAGCAGAATTCTTGTGTGGTCATTTACAACTTATTTTGGGTCCCTGATACTATAAGAGTGGCATGAAACCATAGCTCAGTTTATGAATTTTACCCTGTGAATTTAACAGAAGATCTATGTGTTGGACAGTTCCAGGCAAAGTGCAGTTTAAGATTGACTAGCAAGGACAGAGGCACGGATAATCAAATGCTTAATTTACCTGCTAGACTACATTTAGATCTTACATTGATGAGAGAAAGGAGAAGGTCAGTGGATGACATTTTAGATACCATGATGGAGTCAAGCCTGAGGGCTACAGGAGGGTCCTGGAAAGTAGGTAGATTAGCCCCAGGCTTAATAAATCCCTGTTTCTAGGGTAAGCAGGGCATGGGTGCTCTGAGACCAATTAGAACACCTGAGACCAATTAGGGCACCTGAGATCGATTGAGGTGATTGGCCACACTAGATAAAAAGGAAGCAGGGAGAGTGTTGGGAATGGTGGTTGGAGGACTGGAGGATTGTGTGGAATGACATAGCAGAGTGAAGAAGAACTGGAAAAAGCTGACTGGTAGGTACCTAAAGGTACAGCCAGCCAGGGCAAGCTCATCTGGACAGTCCTCAAGGCCCCAAGCCCTGTGGCCTGCAAGGTGAAAAGTCTGGCCCCCAGGGCAAGTGGCTCTGGGACAGTGCAGTACTGGGAAGTTTGGAGGAGGGAGAGCCATGCTGAAGCTGGCTGCCAAGCTCGAAGTAAACAACTCACACTGCCCAAGCAACCCCATTCATCAGGATAAGTAATAATAATTCAGACACTCTAAAGACACAACATAGAATGTTAAATTTTTGAAAGAAATTTGTTACGTTTCTATATGACACATTCACACTGTGTTTGAATAGGGATTTGGAAAGGCCAACTCATTACAAAAAGTAATTTCCCCTCTACTAATATTCTTTCTTCCTCAGCTATTGCTTGCATCGTCGTCTTCTACACTGTTTGAATCAAAACAACTTGTTTGCTTTTCTGAGATAGGCTAGCAGACTATTCCTCTGGAACTGTTTGAATTGACCTTGTGGCCCACCCTTGTCTGTAGGTATATATACACCTAACATACTACAGTTTCCATTTCATGCATCTGATGAAGTGAGATTGTGCCAACAGAAGAATATGTGATAAATAAGTTTGTTAGTCTTTAAAAGTACCACCAAACTCCTAGACTGTGTTTCATATGACAAATAAATAACCTAAGGTAAGAGGTTATGGAACAAATGAAAGAACAGATCTTCTCTAGGTAAAACTGGTGTATGGGCTTACTACCTCTTAAAATGTGTTCATGAATATACTGTGTATCTTAACATATTTAAAAGTACTTTATTCAAAAATATATGAAAAATTAAGGGACCTGGGTGACTATGGTATCAAATAGTTGGATAAGGAATTTTTCTTGTTAGATCACCATTTGGAATTTAGATGAGGTAGTACAGTGACTAAATTTACTGACCTATCTGAAATGAGTTGGTAATGATATTACCTTTGTTCCCAGTAGATATGTGTTGTGTCACAAAACTGTCACCACCACAATTGACACTAATTGGTATATTTGTTGGTAGCTAAAGACTGAATTGCCATAGAGACTGAATCATCTTTTCGTCCTTTGGAGGTGCTTCTTCTGGGTCAGTGTGTTTAAACATGAGCTGGAACATCTTAAAGAAATTTGGACCACTGCTACTCATGCTATCTTTATTTTGTGAACAAAGAAGAAACTTCAGGACTGTCAATCTGGCACTTTTCATGAACATTAAATACACACACACACAAAACAGAAAAAGGGTATATTAATAATACATAAATAAATTAATACATAGCTCTTATATAGCACTTTTAGTAGGTCTGAAAGCACTTTGTGAAGAAGCATCATTATCCCCATTACAGATGTGGAAACTGAGGCACAGACAGGTCAAGTATAAAGAATATATAATGAAGTGAGTGTACCCCTCAGATAATCTATCACAGATTTTACAGTTATATCAATAGAAATATTATATTTTCATGTCTTTTTTTATTTTTACTCATGGGTCTCACCTGTTGGTGTCTGTGAAAGATGTTGGAATGACTGGTTACCACTGTTGAGCCACAAAATAGGTACCACGTGGGAAGTATCAGTGCAGCTTCCTTTCCTTAAAAATGTGCTTCAGATACGTCTTGAAGGGATCACTTCTCTGGGTGAGAACATTTCTCCATGTTCCTTCATACTTTGGCTTGTCTAATGTCACTGCCTACAAAGGGCTCAGTAGGTGGAGAAGTCTGGTACAAATTTTCTGAAACTGACCACTTTCTACTGTGAAATGGATGAAGCAGACAACTCATTTTATTTATACAACTTAACTATCAGATGCAAAGGCCTTTTAGTGGCTAGCATCCTGAACTAGATTTGAAAAAGCTGCATCCAGTTTCTAGCTGTTTGAGCTATTGAGTCCCTGGTTTTATTTCGTCCTTTTACTTCCTTTACTTTATCCTTTTTCTTTACTGCATAATACTATGGTTTAATACATAAGCTCTAGAGTCTTGATTCAATTTCTTTCCAATAGCACATTTCTTTGTTCTGACCTTTGCCTTAATTTTTCTTCACTGATGTATGTCATATTTTCTTTCTTACGCACACAATTTTTAATCTTCTGGTAATATATGTTATTTATTTCCTTAGGCCCTAAGCCTGCTTGCTATGCTTATATTCTTGCTTCAGGTAAAAATAACTGTAACAAAGCTCAGTGCTCACATGTGAAGAAAAAAACTGAGCACAACCTGATCTTTCACTTTTTTTCTTTTTTTTGGTTTAAAATCCTTCATTATTAACAAAAAAAAAAAAACCTCCCTTGTATACAAAAGCACAAGGGGGCAGCATTACATTAAAATAAATTGTTGCGCTAGGTATATGTATTGTAGCATCATACACATGGTATTGCTAACAGCTGCAGATAAAGTGATGTGATTTGAGGCTACTCAGACATTTCTGAAACTTCTGTCAAATCAGTTTATTTGTCCAGTCAGTACTGGTAAGTCAGAAAAAATTCTCCTGCTAGAATAAACATTATTTACTGCCTCAAGTTGTGGTGAACTAACTTTTTTTTTCTGATAGTTTATTTTTTAAAGCTCCATCATTATGTTTCAGAGCATATGCTGATCACTAGTTGACTTGAGGAAGAAATTTTCCCTGATGATATGCTACTGCATAGTGAACTGCACTAGGAAGGCTTTATGCCATCCCCTTAAGCACTCACTATTGATCATACGTAAATCCTTAAATGTTGAAATGCATTGTCTACATTTTGTACTGCATTTAGTACCCTCACCTCATTTAACAATTCAAATTCGCATACAGGGTCAAATTCTAATCCCATTGGCATCAATAGGGGAAATTATACTGATTCCAGTGGGGCTAGAAACTGATTCCTAAATAGACAGCAATCCCAGGCACTTATTTTTGTTTTCTTCTCTAGGAATGCAGATGATTTTATGTTGTTGGGCATCATCGGCTGAAAATATTTTAGTGAATGCCAGCCATTTGATTGTGATAGATTGTTACCACAGTGTTAAAATACATAATCCCTTTAATGCTTTTCCACACCATTTGCTTGTTCAAAGGAAGGGTTAAAAAAAAAAACTGTCTTGGGTCATGATCACGTGAGATTGTCTCTTCAGCTTCCAGTAATGTCAATGGGAATTGAGGGGACGCAGCACCTTCTTGTAGTGTGCCCTTTGAAGTTATACAGAAACTAATGCCGTGCTTTCATATTTGTACCTATTTATCTGCTATATTACTGATGTGGGGTATAGGAAAGTGGTGCCTTCCCACCTGGTTCTCTGCCAGATCAGAAACCAGAAATGGCATTACTCTTTGTCTATGTCTACATATACCATTTTAGTTTAGACTAGAACATGAGGCTAGTTCAAACTAACAGATTAATGCAGGTCTTGCCAGTGCTTAGTTCAAACTAAAGTTCAAACTAAGGTGGCAAGTCTGGACTAACCACTGGGTCAAACTAGTTTGGACTAAGCTTTCTCTAGTCTGAACTAAGAAATTTCTTAGTTCAGACTAGGCAAAGCCTAGTGTGGCCAAGGGCTAAATTAGTCTGGACTAATTTGGCATTGTAGACGTAGCTGTAGACATGAGTCAGTCTTCAGCTAAGAGGCAGTCAATTTCTTCCCAGAAGCGCTGCTGGCCTGGGGCTCAGTGCGCTGCGACTCAGGTCTCGAGCCTGGTAAGCATGCCACTGCTGTGGGTGGCCTGACGGCAGACCCGGCGCTCAGTTGCTGAGACTCGGGGTTGAGCCCCGTAAGCATGGTGCAAGTGATGCCCCTGCCTCTTCCCTTCATTTCAGGAACCAGGACTGAACTCTGTAGAAGTGAAAAGATGATAATACATCTTAAAAAAACCCTATTTTCTCATTCTCTATGTATATTTTCAAAGCTAATAAGGAGAAGTTTTTAACTGAATTTTGAAATTACTGAATTTATTTTCATCTTTAGCTCAGGGGAAAACATTTTTTTTCAAGAAAATTATTTTTTGTTAGAAGTCAAGGAATTCAAAGTTAAAAATCACACCAGGAGGGGAAAAAAGGGGAAGTAAAAGGGGACATTATGAAATTTCTGTTATGTCAGCTAAATAACTTTAATTCTGCCCCCATATTCAATTCACATACCACCTGAAATCAAGAAACAACTTGATTCCCGAACATTACAGACAGATGATCCAATGATTCATTTTCCATTCATAAAAGCAATCTTAATCTCTCAGTGTTTCAGCAGAATCACAAGATAATACTTTGCCTAGTTAAACACAATTTTAGAAAGCACTGTTTCCAGATTTTGAGACAGATTCTTTTAAGAACCCTTGCTCATTTAATCTCCTTTAACTAAACATACAGATCATTACCTCCTAGCCCTTTCCATATCTAGCAAAATGAATATTTGGGTGAAGAGCAGCTAGATGTCTGTACCCAAGAAAGACTGGTAAGAAGGTGCTTTGGAGAGCTTGTCTCCAACATGCCCCATTACTGAAGTCAAGTATTTTCAGATTGTTACGAGCATGGTTAACTGCAGGAAACTTTTGGGCTTACTGGTGATATCAAATGCCTCAAGAGCTTGTGTGGTAAAAATGGCCACTTCTATCTGCAACAGACCAGAAGATTATGCCCATCTTATCGGATACAAATCTGGCCCTGATGTTCAACACATGCAACCTATTACATCTCAGGATGAGACCACACATCCTGAAAAAGCTCCAACTGGTACCAAACACAGCAGTTTGCTGCCTTAGCAACACACGTCACCATTAATTCTATTGTGTTCTGCTTTATGCTAGAGCCTTATATCATATCACTTGTCACTGAAGTATGAGTGCCCATGAACACATCATTCTAGTGCTCCATTCCCTGCACTCTCCCCAATTCAATTCAAGTTCCCTGTCCTAATAGTCAAAACTTCCATGGGATTGGCATTAAATACCAGAGAGCATTCCTCTTGTAAACATGACCTTCTGCCATAGCTCTTAAAAGTCCCTCATTTTGACGGACATCACTCATGGTAGTCTGAAAGTTACCTAAGTATCATATATATTTGGTGTTCCCTTACTTTTATCATTGACCATTGTTTCTACCAGATATGTGGAATCATGAAACTGAGGTTACAAAAAGAGTTGCTAAAGGAACTTAACTCTCCCATTTGAGTATATTTTGGATCTGTGTCACACACAGCATCTCCTTTTGGAGCCTGAGGAAAAAAGAGTATCTTTTCAACACCAATTGCATTCCATTGTGTCAATGAAATGTTGGCCTAGGGGTAGCCTGATGAACTCAAGAGACAGAGAGGAAAGATTCTATTGTAATGGTGGCCAAATAGGCACCTAAAGGAGATACATAGAACTTAAACATACCTTCAAAGAACCATCATGAACACATTCTCCCTATAAACTAAGCAAATGATTTCTCCTACAGTCTGTAGGGAAGGGAGAAAGAGTTGTTGCTTTTGTTGTGAATACCTGAATACTTCCAGTTAAGTGATGAGGAGCCATATAAATATTTAGAAAAATAGATTGACTGAAGAGCTAGGTAGATAAATTAACTGAATAATAATAAACTTTTATTTTCTTCAAGTAGAATTACCCTGCTCTTCAAGATAAAAGTATTGCATTTTTGTTTTTCATTTTATAAGCATATATCTGTCATAGAGCCTCTGAGCCCCTTTAAGATATTTATATAAGCATTCATTAACCAAAAAAAACCCAACAACATTGACCAAACTGGTGATGAATTTCTGAGGATGACAACTTCAGGAGTCACCAAAGAGATGGAGCTTTAGCATTCTACACCAGTGACAGAGGCTGTGGAAAATCACTGGGTCGGAGAGGCTTCCTCCCACAGGCATATTAGCTGTCACAATCTGTGTCTTCACAATGCGTCAAGCAGTTAGACTGAATGTCTTGCTCTGGCATAACATTTTATTGATTTTTATTGCCAGATTGGTCATCTACTTTCCTCTCATTTCTCTCACTGTGTCAAATAAGACCCTACTGTGTTGTTCCCTGCCAGAACCTAAATTTAAATTACCTAGAAAGGTTGTGGAATCTTCATCGTTGGAGATTTTTAAGAGAAGATTATACAAACACCTGTCAAAAATGGTCTAGATAAGTAGTTCTCAACCAGTGGGACACAGAAGTAGTCTAGCTGGGACACAGAGTTTTTATAACAATTACTAAGAATTTGCCCTCCCTCCCACTGATCTGCTTGTAACATATAAATGTCCTCAGAAAAAGTGGACTTTTTGTTTGTCATAGTGGGACCCAGTTTCTTTGCTAGATTGAGTGTTGGGACATAAGTTACAAAAGGTTGAGAACCACTCGTCCAGATAATACTTAGTCCTGCAGTGAGTTCAGGAGACTGGACTAGATGACCTAACGAGGGCCTTCCAATTTTAAGATTCTATGATTTTGTGTATGTGCCTCAGTGCTTACAATAACTTAGAGTTATGACTAACAACTTTCCCTGATGCATGTTCAGCAGTTTGAGGCCCCTTAGGTCTAGAGCTGGCCAAAGGATGAAACTTCCATTTTGTGGCAACTTGTGAAATTTCGATCAAAATTTTTATTCTGCAAAATTTTTCAAACATTTTCATAAAAATGGCATTGTCACAAATGACTGCTTTTAGAGTGAAAGCTGAGGTTCTTTGCTTCAGGAAGAGGTGTTTTGGTCCTAGTGCTTAGAGCATTAGCCTGGGATGAGGGAACTCTTTGTTCAGATCCCTGTTCTGCTTGCTTTAGAGCAGGGTTTTTCATCCCAGATCACTCTGAAGCAGGAAGACCAGGAACTTTGACTAGAGTCTACCACATCATAGACTAGTGCATGAGGTGGGCTACAGTTTGAATATCACTCACTTTCACAAACCTTCCTGACAAAAAGCTTCATCAAAACCAATATGTCGATGCAAAACAATTTTGGTATTGACAAAACAGAATATTTTAATTAAATGGAATTTCAGCCAGCTTGACAAAGGGCAACATTTAGAAGCAAACAAATCCAAGAGAAACCTCCTTTAGCACACGCATGGATACCAATATGTTGGGGAAAGCAGAAAGGTATATAAAATAATCAGGGCCAGTGCTGGGGATCATGCCCCCCCCGGCAGCAGAGCGACGCCGGCACAGATGAGTGACATCATCAGGGGAGCGCCACGGTGCTGTCTCCTTTTGATGCCCCTGTTATGCAGGGGCTGCTTACCGCCTAGTGCCGGCCCTAAAAATAATAATACTTTATGAAATATTTTCCATTTCATTTAGTGTGACTGAAACAGCACAGTATGGGTATGTCCCCATCACTGCCCAGCTTCCAAGCCTTCTCCATTTTAACCACTTTTCCTGGGACAAAATTCTATTAGCCAGGCATTTATGGAAAGCAAAATCTCAAGTTATCCTGGAAAGAAGTGATATAAATGAATAGCATGTGGCTAACCAAACATTAAAATGATGCTGAGACCTGTTTTTCATTTCCTCAGATTTTTGGAAGAGAAAATGTTGATCTACTTAGACCAAGATTTTCAGAAATAGATAAAGAAAGCTAAGCTTGTGAGTCCATATTCAGGGACTTAAATAAGTAGCCTGCTTTCCAGAGTTCCTGAACATCCACTAATTTCAGGTAACTTATTTAGATACCCATATATGGCTGTAGGTACTGAACTTTCAGAACTAGTGTGAAAGTTGTATTTTGAGGATGAACTCCCAGAACATTTTAGTTTCAAAATATCTAATTGTTAGCTTTCATTTTCTCTCCAGTGGCTACACTTGCTGAGCTTTTCCAGGTCTGATGTGCTAAGGGAACTTTCAAGATTTCTTATACTTTTTTCTTTTCAAAGAAGGAAGGATGCTACTTAGGCAAGTTTCTCCCAAGGTTTTGAGCTTCAGTAAAAAGAGCATTAGGACTGAATAATTCCATTCTGTATTGCATATATTTTATTTGATTTGCTAATAAATGGAAAAGGCTGAGTCAAATAAACTCCCATGTTCATTTATACTTGAGCAGGGACAAAATGAACTGTAGATTCTGTCCTATAACTAAAGTACATAGGTGCCTCTAATTTACCTTTTTGACTAAACTGGGTGAAATAGATGCATGACCTTTTATTGGCTTGGCCTTAGAGGACTATTTAAGGTAATGATTATGGCCAAAGGTTTCACTAACTCAGTCTACTAAAGTCCTACTTCTTCACAACTCTGGCCAAAAGTCTGTATCAGCAGGCTATTGTAGCCATAATGTAGGGACAGCAGGCCAAATTAGTCCAGATTAAGGAGTCTTAGTCCAGACTCATTTAGCCCTTGGCTACACTTAGTTCGGACTAGTGGAAGCTAGTTAGTACCAAGGTTTAGGTTGGACTTCTGCGCTGAGTTAGAACTTTAGTTCAAACTAAGCACAGGCAAGACCTGAAATAAGCCTTAATTAGAATTTAAAAAGTTTGAACTAAGCCATTAGTTCTAACAAGCTGTGCGTTCTAGTTTGAACTAAAACATTAGTTCGAACAAGAACATGTGGCTAGTTTGAACGAAAAAGCCATGGTTAGTTTGAACTAGCCTGAGGTTAGTTCAGACTAATCTTGGACTTCTTTAGTTTGGATTAGCAAGTCTGAACTAAAATTGCATATGTAGACATAACCTTTGTGTCTCAGTTTCTCATCTGTAAAATGAGCATAATCCCTACTCCAGAAAGGTGTTATGAAGATAAATACATTAAACAGTGTGTGTTGCTCAGATGCTATGGTAATAGAGTGATATAACTAAAAAATTTAAATAGTCATTTATTCAAAGTGTCGGGAGAGGAGTTAAAGACTTCCAGGTTATTGCAGAAAAACTCTAAATATTAATGAAGGTGGGGGAGGGAGGATGTGCTGGGGAGAAGGAGTCATTCCCTAGTAGGAGTCCCCCCACCCTCACATGAAAGTTTTTCTCTTTGTGTGAAAGATAGTAAGGTCTTGTCTCATTCACCTTTCTTGAGGTTGGACTCCCCAGGGATGAGTTTCCATATTATTTGTACCAGGGAACAGCTCAGTCTCCATTCCTGGGCAACAGGAGATGGAATCTTACATTATTATACTTATCCCTTTGGTAAGAGAGAGGAGTTTATGTTGTATACGTGGGACATAACTTTGTGCAAACCCTTCAAAACAAAAGAACAGCAAGTTTTGAGAGATATATTCACTGTATCGTCACACCTAATTGCAGCATGTTTCTGTTGACTGTGACAAAGATGGACTCTTAATAAGAAACTACTTCCTCCAACAGAGAATGAATCATGCTACGTATTAATCTCCTGCACAGCGTCACACAAACTCTTATTTAAAACCTTGGCAGCATTATCAAATATTTTGTAGTGACATATGTGCACAGGTTAAATATGCGGTGCACTACATGTTTCTGAAGGAGGTATTGGGTCATAATTAAGATTTTGTGGATAAGCATCAGAAATATACAAACAGCTACAAATCAGCCATAGTTAACACCTGCTGTATCTTTACTATCTCTAAAGCATTGTAATTATAGACATTACGATGACACTCATCACTAGAATATCTTAGAAGGATGGATCTAATGGACATGGAGATGTATAACAATCAAGTTCATAGCCCAATCTGACTTATCAAAGTTTGGGATGGTTTGCATCGGGGGTCTTGGTTTGGTCTTTGACATAGGTAGTATCCATGCTCAAAGTTTAAACCTATTACTAATCAGGTCTAAGATGCTCAGAAATTATAGTAATTCACAAGACAGAAAAACCTAGATAGAAAAGAGCAGGTGTATATCTGAAGTATCCCAAATCTCTAGAGCATTTGAATGTGTGGTTTTGCTTTGGGTCCATCTTAAGTAATTAGCCTTTTAATGTAAAATGTTGCCATGCAACTACTCTGCTCAATAGAAATATGTAATTTAAACCACCTTGGAGCCGTGTATGAATCAGCTTGTTCTCCTATGAGAGCCTCATGAGGGCAAAAGAGTGTCAAGTCTTCAAATGTTAGCTTGTTCTGCATTTTAAAAGCTAAACTTTGAAACCATTGTGTGGGAGATGTGCTCATAAAACCTGATAAACAAATAATAGCTTTGTGTGTGCACCACCCACATCCTTTCTCAGAATTTATCCCTCTAAAGTGTTCATGTATTAGTTGAGAGCTTATGATATGATAAAAGTGTACTACTGCCAATCCTAAAATCCAACCTGTTTGTTTCAGCCAGTTATCTATAGCAAGGATTAGGAATAATTACTATGGCAGGGGTTAAGAGTTGAATGATGCAGTGAAAAGAAAAAAAATGATTAATTTAAAAACAAATATTATAGTATTTTAGTAAAAATGTTTATTTTAAAATTAAACATCTTTAGGAAAACACTGTACACTGCAGTTTAGATGACCACACTTGCATTCTAGGAAGTGGTATGGTCCAGTGGGAAGAATATTGATATTTCTAACATATGTTTTATTCCTGTTACTACCACTAACTTTGTAGGTGAACTTGGACAAGTCGAGTTCATCTTTCTGGCTATGCCCACATGTAAATCATTATTTTGAAATAAGTTATTTCAAAATGAGTTATTTCAAAATAAAGTCCTTATTTCAAAATAAGTTAATTTGAATTAAGAAAATGTTAGTTCGAATTAAGGGAAAAGCTCAAAGCGAAATAGCATGTCCAAACACAGGACTTGCTATTTTGCTTTAGGAGAGGGGCACCATGGGAGGTGTGGCAGCATGGCCCCCTCCCTGGTCCATGTCCCCAGCCAATATAGGCTAAAAGGAAGGCACCCTGGGAAGGAGAAGGGCAAAAGTGTTATTTTGAAATAATGGTTATTTCAAAATAACAAGTCCGAACGGCATTATTTCTAAATAACCATTTCAAAATAACAGCCGTTTCGATTTAAAGGAGGTTTAAGCTATTTCGAAATGACGGCTCTTATTTTGAAATGATGGAGCCTGTCATTTCGAAATAAGAATACGTTGTGTGGACCTAATCTCTTTAATTTTGAAATAACCAGTGTTATTTCAAAATAAAAGAGATGTGTGGATATACCCTCTGTGCCTCTTTCTGCCTCTTGTCTCAGTTGTGAGCTCTTTGGGACAAAGGCTATCTATTGCAGTTTGTTTATACTGTGCCTAACACAAAGGAAACCTGCTTTCAGATGGAGGTTCTAGGAACTAATATTCGGACTAATCTATTTTCTGGAAATTAAAGGAGAAATGTAAGAAGAACACAAACGAATAGATGCTGGAAAAGAGAGAGGGTGATGGAGCACAATCAATGGCTATGTCTACACTATCAATTTAGGTTGACTTAAGGGCCCTTAAGTTGACCTAAATTAACCCCCGTCCACCCTGGGCTTTCATTAAGTTGACTTAAGAGCATCCTTAAGTCGATTTAAAAACTCCCAGTATTAAGGTCGAATTACGGTCTAAGTCGACCTTATTAAGTCAACCTAAATTAATGTGGACACCTAGGTTGACATAGTTGACCTAGGGGTGGGGAGAATAGTGCCAGGGCTGAGGGCAGCCCTGGCTGGGGGAAGGGAACTCTGGCTCGGGGAGCAACAGCTTGGGGACAAGGGAGTCCCCTGGGGCTCCCATTGACAAGGGAGCACAGGGGCTCCCCGGAGAAGCCAGCTGCTTGGGATCTCCTGTCCCAGGAAACCAAAGAAGTGAGCCACTGAGGCTCCCGGGACAGGGAGCCCTGGGAAAGACAGCTGCCAGGGCTTCGAGGTCAGCAGAGCCCTGGAGAAGTGAGCTCCTGGCAGGCAGCAGGGGATTCCCTCAATGGTGTAGCCCTGCTGGGGGCTGCAGGGAATCCCTGGCTGCTGCAGCCCGGACCAAGGAGCCCTATGTGCCTCCCTTCTTCCGAGGAGCCCTGTGGCTCCCTTGTCCCTGGGGTGAGTTTGAGCTCCCCTGTTCCTGGGGGGGGCGGTGCTGCGGGTCCCTTCTCTGTAGGAGCTGCAGCTGCTGCTGCGAAGGGAGCTCTGTCTCCCCTGGGGACAAGGGAGCCCCGACTTCCCCAGTGGAGAAGGGAGTGCAGGCTTCCTTCTCGCAGGACCTATGTGGGTCCCAGGAAGAAGGGAGCCTCTGCTTCCTTCTCCCTGGACCCGTGGGGCTTCCAGCAAGAAGGAAACCCCCACTTTCTTCTCATTGGGACCTGTGGCTCCCTTCCTGTGGGTACCTGCGGGGCTCCTGGCAGGTCCCTTCTTCTGGGAAGCTGCAGGTCCCAGTGAGAAGGGAGCCGTGGGTCCCTTCAGCTCCCCACATCAACACTGGAAAGGTTAAGTCGACTCTGTTAAGTTGCTCTGTTAAGTTATGTTTCCCACCCACTGTGCCATGGGAAACGGGTGTCCCATCAGGTCTGAGAAGGTGTGCCACAAAATTTTTTGAAGAACTACACAAAGAGCTCTGGATTGGCTCAATGGCTCATGAATATTCATAAGTTCATTTGGAAACTATATGGTGGTGTGCCTCAAATTAATTGAAAGTAGCAAGGTGTGCCACAGCAGAGAGAATGCTGGGAACCACTGCTTTAGTATCATAGTGTGTGATCCTTGGATGATGATTGCTTGAAAATATGCTTTTTTTTCTAATCAAATGCTCATAAGTCCTTATTTGATATGGGTCATGGCAAATAAGCAACAGCTTTAAAATACAGAATGGATGGTAACCCTAACTTCAGATTTATTTAAAATATTCTCTAATAGTGCACTAACTGCTATAGTTTGAATGGCTCTGTGTTGAATTGCATTCTGCTATTGTTTTATTAACTTGTGTAGATTAAAACCAAGGTATACGAGTAGAGTTAACAACCAACCACTGGAAGCTACATAAAGACAAGTACTAGATTGCAACACTTTTTTTGTGTCATGTTTTCTCAGAAACTATTGCCTGCTTCAAGTCAGAAAGAAGAAGATTTTCAACATCCATAATTGGGCAGTTTTTTAAGAGAGCGCACTACCTGGAGTGCTACGTCCTTTGTAGACTCTGGCTGTAGGCCTCACAAGGGGAGCTAGAGGTTTCTATTTAAAGAGAAAACACTCCTGTATTCTGTTCTCCTTGCCACATATGTGTGGAATGTTTAGAATATGACAGAAGGTTAGATTGCTTAGAGCAGTGGTTTTCAAATTTAGGGTCCCGACTCAGTACTGAGTTGCAGACCCTCAGGCACTGGGTCGTGGCACCCCATGCTGCTGCCACTAAAAGACTGGAATGCATTGCTCAATGATGCAATCATTGGGTCATAGCTGTAAGTGATTTTTTTCAACTGGGTCTTAAGGAAAAAAGTTTGAAAACCACTGGCTAGGAGCTTCAAATTTATTACATATAACAGCCATAGAGGGAGTTGGCAGGAGTGACGCTTCAGTGGTCCTTCAAAGGGCTGGAAATAAATGCACTGCATTTATGCAGTGCTCTTCATCCATAGATCTCAAAACATTTCACAAAGATAGGAGAGCATTATTATTAACCCCATTTTACATATTGCTGGCAGAGATTAAGTGTGGGATTCTCATTCCCAATCTAGCCCAGGTAAACTGAGGGTAAAGGGATGATAAAATCTCCATAGCTGACCAAGGGAACAGTCTTCGGGTATGTCTACACTATGGGTTTAAGTCAACTAAAACAAAGCCCAGTCTATAGATGGAAATTATTAAGTCAACTTAAAGAGTTTGCTTAAATCGACTTAATAACTTCACTAATTAAGTTGACTTAATTTTCCAGTAGACTTTATTAAGTCGACTTAAGCCAATGTAGCTCAGGAGTTGTCTGAAGTCAACTTAACTGGCCTCCTAGCTATCTGAAACATGGGGATGGAGGTGGAGAGAAAGCACAACACAGTTGGGAGCATTCCTAGCTGTGTGTGACACATCGAAACCCCCTATGCCTTAGGCCCAGCCCCGCAGCCCTGAATCCTAGCACTACAGCCCACATCCCCATTCCTGACCTGATCCGGCATCTCTCCCCTTCTCAGCCCAACCCCGTGTATCCCACTTCTCCAGCCTGACCCCACATGTCTCCCCCCTTGCTGTTCTCCCACCCGATGCTGCGTGTTTCTCTCCCCTTTTCAGCCTGACCCCCCAGATATTGTTGTAAAACAAACAAGGAGTCCTGTGGCACTTTTTAAGACTAACAAATTTATTTATTGCATGAGCTTGCATGGGAGAAAATCCCACTTTGTCAGACAGTTTGAAGATGGGGGACCTTACAGAATGGGAGAAAAATAAATGCAGGGGTGTGTAAGACACAGGATCAGGTCACACTGTAACAGCTAATCAAAGCAGTTGTTAAGATTCAAACACTGGGAAAGAGTGCACAAAGAAAGAAAGAAGTTGCTTTTGTTTTTAGATTAGATTGTCTGCAAGCAGGATTCAATTGTGACTATGGATTTTTTTCCCATTACAACAGGTGGCTTGACTTCACCTTCCTCTATGTGCTGTTTCCCAGTGTTTGAATCTTAACATCTATTGTGTCCTGTCCCTGCGCTGGCAGTTGCCCTGTGGCACCTGGTCCAGAGCCGGAGGAGTCTGGGGAATGCAGGGAGGCTGTGGAGTGCTGTGCTGGCACATTGCTGGGCCACATCAGGCTCCCTGACCTGCCTGGGCTCCCCATTGCCACACACAGTATGGAGGGTGGTGTGGTCACTCCTTCCTCCAGTAAAGGAGTGGCCAGAAGAGAAGGGCACTTCTGCTGTGGTGCACCCTGAGCCAGCTACCCATACTGCACCACTCCTAGGACGACCTAACAGTTGCCAGTGTGTATGTGGGCAGTCTCCTGGCATTTTGAGTATGGACACTGTAAACCAACTTAATGAGATCTATTTAAAGTAGACCTTATTAAACTGGCTTAACCAAGCCTTGTAGTGTAGACATAGCCTTCCAGTGCAGATTCTGTGGAAAACAGCTACAAGTCTGCGTTTCAAGGGCCCTGTTGCAAGTCCAAATCTCCCAGGGCTATCTAAATTACTCCCCAGAGCAGTCGAGGATCTGGAGGGTAAAAATGTGGCTGCAAGGCACCGGAGTCCTCCCCGCCTTTTGACTACGAGTTCTGTGCTGCTCTTAGAGGCACAAGCCAGAATTGCATCATAAGAAACTCACCCAAATTCATTTTGTATGTCAGCATTAAATTCCCGACTAAAACCCATCTTATAACATAAGAATAGCCATACTGGGTCAGGCCAATGAGCCATCTAATCCAGTATCTTGTCTTTGAACAGTGGGTAGTGTCAGGTGCTTCAAAAGGAGTGAATAGAACAGGTAATCCTCAAGTGATCCATCCTGTTGGCCATTCCAAGCACCCGACAAGCAGCGATCACTGCCTATCCTGGCTAATAGCCATTGGTGGATCTATCCTCCATGAATTTATCTACTTTTTTGAATCCTATTGCAGTCTTTGTCTTCACAACATCCTCTGACAAGGAGTTTGAGAAATGGAGGGCATACTGTGTGAAGAAATACTTCCTTTGCTCCTTTTAAACCTGCTGCCTTGATTTCATGTGGTGACCCCTACTTTTTGTATTATGAGGAGAAATAAATAACATTTCCTTATATAACTTCTGCACAGTAGACATGATTTTAAAGACCTCTAACATCTCTCTCCTTTGTTGTCTCTTTTCTAAGCTAAAAAATCCCAATTTTACTAATCTCTCCTCATATGGGTAGAGCCCTGCAAATCTGCGGATATCTGCATTATATCCACATCTGTGGATATGACACAGATATCCATGGACCACTTCTTGTGGATGCAGGTTGGATACAGATCCATGTATTTATATCTGTTCAGGGCTCTACATATGAAAGCTTTTCCATACCCCTAATCATTTCAGCTGCCCTTTTCTGAACTCCAATAGTTTTTGAGATGGGGCAACCAGATCTGCACATAGTATTTAAGATATAGGTATACCGTGGATTTATAAAGAATCAGTATGATATTTTCTGCCTTATCTTCTATCCCTTTTTTCAAGATTCCCAGCATTCTATTAGCTTTTTATGACTGCTGCAGCACATTGAATGGATGTTTACAGAGAAGCATTCACAATGACTACAAGATCTCTTTTTTGAGTGGTAACAGCTAATTTAGACCACCATCAGGAGAGCCACCGGCCTCAGAAAAGACCTGGGACTTGGCACGCTTGGACTTTGGGGCTTGTGCACTGCCACTGTACCCACTGCTGTGGCTGGCCCAGAGGCAAACCCGGGGTTCAGGGCTCAAGCCCCGTAAGCCTGGCACTAGTGACGCCCCTGACTGCCATCATGTTGCATGTATAGTTGGGATTATGTTTTCCAATGTACATTACTTTGCATTTATTAATACTGAATTTCATCTGCCATTTTGTTGCCCACTCACCCAGTTTTTTGAAATTCTTTTGTAATTCTTCCCAGTTTGCTTTGGACATCACTATCTTGAGTAGTTCTGTATCATCTGCAAATTTTGCCACCTCACTATTTATCTCTTTTCCCAGATCATTTGTGAATATGTTGAATACTACTGGTCCCAGCAGAGGGCCTTCGGGGACACCACTAGTTACCAGTCTTCATTCTGAAAACTGACCATGTATTCCTGTGCTTTGGTGCTTGTCTTTTAACCAGTTACTGATTCAGGAGAGGACCTTTCCTCTAATCCCATGCATCTTACTTTGCTTAAGAGCTTGTGGTGAGTGACTTTCTCCAAGGCTTTCTGAAACTCTAAGCACTCTATATTCACTGGATCACCCTTGTCCACATGCTTGCTGACCTCCTCAAAGTTTTTTAATACCCATTGCTGGGCATGCTTGACAGTTGTCCCTAGGAAAGATGACTGCCATGTCAAGTATTGTTAGTATCTCTCCAATTGCCATTACAAGCATGATTATAGGAGGTGCTGAACTATTGACAGTGGCCCAATCACTTTTCAAAATCTCTCAAAGATCACATTAGGCTGGGTGCTCTTTGGTAAGTATCGTGTCTTATCTCTGTACCCATTTATTGTGCTTTTTCTTTTTTCTTCTGGTATCCTAAGACTACTGTCCTCTAAAAGTGGTGTTTCTAGTGGTCATGGTGTTGCCTCAGAAGCTATGTATGGCTAGTAAAATACAACGAGTCTCCTTCTGGAAATGGTACTGTTCAGTTTCTTATAACGTGCCCATCACTGTGGTATCTGAGCATCTTCCAAAGTTAAGATACTAATCAAGGAAACTCTGAGTCATTTCTATTTTGTTTTGTAGTACTCACATTCTTGGAGGGAAAAACTTGCATATGGTGTTGTATGTAT
This sequence comes from Podocnemis expansa, assembly GCA_007922195.1. Taxonomy (NCBI): domain Eukaryota; kingdom Metazoa; phylum Chordata; order Testudines; family Podocnemididae; genus Podocnemis; species Podocnemis expansa. The sequence continues at coordinate 17,464,026 of ML682017.1, read as the reverse complement.
GTTTTTAGTAAGTTAACATCCTCTGTAGTGGTGGTAGCTCAAAGTAATGTGCCTTACATTTGGACTTGAACCTAGGGACGTTTGTGGTAGTACTTAGTTCCACAGTCTGAGGTTAGGTTCTATGCAAATCACTAAAGTGGTTGGCCAGAGAATTGACCTTAGAACTAGCATACACAAGACTGTGTTATGTATGATGTTCTAGGCACAAAATGCTCTCATACTGTCAATTTGCCTGTAGTCAGCATCCCCCAGAAATAAATTATTATGTCTTATGATTATTTTTATTTACATACACATCAAAGTGACAAAATGAGGTTTACACTTTCTCCACTTTTTAGTTTCTAACTGATTATCATTTTCTTTTAAGGTTAAATAAGTAATTTATTGAACCGTAGCATCAACTATTTATTAGGAAATTGCTGGATAATTTTAACTATCTCTTTTTAAACATAAATCTGCATCCAACTTTGTGCGACTCTGCACCATTAATTTCTTCCAGAGTGACATTCTGATATGAGCTGAACAGATGGAATTGCAGGATTGTTCTAGCAAATTTATCATAAAAAATGCATCCGACACCTGTGTAATTTGCCTAATCATTTTCCTAATAAGCTCCCACCATTAATTATGCACGATTTCCACAATGCAATCAAGATAAAAGTAAATCTGATGACTTAATACCCTTCAAAATAATTGGTTCACCCAACACAAGGCCTGCTTTGCTTTCCATAGCCATTCCAGTTAATTAGAAAAAGGGTGCACCTTCTAGGAGTCAGCAGAATGGAGGCTGATCGCATGGTGGGAGGCAGGCCTGCTGTTTTTTTGGGCAGGAGTCAAGGATATTAACTCATGAAAGAAAGGAACAGAATCCCCCCACATCTCTCATCTTTCTTTCTCCCCTTCCCCCACCCCACCCAGTAGCAAACAGATGCTATTAGTGTTCTTCAGCCATCAGAAAACTGACTGCAGGACTCCATGGGTCTAATGAGAATCAACTTTTCTGAGGCTGCTGTCTTGCAGTGCAGCCCACCTGTCACATCATTAGGTGCAGCATGTGCCTGGAATTCACTTTGCTAAATGAGATTTACAGGCCCCAGTGAAACCCATCCTGCAGTATTCCTACTTCAATTAGCTAAAGATTAATTGTCTGAGAAAGGGAATGAAAGTTTTACTTCAACTGACCTGAAAAAGGGAGGGGGGGTTGGGAGTGGGAGGGAGTACGGTTCAGGTATTCCACATAGGCCTCAGGCAGTGTGGAAAAACGTGATAATTTAAAGGTGCTGCAAATTTCTTACACCTCGTCTGGATGAGTGAAATTAACTAGCACTAAAAGCTGTCAAATTAAAGGTTGACTTCCCGATATTAGCACCTTAAATGTCACCGAATATTCTCTGTTTCTCTCTCTCCCCCCTTTGTCTCTCTGTTTCTTTCTCTCTCTCTTTCTTTCTCTGCCCCCCCCCCTTTTTGGCAAACATTCACGTCAGCACACCTGCACATGCACACAAACATTATCCTACTGCTGTTCCTGTTAACTGCTTGTGCGTGCTCAGGCTGGAGTTGCTCAGTATAAATCTTTGATGTAACCATGGCTACGGAACAACTGGCAATTACAAAATTTCCTCCATTTTTAATGTTACACTAATTATGTTTGAATGCATTTTAATGGAGGAAGGAATTGAGGAGGCGAAGCGTCATTCTGTAGGCAAGACAAAGAGAGGGGAGTGACTTTCCCTTCCTTGTCCTTTTAATCACCTGTTGTCCTATGGGAGGAGTGCAGAATTTTTTGAGGGGGAGATGAAGTGATTAAAAGTTCAAAATTCATATATCAATCTCTGAGTTAAGGCACATTAGTCTTTAATTCAGATAGGCCTGAAATACAGCCAAACATTCAAGGGATGAGAACTAAATTTGAAATCCGAAATTGATTCTTGACCAAGTTCTACAATCAGCTGAACCAAAACGACTGATTCAAACATCTTTGTGATCAATTATAAAGGTTTAAAATCCAGATCAATTTTGTTCCTTTGACTATCTCTGATTTTGAACTTTGGCTCATTCACCCTATATTAACCGTTTAATATCTTACATGCAATGGGCCAATCCATCCATTGATTATTGAGTAGTTTCATCAGCGAATTTCACTGACCTGTTAATTGCAAAGCTAATTTTATGTGGTACAGTATGAAGAACAATATCAGCTGCCTACAGAAAGTTTAATATTTTGGTGAGGAAAATGGCCAATTGTTTGGGAAATCTAGTGTTTCCTGGCACCTCCGGTGCTGATACTTCAGTGTATTTGCATTCTAAAATAAGGGCCCCTTTTAATCAAGTGCACGTTGAAATTGCAAAGCAACCTATACACCACATCCACTGAAGCTTAAGGAGGCAGGTGTGTCATTGCAAATGATCACATCCTGCACTAATAGAAGTATGACTGGCACACTCTCATTGTCCCATTTTGATTTTAATGGTACACTGGAGAGACATTAATGGAGCACTGCTGCTGTAACACAGTTGCTGGGATGAAGCAAAGCCTTTCTTCTTCATTGTCTTGCACATATCCTGCCTGGGATGCAAAAATATTTACAGATTGATTCTGCAACTGTTGAAACTGACTGGAGCTTTACCATTCAATTGGTGCGGGGTCAGGCCAATATAAGGTGGCAATGATGTGTTGCAATCATGCTGGCATTGTGAATTTGGGCTTTTGAATATCATGCCATGGGTTTATATTGAAGGAGAGTCTTAACGGACCTTTGGGGTAGAACAAGAATCTTATTTTAAAACAACATTTTACTTTGTATTTCTTCACCCTCCTCTCATCTTTCTGTCATGGAAATTTAATGCGTATGCACACCCACTGCTGAAGGTGGGGTGGGGATACAGCTACAACTTTCCTTGCAGCAGTAAGCTCTGGATCCCAGCTGTGCTTTCAGTGACATGAGCCAGCTTGATTATACTAAAGCACCCCTGGATCCCTTCCTCTTTTGTTTCATTCTACTCAGGGTCTTTAAGCTTAAACATTTGACATGGTTGGGTAGTTTCTCCTCTAATTTTATCCCAGATGACTGCATGAGTTTAACTCATAGCCCTTAGGTGCAAACCACTTTTCACAATATGTATTAAACCTTAGAAAACCAGCTAGTATGGCCTTATGAAGAATATAATTACCTATATTGGAATTTGTCCAGGATATTGGGCTAATACTGTTACCCTTGCAAAAAGTGATGTGAGATTTTTTAATGACCACCTGGTGAGGGACATATAGTTATATCTCATCCAAAGGGTGTCACGTCAGATACTAAATCACTTCAGGGTAAGTTTAAATAGGAAACTGAAAATTGGAAGGCTGATCAGGTAGCAGTTTGCTAGTTTAGAACTGGGGGCATTTGTGAAGTGGGATTGGAGTGGGTCCCATTTTTTCAAAGCCAGCAACCCTCATCGCTACATGTTTCAATCTATAAATAAAATGGCTGTGTGTTTTGGTTAAAAGATACATTCTACTTAAAACAGGAATTAATTCAGTGTAATCCTATGGCCTGTGTTATATAGGAAGTCAGGCTAGACAATTACCATGGTACCTTCTGGCCTGGTCTATGAATATCTTCACGTATGCTAATCTTTGGCCTCTTTCCAATCCTTCTTAGTCTAACAGGATATCAAAAGCCACTGTCCTTTTTGAAGCTCATATATCTCAGATAAAACATAAAGCAAAACTCCTGGTCACTTGTAGACAAGATACCATGTTCACTAAGGATTCCATAAAACCCTTGGCCTAAATTCTATCTTTAGTTTCCATTAAATGTTTTTCACTTCTTTTTCTGTCCTAAATTTTTGCATAGTTCTGTCGTGTGCTGTTAACGTCCATCCTACAGGCAGCTGCAGTTTTTTTTTTTTGTTGTAGGTTAAAGAGCTAATCTGTGTAAAGAAATTCTGCTTAAATTTCTTGATGCACATTTCCATAGTTATTCCATTTGCCTTCTTGAAATCTTTTGAGATAAAAGGTTCTTCATTAATGAGATAATTTATTACTACTGCTTTTATACACTATGATTACGGTACTCCCCATTTCATCCTTCCCCTTATTCACTAAAATATAGGAAGATATTGACCTAAAACCTCACTTTTACAGAAATCTAGACCTCAGTCCAAGTTTAAATTTACATCGCCATCTGTCAATGACTCTGTATGCACCTACCCTTCTCCCTCTCACTTCCTCCCTTGCCAGATGCTCACTCTGCATCCTCCCCCAAAGCCCTAGACACTCCAGTGCTTTGTTTCTCCTCTTTGGCCTCCTGAGGCTCTTCAAGTGGTCTATGTAGAGGTCTCGCTCACTCCTTTGCTTTCTCTTTCCCTTTGAGTCACAAAAATATGTTCTCTCTTCATACCTGTAAAAGGTTCACAATTGCCTTCTACTTGAGAAATTGTCCATTGACTGACAATTTGGCCACTTATGGATTGCTTTCAATCTTTCCTTTGTTTGGTTAGGTAATTGAGGTGGCTTTGGTGACAGACCGTTTGCTTCAGATATCCTTAAACTTTGTCAGTTGATTACAGATCTGAATATGGTACATGAATTGTATTTATTTGCAGCTTTGGTCAATGGCCTCTTCATCTTAGCAATAGATAACGATCAGTTCCCATGTCTGTATTAGGTCACCAAGATACCTTTAGTACTACTGATCATGATGTGCTGCTGATGCCCTGCTGATGCCCCTCTTCATATGTGTAAGTGACTTATTAGCAGCAGCTCTGTTATTTCCTGGTTGAGAAAACTCAGGAAGATTGTATTGGGGAAGCCACATCAGATCTCAGTTCCTGCTTGTGAGGGTGCTATAGAGTTCTGTCTTGTCATCATTGCTATTCAGTTTGTGTGTGAGAGGCAGAATATAAGGAGACTAGTTTTAAGGGGTTAGTTAGGAAGCATAAGATAGGGCATCTTCCTTATGTGATACCAGTTAGCTTAATGTGTCATTATCAAACAATCCAGGAAGAGAAATTACATGCTTGACTGAGGAGCTGGTCCAGATTAGGCCATGGATGAGAGTAAGCAGGTGGAGGCTGAATCCATATAAAATGGAGATGAGACTGATAGGCTGAAAGAAACAAATAGATGCTATCAGTATGCATGAATGATGATGTTTGCCTACCCTTTGGAATCTCTGCTCATAATTTTGGGTTAATTTTGGACAAACAACTTTATTTAAGAAAATCAAGCAGCAGCAGTGTCTAGAAATGCTTTTTCCAATTATGTCTGGCCAAAAGGCATCTTTTAGATGAAGATCTAGCTGTTCTATTTCATGCCTTTATCACTTCACAGTTAGATTATTGCAATGCTCTACTTTCATGTGGACCAGAACTCAAGTCTATTCAGAAACTAAAATTGAAACAAAAAGTGACTGACCTGGTAGGGGCAGATTATGCAGGTTGCTCAGGCTCAGAGTTCTAAGTGCTCACCAATGTCTTCATATGCTTCACTATGCTTCTCACCATTGAAATCGGAAAATGAACAAGAGGATGTTGTTTCTTTCCATTCTTCCCACCGGCCATATGGATTCATTTTCATTATGGATACCAGGCTTATTCTCCTCATCCACAGTATCTTTGACACGCTTGGCAGTCTCAGAGGGTATGTTTACACTGGAGGCTTAAGTCAACTTAAGCAGGTTTACGTCGACTTCAGTAACTCCCTGGCTACATTTGGAGTTCATTAAGTTGACTTCAGCACTTGCTAACATTGACGTAATGGCTATGTTCACACGGGGCAGGCTTGTTTCAAAACAAGACGTTTTGAAACAAGCTGTTTCGAAATAACTTTATATTTCAAAACACCTTATTTCGAGGACAAAAACTTTGTCCTCGAAATAAGGGAGCGAAATAGCAAGTCCACAGTGTGGACCTGCTATTTTGCTTGGGGAGGGGACTGCAGGCACTCGCAGGGTGCAGCACAGAGGGGCGCTGCACCCCACGGGTGCCTGCAGAGGGCAGCAGGCACCGGCGGAGTCAGGCGTGGGGCTGCGCCTCACTCCGCGGGTGGGACTGCAGGCACCGGCGGAGTGAGGCACAGCCCCGCGCCTCATCTGGCGGGTGCCTGCAGTCCCCTGCAGGCACCCGCCAGGTGAGGCACAGCGGGGCGCCTCACCCCAGGGGCTTTAAGAAAAAAAAAGCCCCCAAACCTGGCGGTGGTCCCTGGGGCGTGGCTGGAACCCGCTGCTGCCGGGGCGGAGTGAGTGCCGGCCCTCGGGAATCCCCAGCGCCCCTGCTCCTGCCGGGGGCGTGGCCAGGGTATCCCCGGCCATGCCACCAGAATCCCCAGCGCTCTCGCTCCCAGCCATGCCCCTGGAATCCCCAGCAGGAGTGGGGGCGCCGGGGATTCTGGGGGTGTGGCCGGGAGCGGGGGCGCCGGGGATTCCTCGGCCTCGCCCCCGGCAGGAGTGGGGGCGCCGGGGATTCCCGGGGGCCAGTGCTCACTCCGCCCCAGCAACAGTGGGCTCCAGCTGCACCCCGGGGTTGCCGCCAGGTTTGGGGGCAGCTGGGGCTTTAAAGCCCCTGGGGTGAGGCACCCCACTGTGCCTCACCAGGCAGGTGCCTGCAGGGGCACTTTGTTCCGAAACAACATGTCCGCACAGGGCTGTTTCGAAACCTCTGGTTTTGAAACAACCCTGTTTCGAAACCAAATGAGATTTTAGCTGTTTCGAAACAATGGCGGCCATTTCGAAACAAGCGGTTTGCTTGTTTTGAAATGGCCATGCGTCGTGTGGCCATGGCAGTTCTTATTTCGAAACAACCCCTGTTGTTTCAAAATAAGAAGTGTGTGTGAATATACCCAATAACTCTCACCCTTGAAGTTGACTTTAAGGGTTAAGTCGACTTAACACAATGTGCCCATTAAAGTTGACTTAAGAAAGTCGACATAGTGCATTAGAGCCATTTAGTGCGTTTAGAGCTGGCTTTATAAAGTTGTCTTAAGCCAGGGGATCCATTTAAAGTTGACTTAACAAAGTCACTAAGTTGACTTTATAAAATCAACTTTAAGTTGACCTTATTAAGTCAACTTACCTGAGCTCTGTAGTTTAGACATAGCCAGACACAACCAGCTTCCCATGCCTCTAGTGTGGCATACAAGCAAATGAGGAGATGCCCTCCTTCAGCCACAGCTTCGAGGACTTCTGAACCCCCTAAATGGACAAGAGAGGAAGTGGAGGCTTGGGTGGAGGAGGACATCATTTCTCAAGCCCAATTCTCATTGTCATCACTGAGCAAGACTGATACCTCTCTGCCACCAATCGCTGAGGTTTCAGATTATTACAAGATATGGCACGGAGTATTGCAGAAGCCCTGAAAATATTGGTACTGCAGGAAGTGATCAAGTCTTACCACAAGCTTTGACATGGCTCCTCCTCCGGAGTGACTCTCCCGAGTGAGGAGGCATTCACCTTCAAAGCAAATCATATAGCAGACTCCTGCATCAATCCTGCCAGTGTGCTAGGTGGTGGACAAAAAAAACATTACCTGCCAGTAAAGCACAGAGAGTCTCTCTCTGTCTTAGTCTAGTTCAGCAAAACAAAAGAGGAGTCTTGTGGTACTTTAAAAACTAACAAACTAACACAAATAAATTTGTTTGTCTTTATATTGCCACAAGACTCCTCTTTTGTTTTTCAGCTAGGTCGTAAAATTAAAACTTGAGACTTGACTTGGAGAAGACTCTTCTTTTGTTTTGCTAAGAAGGCTGATGTCAGTCTCATACTGCCTAAGGGCATGCCCTGCTGAATTTGTATGCTACATGCAGGTAACTTCCCTATTAGCACCAGGCTTCATGGGGCATAAAAGCTTTTGTCTTCCCAGTACAGAGGGCAGGTGGCAGGGAAAAAAGGAAGGCCAGCTCAGCCAATCAGGATGGGGCCAGCTCAGGCAATCTGTGCCTTCAATAAACTCCACCCATGATTAAAAGGTGGGTGGGATCCAAACCCATAAAGCCACACAATCTTTTACTATCCCATGAGCACAAGGCCTATCAGGAAAATCACCACATCTTTTGCTTCTGGAAATGGTGCCTTTTAGCCTTTAACTACATTGGAAAAGGCCACACGTTACAATGAACTAACATCCTTACAAAGGAAGATCACTAATTATGAAATCTGATTCCTATTTCACTTAACCATGCCTTCAGCATGCTGCAAAGAAGGTGGAAAAAGCTTCCCAGGCCTCTGCCAATTTGGCATGTGTGAGAAGACATTTCCTTTTCTGACCCTAAAGCAGGCAATGGTCAGCATCTGCAAAATACAGTTTCAAGGCTGCTTATATGAGAGTGGGCTGTTGGAATGGTCTAAAAAGAGAATCTATGTGGCATAGTCTCATATGTAAAGGAAGGCAAGCTAGCCAATGAGCTGCTAGAAACTTTTACGTCAGTGGAGCTATATCCCTGCATCTCCTAAGGAAACATTCTACTTCTCCATTCAGCTGGGGCTGTCCCAATCACTGTTGGCACCATCAAGTCTCTCACCCTTTCACCTGAGTGGATGGTAGACTCAACTCTGTATTAACTGGCTTATGTGGCTAAACTCCAACTACCAGCAAGACTGCAGTTCAGGTAACTATGTTCTAACTCAGAGGTGTCCAACCTTTTTGGGCGAGGGGCCACATTGCAATTCTTTTCTCATTCAGGGGGCCGGTGAAAAAATTTTTTTGATAGATACGGCATAGAAATCAATCTTATCGACAAAGCTTAATGAAATAATTAGTGTGATATCTGACTTTGCTTTTGCTTGCACTGTGTACAGAGGACAAGGGGACAGGGGTGCCTGTGTGAGGGGGCATGATAGAGCGTGGGGAGCAAGGCAGGACAGGGGAGCATGGCAGAGGAGTGGAAGGAAAGGTGCGGTGGGGGGAGCAGATCAGCTGGGTGGCAAGTCTCAGCTACTTCCTGATAGGGACCCCACCAACTCTGCTCTCCTCACTCCCTGCCAAGCACCTCTGGGCCAGCCCTCCCCACCCCGAGGATGGAACAGCTAGGCCAGGGGAGAGGCAGGATAGCAGAGCCCAACCCCTGGGCTAGACCAGTCTGCCCCTGGGCTGGCTGGTCCCTGTCCTGGGGGAAGGGCGAGGTGGCCAAAAGCGGAGGCTGAGTTCTGCACTCCTGACCCTCTGCCGCTTGTCCACCTTCCCCATATTGTCTTCGGCTCCATGCTGAAGGCAGCTGGGCAGGGATGGTAGGTAGTGTGGCCATGTGGGCAGCAGTGGTGTGTGTCTTCGGCTGCCCTGCTACGGCACAATAGTGTGGGGCCCACAGAACCGTGTGGCCCAGGGCAATTGCCCCTCTCACACCCCCTCCCAAGGATGGCCCTCAGTGCTGGGGAGAGGGAGAGGAGAACAGAATTAAACAGAGACAGAACAGAAACCCTGATAGTTCTGCAGGGATCACAGGTTTTTCAACTGTGACCTAGCCCAGGTCTACACTGGCCATGGGTTTTGGTGGCAGTTGAAGAGAGATACGCAAGCTATGTAAAAATAACTTGCATATCTCTCTTTGACTTCTTAATGGCTACTTACCATGGTCTCTCCACTGCACTGAGTTGAAGGGAAATGCCCTCTCTTTAACTCAGCCTTACTATTCTTAAGGGCATGGACTTACTGCATTGACTTCCAGATCAATTGAGCGGGTCTTCACTGACTGCTCAGTCAAACCACAAAGATTGAACTGTTGATGGTGATTTTGCTACTAGCAATGTAGACCTGACCTTTGATACTCACATCCTTAAGTTTATGTCTATATTGCCCCACAGTTCAAACTACAGTTTCTATTTTGCATTAATGTTGTTCTGTTTGAAGACAATTATGGTAACACGATCTAGGAACTTTTTCATTCACACCCACGGCATATGCTGTGCAAAAGCACAGCATTTTGTTGCACAGTGGTATTCGTTAACCCCCCCCCCCCATCTACCCATAATCCAAACTGAGTGGCAGTGTAGACAAACCCAGCCTAAATCCCATTGACATAGTTTTGTATGTGCTTGTTTACAGGGATGCCCAGGAAAATTAACCTGAATTACTAAGGATATGAGTTTGAAGTGGATTTGTTAAACTTCCATTAAGCCTCTGTGTGAACAATCTCTATTCAGAAATAAAATTGCCTCATGAATTAATCTAAACGGAGTTAATACTGTATTAATTCTGAGTAACAGCATCTACACAGGTATTTAATGAGGCATAACTAGTCCACTTCAAATTTCTGCCTGTAGTTAATTTTCATTAACTTTCCTAGATGTCTGCTTATGGATAGGCCCTAAATTATATATTTACTCCAGATTTCAATTTTGGACCATCTCAAAAAATGGTCCAAACTTGCCTCTCTGCAATCCTCTGGAACCTCAGTATGCACAGAAGAGTGAAAAGAAAAGGATATAAATAAGTGAACAAATGAACATTTCAAAGCTATTTGAAAGATTGTGCTCAGCTCCAGAATTGGTCAGAGTTAGAAGCTTGAGCTATTTCCTTATCACCCCCTGACAGTGGTTCCTCTTGGTCATGTTTGAGTTGCATTGTGGAATAGGGAGGAGAAGTCTTCTGTTCATGCTGTGCCCGTACTGTGGATAGAAGGAAGACTTCATTCTCCACACTCACATTCTGGCACTCTTCACCAGAACTGAATTCACTCTAAAAAGAAAGGAAATATGAATGAAAAGAAATCTCCATATATTGTTCACTTTGACCAGAATTTGAAATTAAGTATAGCTGGTTGGAACCTAACATGTTTCTATTGAATCTTCATGTAAGTCAGATGATAAGAAGATCTAAATTAAAGTTGAATTCATCAATGAAAACCTGAGTTCTTTGATCAGAGGATTTCTGAAGACTGGTGTTTGGCCTGTAGCATATAGGCTGTACTGTCCAGGTTGTATTTATAATTTCACCTCAGCTTTATTGCTTAATGAACTTATCCCTGTCTACACTTAATTTTGAGGCATGATTAGAAGCCTCTTCCATGCAAAATGTACTCTGTGTGAACAGGATGGCTGCCTTTAGATCAAAACTGGAGACTTTATTGATTAAAGTCTCCTTACATAGGGATTTAAAAAGTATGTTTTATCTTGCTATCTTTTTGAAAGATATAGATTCCTTTTATTTGCTGAGGTAAGGGAAAGTTGGCTGTATCAAGTTCTTTACACAGGATTGACATAAGAAGAAACTCCTTTGAAGATTTATCTCTCTGTCTTGGGATGGTCTAGCCATTTGGGGGGGGGGGGACCTATTTTGTCCTTGCAAAAGAAAAAAAAAGTGCAAACCCAGACTTTTAGATCAGTATTGGGTTGACTCTGTTTAGACCATTAGGTAGATATTACAGTGCATTTTAAAAAATTAGAACTATGCCTGAATCAGCTGAATTTAATCTGAATCAGTTATAGCCCTCACTTATCTCAGTGCTGTCCTCAAGGAGATATTGTTATTGCATTGGTGTAAATGAGTGCAGAATGTTAGCTTGATGTGTCCCAGGAGAGCTGGGTGAACTACTAGTATTGTTTATTTGTATTGTGGTAGTGATTTTGAGGCACTGTCATAGACTGGGACCCTGTTGTGCTAAATGCTGTACAAGCACAGAACCAAAAGATGGATCTAAGCAATAAGCAATTTGACTAGAGTCCTTCTTTGTGTGTTCAAACAAATCATTATTTTTAATGAATTTGTTCATCATGCAGAACAGTTTGACAAATATCGTGTTCAAATAAATTATAGCTGATTGTTTAGTGAGCAACTGGCATTACTATCCTGTTCCAAATAAACACTATATGTGTTGTACAAGGGCAGACTAACCCCTCTCCTAGGATTTGGCTTTATTAGTAACTCTCATAAAAGAACATAAATCTCAGCCTCAACTCAAGCCTAGCTGTTAGCAAAATTTCCTGCAGGACCACCTTCTCCCCCACTCTGCTCCCAACCACCCAGGGTCACCTCAAGTCTAGAGCTGGGTTCAGAGCAGAAGTTCTGTTTCATGAAGGATTTTGAGATTTTGAATTTGGTTTTGTTCTGATTTGGAATGAAACCCATGAATTTTGAAATTCTCTGGAAAGTGGAATTAGTGTTCCCTGTCCAGCTTTCTTGGAGCTGGGGACCCTGAGCTGGCAAGAAGTTAGAAGTTAGGGAGCTGAGGCTTTCAGAGTTTTCAGGCTTCTGGCTCCCCATCAGACCACAGGTAGGCTGCTGAGAGCTGGGACCCTGGACCCTTCCTAGAAGTTTTTGGCAGAATTTAGTTGAAATCAACATAGTCCCACAAAATGTTCCAGTTTTACTGAATTGGCAAATTCCAACAAAAATCCAAATATTCATCTAACCAGCTCTACTCAGACCTCTTATATTTTAGTGGATTTAGGCTACGGTGGCTGTGATGGAATGCAAAAAAACAAAAACAAAAAACCCAACCAACCAAACCAAACCAAAACACACACCAAAAAAAAAAAAAAAAACCGCACAAAAAACAAGGAGTCGTGTGGGACTTAAAGACTAACAGATTTATTTTTCTCATAAGCTTTTGTGGGAGAAAAATCCCACTTTGTCAGATGCTTCGAACATGGGTGAACTTACAGAATTTTCTCCCACGAAAGCTCATGCGAAAAATAAATCTGTTAGTCTTTACGTGCCACACGACTCCTTGTTTTTTTTGCTGGACTAGACTAACACAGCTACCCCTTTGGAAATTGACATGATGGGATGGCAGAACTAATTCTTGGTGATAAGGTAGGTTAGCAACAGCCCTGCATTTCTATTTGGGATTGGAAAGCCTGCTGTTACAGGCTTGTTTGTGGAATATGAGTGCTCATTCTTTGTTGTTCACTGTTTCCCTTGTATGATCAGTCATATAAAACACATGGTATTTGTTTCAGTTCCCTGACTGAATGATCTAAGCTTTGTAAACTGTGGGTGGGGGAAGGGGGTTTTCAATTTGTTTGCAAATAAAATAAAATTAAATTAAATTAAAATGAGAGAGAGAGAGTACTAGAAGGTGACGGTCACCATATTTCTGGCAGGTATAGGATTCCTAATAGTTATATTCCCAGAAAAAACAAACTTACTGCAGCAACGCTTTCCCCATCTTGCCTGAGCCCCTGAAAATGAGCAGCAGGAAAGGAGCAAGCAAACGAGGGAAACTGATTCATTCTCCTACTTGTTCCAGTGTTCTGAGTCTTAACTCCCCCAGAGGAGAATTGTGGTGCTTTTTGGCTCCCCCATAGCTATATAATACATGCTCCACATATTGGCTTTTATTCATGGGCTAATAACACAGAAATTCCTATGGATGGACCATATCAACACTACAGGCTATGACGAACAGACTCGAGCCCATAATGCTTTGGTTAGTGACCTCTTCAGTGCACACGTTTCTATCTTTGCCAAACTGTTCACTTGGCCCTACCTTGTACACCTTAATAACTTACCGTTTCCCAAGGACTTTATTTAGGTCTCTGTGGCATAGTACTATCAAATTTACTATGCATTTTTCAGCAGCCCTGACAGTGGCTAGTGTAGCTATAATGAGATTTTTTTTTTGCAGAACTGTTCTGCCCAGCAGATTAAGTCAAGAAAAAAATGTAGTGTAAACCTGTCTTCTTTTTTGTTTAAGTCTTATACTTAATACCATTGATTTTTGAAGGAATGAAATTATTCTGTAAAGTTAATGATTAAAGAAAATAAACCTTAAAGGATTTGAGATTACTATATTGGGCTTTCTTTTTTACTGAGACTTTGAAGATAATAATAAATATTTTGAGACAGCAATGGCCCAGTTTGACTGAGCTGGGTTGGTATATTGAAGATCAGAGTTTGGGCCAGTTAGGTTGTAACAATGCAAACGTTAGAGATTTTTTTTTCCTTCTAAAGGTGACTGTGAAGTGGGAATGTTGTTCACAAATGGAATGAGGGCTGCCAATATTCATAACTTAGCCAGCAGCAGATTCTGACATGAAGATGGCACATAGAAATTAAATGCTGATGTTCTGATGCAACAAGTTGCAGCAAAATGCCCATGTGATACAGTGGCATGTGGTGTTGTGGCATGTCCTCAAGTCACAATGCAGTTTCAAAATACAATGACGTTTAGTGGTTCTTAAATCTTTTTTTTTTTTTTTAAAGGATGGTGTGAATGTTTCACAATTAGGGTGAAGGAGTTTTTCATTCTTTGTGCATCTTGTATGATTGTCAGCTGACTGGGTTGCTTGTTTCAGTCTGCAGAAAGCTTTGTGCTTGTGTGGTAAATATTATGTACCTCCTAAATTGCATAGCTGAAGGGGTCCCTTGTAAGGGTCAACTTATTTTGTTGGTTTTTAGTCTGTCTTCTCCAAAAATAAGAAATTCCCTCTCCAAAATTAGACTAAAATAGCATTACGTTTTCAAATTCAACTAGTCAAAATTCAGGAAATGCCAAAATTAAGGAGGCATAGGAAATTTCTGAACATTTGTAAGGGATATTCTCTTTGTAGTTCTCCCAGTCCATACCCACATGAAATTTTGAATATCTTGTGAGATATTTCTAGCTTGATCTCAAAGATAAAGTGTTTTACTACACTTCATTGTCTTTGAATGATGATCCTAACACAGCTTGCAATTTGCTTTAGTTAGTTAGTTAGTGTCCATCTTTAATTATGAACTGCTGTAGAACACAATATACAAGAGCAAAGGAGAGTGATACAACAATAAAGATAACTTAGAGGCAGAGTGATTACAACTTGAGCCAAATTTTGATCTCGGGCTTTCAACTTGGTACACTTACGGGTTTGTATGTTTAAAGAATTCTGCTGACAAAAATAGTGTGCTTTTGTAATTTGGGGAAACAAATCAAATGGTTTGGAGCCCAAGTAACTAGAAAGAAATACATGCTCAAGTTGTGTATGCCATGGGTTGTATACATAGAATTGGAAAGTGGGGATATGGGGGAGGGGGCAGAACTGAAAGGAACTGATGCTACAGAGATCCTGGTCCTCATCAAACCTATTCCCGTGTGATATCAGTTCCTGGATAACGAATTCTCTTTGTTGATAAATAATTCCTGATTACAGACAAATAAGTTGAGTTTTACTGTGCTGACATTACAGTGAAAAGAAGGAAAGATTGTTGAATTAATTTTTTGACATAAATAGAATATCTAAAGAATTTCTGCTGGTGAGGGTATATTCATTGGTATAAAGTCACATAGCCAAAAGGGGAGACTGCCTTAGTCCACTCACATTTAATTCATATTTTCCCTCAGCCATATGCATCTGACTCCCTTTTTGTTTGTTAAAAGTTCCTGAATGCTGCCACATTTCTGTAAATGTATTTTCCTCTTCCTGAATTATTTCTGTGTAGTCTCACTACTGCCACCACTGAGCTTTGGGAACTCAGAAAGTGGTGTTATTTAGACGGTCTGCAGGAGTACTTTTTGAGACATTAAATGCAATGTGCCAAAGTTATAAAAAAGCCTTCTTGGAGTGGTTCAGTGGTTAGATTGCTAGTCTGGGAGACCTTGGTTCAATTTTCTGCTTTACACAAACTCACCATGTGAGCTTTGTGCAAGTCGCTTTGGTTCAGATTTTGGTGTCTAGAGATGTAGGCAGGTGCTCAGTGAGATTTTTCAAAAACATGTAAGGTCATGCAGACAGGTTTTAAAGGTATTGAGGCACCTAATTCTCTTTGATTTTTAAAAATCTGGTCCTTAGGGCACTTTTCAAAAACCCAGTAGGCATCTTTAGTTACTTAAATACCTTTGTAAATCAGGCCCTTAATGTCTATGTCAGTTCTGTACCTGTAAAATGGAAATGATACTCCCTTCCCACAAAGAGGTGTTATGGAGACACATTTATCAAAGACTGTGAGGCACTCAAATATTGTGGTCATAGGGCTCATATAAGTTTCATGGCTAGATGCAGTCCCAGCTGCTATATACAGGAAGCTTCATTACATCCCCAAGTAATTAGCAAAAGAAAATGCATCCTTGGGAGCTCCATCAGTGTGGTGTTTGAGCACCTAAATGGAATTCTCTTAGTGATGAAATAATTGTGACTCAGTCTCATGGCCCAGTTGGGTCCACCCAAATCATGGGTTCTGCTGTTATCAGGTGCATCCCTAGGGGAGTGCCTAGTCCAGGGTGAAGAACCTGATGACAGAGGCTCACTTTCCACCTGGTCTCAATGCACAGCCAGGAGTGGGCTGCCACCACCTATCTCCAGGCTGGTCCCTGCTCCCATTTGAGAGGGGGGCTGAAGACATTTGCCTCCAATCTGGTCCTGAGGTGAAGCCAAGAGCTCCCCAAAGTGTGGGGCTGAAGCTGTTGTCCCATTTGCCATATCCCAGGGACAGCTCTGTCAGTTATTCATCCTTAAACATAAAAACTAAAAGGGATAGATCACTGCAGGGCCTTCTGAGATGAACAGGCTCTATCTCAGATAAAGAGGAAGACATTTTGCTATAGATCCAAGCTGTGCACAAGTGGATTGGAAGTATCCATTCCTACCTTGTAGGTACAAAGGGCGTCTCTGGTCCCTCCTGTGTCACATGTCCCAAGGATTTCAGTAGGATCTTTCACTCAAGAGTATGGTGCAGGTTTCAGCACTGACTGCCTTCATTTGTTCATTAGAGGGGTTCACTGGATATGCTCCTTCTGATCCAAAGGGAGGCTGAATCTGCTAGCGTAGGGCATTGGTTATGGCAGTTGCTCATCCCATACCTGGTACCATCTGACAAGGTAATTTCCAGGGCAAGCAGCTTTCAGCCTCCAGCAGCAAATTTTCTTTCTCTGTGTTTATAGAACGTTTCTACATAATTTCTTCATATTACTTCTTGAGGTAGCCCTCTAGAGTGGATAGCATGGCCACTTATCCTGAATTAAATAGCCAGGGCCATATCAACCCATAAGCAAATGAGGCCCTGGCTCAGGAGACTATTATCCTAGGGGCAGCCATGGCATTGTGCCAGGGTGGAGCAGGCCAGCCCATAGTTCATGCTCTGCTCTCTTGCCCCACCTCTGGGCCAGCCCTCCCTGCCCCCAGGATGGAACAGCCAGCCCAGGGGAGGGGTGAGAGAGTGGAGCCCGGCCTCTGAGCTGGCCTGCTCTGTCCCTGTGCTGTCTGTTTCCCAACCTGGGGGTGGGGCAAGCTGGGCCCCTTGCTGCCCCCCCATCCTGGGGGGGGGGTTTGTGCAAAAATCAAAAGCCGGCTTAAGGCATCAAAAGCCATTGAGCCAGCCCTGTAACTACCGCAGTAACAGACCAGATGTACCTTAGATATGTTAGGTAGTTGTGATGCTGCTGTAGATGGACACATGCAGCAAATGTTTAGTTTCCCTCATGTGAATCCTGAGATCCAGTGCTTGTCTCCCTCATAGTGCTGCAACAAAATGTCACCTACAAAATCATTGGATTATCTAAAATAACAAGAATGTTATATTTTTTGAAAAAGCTCAAGACAAGTATTCTGTCAAAAGGACGCTACAGTTTTAGTCTATAAAGATAATAGACTACAACAGAACTTGGATATAAATATCAGTTTTAGTTCCACTTTCCAGTTGACTTTCTTCTGGAAACAGGCCCTTTAGACCAGGGTGAGACAATGTCAATTGCCACCATAATTTTTTTGTTTTGTTTTGTAAGTGATGTGTTTGTGTGCTGTGGTTCTTTCTCTTCTAGATAGTGTTCTGATTCCTTTTACTTTTTCTCCTGGTTTTCATTTTGTGTGGGCGCATCTCATTATTGCAGATATAGGATCAAAATGGAAACTCCAGATCTGTATCCAAGCTTCTCTAAAACAATGAACATGTCGTCTTAAAAATGTATCTTCATTATTAATAATAAACAGGGAAATGGGGAAGAAGGATAACACTGAGAACCCTATGGAGATTTCCATATAGTTAGTTAGTATCTTTGAATTTCCTCTATACCATTATAATTCAGTGTGTAAAGTCTTTGAAAATTACCAAATTGCAGAAGGTTGTCTTGATTTGGCCATTTTGTTTCTGCAGGTCATAGGTCTGCTGATGAATTACGGTCAACCAGCTCAATGCACTACTGAGGTATTTTACTGTAACACATTAACAGTGCAATGTTCATTGATTGATAATAGGAGCAAAGTAAGATTTCTTGTGTATGTTTTGTGTAAAATAAAATAAAGGCATGGGGACATATTCTGTTTTCACACCATTGTAAATCCAATAAAATCCTATTAAATTCAATGGAGTTACTGTAGATTACAGCAATATGAGTGAGAGCAAAATTTGACTCATGTAAAGCAAACTCAAGTTTACTATACTTCTTAGTACAAAATATTTAGGGTCTAGAATGCATGCATGTGACTCCTTTGGACTTCAGCAGTAGTCTCACATGAGTTGCAACTTTTGACTATAATGATTACCAGGTTCTCACTGAGCACATATATCATTTACACATACTTACGCCTGACAAAAAATATTGAAAAACTTTCATATTCAGACTCAATTCTCCATGGCTATATTTTAGCAAATTCTCTTCCTTATTCCTCATTGCTAAGGTTATTTTTTCTTTAAATGCATCACCTACATTTTGAGAGTTTCATGATGCCATTCCAGCACATTTTTTGGAAGCTAGAACAAAATTTAGGAGCTGTATCCTAGATGATGGGCTTTCCACAAGGTATAGGTGTGCTGGGGATGACAGGGGCTGCATGCCACCTCTTCTTGTGCTCTACAGGTTGTCTAACCCTCAGTAAAAAAACAACAAGGAGTTGTGTGGGACTTTAAGACTAAGAGATTTGTTTTTTGCATGAGCTTTCGTGGGAGAAGATCCCACTTCCTCAGATGCTTCGAAGATGGGTGAACTTACAGAAAGGAATGAAACTAAATGCAAGGGGGTGTAAAACATAGGATCAGGTCATAAAGTAACAGCAAATCAGAGCAGTTTACAGGCTCAAACCATGGGAAGCCTGAAGTCAAATTACCCTTTGTAATGGGAAAAGAATCCATAGTCTCGATTCAGTCCTGCTTTCACAGAATTTAGCTTGCATATTAATTCGAGTTCAGCTGTTTCTCTTTGGAGTCTTGATGTCCCAGGTACATCTCTAACGACAGTCGTTAACAAATCCATCATCGAGTGATTAGGAAAATGGAACAGCTGAACTCGAATTAATATGCAAGCTAAATTCTGTGAAAGCAGGACTTAATCGAGACTATGGATTCTTTTCCCATTACAAAGGGTAATTTGACTTCAGGCTTCCCATGGTTTGAGCCTGTAAACTGCTCTGAGTTGCTGTTACTTTATGACCTGATCCTATGTTTTACACCCCCTTGCATTTAGTTTCATTCCTTTCTGTAAGTTCACCCAACTTCGAAGCATCTGAGGAAGTGGGATCTTCTCCCACGAAAGCTCATGCAAAAAAATAAATCTGTTAGTCTTAAAGTGCCACACAACTCCTTGTTGTTTTTTTTACTGGACTAGACTAACACGGCTATCCTTTTGAAATTGTCTAACCCTCAGCACTTCCTTCCCTGCCTGCAGCCCTGCAACCTTCCTGCATCAACCTCTGTTGTTTGTGAGTAGTAGGTGAAGCTGTGCTTGTGGCAGATAGCCCTCACCCCACCATTTTTTCTCTGCCCTGGGGTGTGTCCCTATCTGGGTCCCATCCTTAAGACAATACTAGTTGTACCTTTGGTTCCAGCACTCTTTGTTTGTTTGTTTGTACAATTTTGTACAAGCACTGATCTGTGGGATACTAGACTGAGATGTCTTTGCCCATTTCATATAAATCCCTATGCCAGGGAGGGGTAATGTAGTTATTACTGATTAAGGGGGAAATTGCAAAAGCACTAAGTGACTTAGGAGCCTATGTCTTATTTTCAAAAGTGAGTTAGGAGCCATAGTCTGATTGGAAGTCTTGAACTGGTTTGTATATGGCAAAATAGGTAAGGTAATGCAAGATAGCCATATTTAAAGAAAACCATTACATGTATTATATATTACATTTTAGATTATGAAAACAGATTTTTATGTAACCCTTCTTTCAGGTGGAGTCAGCAACAAGGGCCAGGTCCATATCCAAGGGTTCCTCCTAATAGTACAAAAGAGAACTGGCTTGAGCCCCCACCAAGTAATCTGGGAAAAGGTAACGTCATCTCATGGTGCATATAAGTGGCAATTCTACACTTCTTGCAAGCACAGTCTGTGTATAACAAAAAAAGAACCTTTATTGAAAGGGAAAAGTACCAAGCCTTAAAGGCAACAATCAAACTCCAAAGTATGTGACCAAACCATAAGTAACCCAACCCCACAGTGTGTTGGGTGTTGTCCTTTGCTTCAGTCTCCCACCAAGCTATGGGAAAGTCTGGTGGATGAATGTCCCTTAACGACACCAATCTCCTCTGCCTTTGCTGTATGTACCCTGCTCAAAGTTGGCTGTCCTATGTTCAAGCAGACCCAGAGTTCAGAGGCCTTTTCATGGAGCTCACTTCCCATCCTTGGGTGGGAAGGGTGGCATTTAGAAATGCCTCTGAGACTTGCTCACCACTGACACTCACGGCCACTGCTTCTCTGCCGCTGTTGCTGGTGATCATTGGCTGCTGTGTCTCTGATGTCTCTCTTTTCTACCGCTTCTTGCTGTCTCTGCTGCTGCTTGCTTCTCCTATAATATCACATTCTGAGGTTTCCAGCAGATAATTCAGCTCTTAGTGAGTTCAGTAGGTAGTTTGGCCAATGCAATCTGTGTTGTCTATCACCATCCCCACACAGCATTTAAGGCTTAGCTCCTAGATGTGCTCAGCAGCAATATCAGCTCAAGGGGCTAACAACCAGAAACAAGGACTATCCACTGAGTCTAATCAGCTCTCCCATTAAATGTTAGAGAGGGACACATCAAATGACATCTAAGATTGCTTAGGCAAAGTCTACACCAAACACTTTTCACCTCACCCACTCTCATCATCATTTACATTTGGCATCTCTACCCCTGCTTAGCAAGCAAGGTTTCGCTTAGGGTAACCTTGTCAATCAAGGCATGCTAAGCACATTCTGCTGCTCTTCACTTCTACAGTAAGGAAGAATAACATTTCATTACCCCTGCATTCACATACTGACATGATTTGTAACCCAAAGCCAGCCAAAACTGATCATTTTGGCAAAGCAGCTCTAGCTGCTGAGCACCTAGGCCAAGAAGGCAAGTCTATGCAAATATGCTTTACCATTGAAGTCTTTTCCCCTAGCTCAGGGGTCTCAAACACACGGCTATGGGCCACACGCAGCCCCTAAAGCTATTTCCTGCAGCCCACAATGACACTGTTGTTACCGATATTCTCAGCATTGTTGTACGAAAAAGTTTCAGTGGTGTGGCCCTCGGGCTAACGTACTGGTCCTCCTGTGGCCCGTACTAATCCTCATGCAGCCCTCACGGTGATTTGAGTTTCAGACCCCCTGCTCTAGCTCATCATTACTAGATGTCAGGAGAGAGCTCATTCAGACCCTGCATACCCCTAAAACCATATTAACATTTCTCCCAGTTATGCCGCATTATTTATGAAAATAGGCAGGTCAGTTTCACTTTGTTTCTGGGCCACATTTGTTTCCAAACCTAATGCTACCTTAGGACAGTGGAGCTGTTTCTGGGTGTACACAATTGCAATGAAATGAACTGTAGTTTTTTAAAGTCTACATTGTTATGTGGAAAAGAATTTTGTGAAAACATTTCTATTAACATTAGAGTGATAAATCCTTTCCCCAAACACCCTTTTAAATTTTGGGACTGTTTTTAGTTGTCAGCATACCCTTATGCATTTTTCAAGTAACATGATATTTCTTTTATTTTAGTGTTCTTGCAATCATCAATATTTTGTAAGACATTTTGGATTCTGTCTCATTTCTAGAGACCTGAACGAAACTCCCAGCCTGAAAACTGATGCATTTGGATTTGGAAATGATGCTACAGTGCCTCATGTTCCTAGTCTCCTCTATGGGCCTGACTTCCCAGATTTACTGCATCTCCCATAATGCACCATGGTCTCCCTTCCTAGTCTGGACAGGGCCTTGGCTCATGGAGGAGAATGGCAATATGCGGCACCTAGGGCTGGATTATTGCAGGGGCTTTACGGGCTCAAGCCCTGGGTCCTGACTGAAAAGGAGGCCATAGGCTCCAGCCCCTAAAACCCCTATGATAGTCCAGCACCCCTTAACCTGTTCAGTGCTAGCAGGGCAGGAGCGCTGAGAGTACTCCTGCCCTGATGTCATTAAGGGGGTGCCCTGGAGCCAGGGGTTTGGCTCTGCACTCCCACCCTGCACCTGGGCTGGCTAGTCCACTCCAGGAGTGGGGCAGAGAGAGGTGGGCCAGCACTTGCTTGCTTTGCCTGGGGGCGGGGGTGCAGCCAGGTCGTGCGGCTATGGCCTCTGCTTCAGCCCAGCTCAGCTTTCCAGGGCCCATGGCCACCACCCATCGCTGGCAGACTGGCCAGAGCAGGGTCAGGGTGGGAGTGCCCTCTGGCCCTAGCCACCATCCCAGTGATGGGGTTGAGGGGGCCTGGCTCCTGCAGCAGGAGATGGGGCCCCAGGCAAGGGGACTCTGTGGTGGGAGGCAGCCCAGGGCCCCTGGATCAAGTAATCTAGCCCTGGCAGCACCCAAAACTATAGCTTTCATGAGGTACTGCAGCAGCTTGTCCAAATCTTAAGAGTATCTTTGTAATTTTTTTACATGTTTTTCCCAGAAAGCATAGTTCTTGGGGGGGGGGGGAGTTTTGTCAAAAACCTGTTCTGACGGACTCAACCTTTGCACTTTGACACAATTGCTCTGATTTTGTGACTTGAGTCCACTTCTACAATTTCCCAGTAATAGTTTTTTTTACATGAGAAACAAATGCTTACATAGGAGAGAAGTTATTCTTTTCCTAGTAAAGCATCATTTTCTAGCTCACTAGTTCCTGGTAAATTGGTTTCCACTTGAGTAGCATGGATTTGTCTTAGTTCCTGGAAACATGCTTCAGTGAGTCATCCATCACTGTCTGCAGTCTGATGGTAGGTTATTTATACAGCTGTGTGAAATGTTCACTATGAAAGACCATGCCACATTAAATCCTTCTAGTCTTGTCCTTTGTTATAGACTCTGACCAGATTCACTGAAAACATATGCCTTTGAGAAAATCAGGACTTTGTTTTGAAGTAATTTAGAGTTTCACATCAAAAAAGGATAGAACTAGTGGACAATTATTTATCATGAACACTCTATTCATTGAACTATCTTTCTTTGCTTTTCAGAAGTTGTCTACAAACCAACTGCAAAAGATTTCTTTGTTATTCAGACTTGTTCAGCGAAGATAGTGTGCTGGCAAGCTTCAGTTTACAGGCTGCTTGCAAACTATTGCTGTAAGTATTGCTTGTGAATTTGTTTTCAGGCTGTTTGAGTGCCCATTTTAATCATTTGGTATTGTTTCTGTTCCTCAGCTAGACGACCGAACCATGATAAATGGAAAGTGTGGAGGAGGTTTTAGGAGGTTGTAAGTGGGCTTAGAAAGTGTAGTTAGGTCTTTTTAAACTAGTCCTTTCCAAATATTCAAAACTTATTCTCTTTTGACTATGTACATGAATATTAGATTTTAAAATATTCTCAGTTACTTCCTGATTGAGTGAACAAGCCCCAAGTCACTGAATGCAAGATTGATTGCAAAGGTTTACATTTAATTTTCTCTTACCACAGTCTCATCAAGTATTAATGCATGCATTCCTGCTTGTGAAGAATGTGGTTAGATCCTTTTTATGCTGTTATGTCTTGGCCACAACTCTGGCCAAGGGCAAGCTGTGCAGTCCTAGCAAGGTAGCAAATGTGTAGTCCTAATCAGGAAAGTTGCTTTCACATTGTCATATCCATCACATACTAAGTGCTAGACTTCTGACTTGGGGCTTTGGAGCCCTGCCATGTTGTGGTGTTAACGATATGTCATTTAAGAGAATTGTAGTTAGCAAGTATTTACACCTCAAATAATTTTCACACTTGAACATCCATACATGCCCAAGAATACAAGTGGTTCCACAAAAATGATGTCACAACTATTCACAGAAAAACAAATAAAAAATTATGAACAAACTTGAACCGAAATCTGACTTCAGGTTTTGTGAATTTTCTCAAATTTTTTTGCACTATTTGCACAGCTCTGATTATAAAATATTCATGGTTTTTGTTGTGAATGTTGGAGTCCAAAAGTCAAAGGGAAAGCTTGAGAGTGAAACCCCTATTGACCAACATAATAGAAATATTTAGTATAAATCCCTGGAAGCTAAACCGACCTCCAGACTGGAATTTTCTGTCTCAAGCCTAAAAATTCAGTGAAAGTAATTCTCACTCAAAGAAGAAACAATTCTATAGATTAAGTTCCTCTATAGGGCCAATTTCAGAAGTCAATCAAATCGGAATACCCAGACTCACTGAGGAAATTCTGGATTCCTCCTCCTCTCCACTACTAAATCTGAATTGGACCCATAATAATAAGGATCACTTTTATTAATAATTCTAAAAATGGAAAGAGTTTTCTTAGACTCTGTCTTGAAGTGATATGGCTAGGACCCAGACTGAGCCTAGATGTATTGATGTCCTAAGCAAATGAGAAAATACTCAACCTCTTAACCCACTCTCATCCACATAAACGTTATGTCTTCACTGAAAATTGTTTTTACATTGAGAGAGAGATCTTGATGCAAAATCCTAGTGCAGGCAAGGCACAGTTACTTTTTACCTCTGTTTAGCCAGTATACGTCATTCCTACACTCGCTCATGGAGTTTATCTCAACTTAATTACATTACTATAAAAATAATAACTTTTATCTTCTCCAAGGACCTGCCTTGTTTGTTTGTATTCTGAGTTGGCACGGATCCATCTTTTATTGCTCAGAAGAATACAGCCAGAAATCAAGCAATACTTGAAAAGTTGTCTTTGACTCAGAGCAATAGATAACAGCACTGTGTCCATATTTTAATCTTAGCTTCACTAACTGTCTTTCACTCTAAAAAAAAAAAAAAAAAAAAAAAACCAAGGAGTGTAGTGGCACTTTTAAAGACTAACAAATATATTTATCATATGAGCTTTTGTCGGAGAAAATCCCACTTCATCAGATGTTTGAAAATGGAGAACTTACAGAATGGGAGGAAAATAAATACCGTGAAAGCTCATGCGATAAATACATTTGGTAGTCTCCAAAAGTGCCACCAGACTCCTTGTTCATTTTCCTGGACTAGAGTAACATGGCTCACCCTTTGAAATGTATCTTTTACTCTTTCTCTTACGAGTGAGTTTAGATAAAAGCTAGTATCCCAATGCTAAATAAAGAAAGTATTGGACAATGTTTCATAAGAAGCTCAGCTGTTTAGGTGAAATTAACAAAGGGGGAGGGAGAAAAGGAAAACACTGTAATATTGTGGTATTAAAAATAAGCCATTTAGAGCCTGTTTCTGCAGTCCTCACTCAGATAAAAAAGCCAGTTTGCTTCACTTTTAATTGTTTTTAATGTCTGTAAAATCTTGAGATAGAATGAATGCATCAGAAGCAGAGAAGATATGTAGACAGTTGGAAACTAATACAAGGAAAATAATATTTCCTAATATTTATCCTCATTCCAAGAAGCATGGAGCAGAAATGGGAGATAAGGGAACTCAGCAGTTCTGACAGTCAGGACCACAACTAATTAGAGGCCTGATCCTTGTCCCCTTTAAGTCAGTAGAAAGACTGCAAGGCTATGTCTACATTGGAAAGCTGAGTTCAGACTTGCTTAGTCCGAACTAAGCAGTTCCAGGTTAGTTTGAGCTAACCATGGCTTTTTAGTTTGAACTAGTCGCGTCTTTTAGTTCGAGCTAGCTTTTTAGTTTGAACTAAAAAAGCATGGCTAGTTCGAACTAAAAGTTAGTTTTAACTGACAAACACAGATAGTTCCAACTAACAGCTTAGTTCAAACTTATTTAGTTCGAACTAGCATGGCTACTAAACACTTAATTCAAACTTATTATTCAAACTAACTAGTTTGAACTAAGTTTTGCCTAGGCTGAACTAAAAAATTTTTAATTCAAACTAGGCAAAGCCTAGTGTAGATAGGGACCAAATAAATCTGGATTAAGCCTCCCTAATCTGGATTAATTTGCTAGTGTAGACATAGCCCAAGTGCCTTGAGTGGAGTTTGGATATGACTGTCTATTGTTCCAATGAGTTATTTGGGGGCATGTTTTATTTTACTTCAAAATACAACATTTTAAGAAGATGAAGATGTTTGAAAGGGTTAGAATAAACACTCCAGGAAACAAAATCTTAGGATAATATTACTGTTGGAGTGACTGAATATAAAAAATATTAAAAATCTAGGAATTGAATCACTGTCTGTACGTATATTGTCTGATGCTAATGCAATCCCCAAAACCATGTATTTAAACCTATATTTCATAAAAGCTCCATGGTAAAAATTAAAATAAAACTTTAGGTGGGCCAAATGTGTATAATACTAGCAAGTAGAAATGTTAGTGTAGCAGTTAATTGTTATATCATGAATAAAACTAAGTGTATAGGAACACTCTACGAGAAGCAGTTCATTAAACTTTTGGAGCTCTAGTTTATCTGGCCCTGTTAGCAATTTTTAGTTCTTGGTTTCAAGAGCCAACAGGTTTTAAATTTGCTTTTTGAAACTCTTGCATAACTATGCTTCCGCTAAAATGCTTAACCTGCATAGAAACCAGATTAATTAGACTGGGGTTATATGAATTTGTGGGAGCAATGGTGAATATCTATCTAAACTGCTCACAATTTAAGAGTAACTAGAAGTTTATGCTAAAGTGGTTAGCACTGACAGTTAATAATGTTGACAGTTAATTGTTATTGTTGTCGTCTAGAATTAATACCATATTGAGGTGAGTGGGGGGAATTCATCAATCCTTTGGGTCTATCTGAAGACTCAGGAAGAAGAACACCGCGTTAAAAATTTTCTTTACAATTAGAAAAGATCGCATTTTGTCTTTAAATAAATGCTAACATTTTGCAGACATTGATGTGGTGTGGCCAACAGGGACATGGTAGGACAGTCCATTTCTGTGGATTAGCTTGTTTCAAACTCTATGGGTGTGTTCACACAGCAGTCTTATTTCGAAACAACAGAGGTTGTTTCGAAGTAAGAAATGCCATGTTCACATGACGTACCATTGTTTCGAAACAACTTAAACCCCATTTGGTGATGAAACAACGTTGTTTTGAAATGATTGTTTTGAAACAATCCCGTCTGAACATGTTATTTTGAAATGATGGTGACTCGTTTTGAAATAACTGTTGTCCGAACATGCTATTTTGCTTTGAGCTTTTTTTCCTTAATTTGAATTAACATTTTCTTAATTTGAATTAACTTATTTCGAAATAACACCTTATTTTGATACAAGTTGTTTCGAAACAACTTGTATCGAAGTAACCCCCTGTGTGTGAACATAGCCTATGAAAGAGACTGAGGTGATCTGGAATGGATTATTATCATACAGACATAAGGTCTTTTCAAAAGCACCCAGATTACTTAGAAACCTGCATCCTAGATCCAAAAACATTTAGGCTATGTCTACATTAGAGAGCTTACTTTGGAATTCCTTAGTCCAAATTAAGCAGTTCTGGATTAGTTCGAACTAACTGCAGGTCAGTTTGGACTAACTGTGGCTTTTTAGTTTGAACTAGCCACACTTTTTAGTTCGAATTAGAATGTTAGTTTGAACTAAAAAGAGCAGCTAGTTCAAACTAAAAAGGTAGTTCAAACTACAAAAAGAAATTAGTTCGAACTAACCACTTAGTTCAAACTTTTTAAGTTTGAACTAAGGCGTCTACATCTCCCTAGTTTGAACTAAAGTTCTAAGCACTAAGTTCAAACTAACCATTAAAACTAACTACTTCGAACTAAGCTTTGCTTAGTTTGAACTAAAAAATTATTAGTTTTTTAGTTTGAACTAGGCAAAGCGTAATATAGACCCGGACCAAATTAGTTTGGACTAAGCTTGGTTAGTCTGAACTAATTAGCTAGTGTAGACATATGTTTAGAGAGTTAGTTTGAACGAGGGTGAACTAACATATAATGGTTAGTCCGTTGGTCTGAAATAGGGTGAAGTAGACGCCTTAGTTAAGATTAAAAAGTATAGCTGCTTTTTCTAGGTTGAACTAACCTTTTAGTTTGAACTAGCTGCACTTTTTAGTTAGTTTGAACTAACCTGGAACTGCTTAGTTTGGACTAAGAAAGTCTGAACTAAGTTTTCTAATGTACACATAGTCTTAGGTGTTTACAAGCTTAAGTGTAATTGAAATTCAGTGGTATTTAGGTCCCTAAACACTTGAGAACTGTTTGAAAAAAATTGTTTCATGGAAAGGTTTAATTTTTTTTCACCAGAAATTCAAATGCCAAATTTGTGGCCTAAAATTGAAATATTTTGGCCAATGACCAAAATATTTTTACTTGGAAATGCTGCTATTGTCTCTCAAGGAGTTGTAATTTGAGTGCCTCATGCCTCCATTCTTCTCTATAAAGCAGGCTTCATAGTCAGAACACATCTTCCATGAAGTAAACCCAAAGAGACACTTTTCAGGTAAATTTGCATGTAGTGGAAAACCCAGTTCTATTAAAAACTGTTTCAATCAAAAATTGTTAACCAATTCTAGACTTAGGCTCCTAATTAACTTATGCACTTTGAAATTCTTACCTGTTATCTCTATCTCACTTGTGCAAACCCAGCCCAAGTTACTCCTGAAAGTTGTTTGCATCTAATGAAGGCTCAGTGCTCATTGTTCAAGGAGCTGTGGGATTTTATGAACAGTTATCCCCATCTGCAGCCATGCTTATAACAAAGCACACTTCTTGACCTAAGTGGTGTAGAGGCCAAAAACTAAATTATATAGAGACAGAATGCCCTATTGTCCATTGAGAGGGTCCTCCCTCTGCAGAGTACTGTGAGGGTATTATGATGAAGATTGGAGTTCTGCTGCCCATTCTGTACTCACTTTGGGATCCATAAATACCAAAGACTTGCTTCTTCTATTAGCATGTGACTCTAGTTGCACAAATCCCAACTTGGTTTGCTAAGAAGGCAGTACTGGGGAGAAAAAATGGTTATTGCATTTATTATATTTTAGTCACTCAAAGATAAAACAATGGTAGTCAAAGGGACAACTGGGAATCAAAGAACATTAGCTATACATAGACAGTTAGGTTGGAGTTGTGCATTATCCAGTTTATTTCAGTCTCCAGTCCTCCTAATTTTCTTCCGCACTAATGTTCTCATCTTTCCACTTAACTCTATACTTTGTGTTCCAGCAACTTTTAGGATAAAAGTTTAAATAAGTAGGTGCCACAGCAGAGAATTCCAGTGTTCAGTAACCAGTCAATCAAAAGGGGTAATCTTGAACAGAATGGTTGGATCATCTTCAGAAATCGAACCTCACCTTTCTGACACATTCTCACTTCATTCCTTGTTGTCTGAAAACCCCGATTACTATTTCTCTCCAAGTTTTTTGCAATGTAGTCTGCTGGTCTGATTTTTACAAATTCAAATGCAATCCAAAATGAAGGTTTGTTTCATAGGTTTTTTTTTTTTTAAAGGAATTCAGTTGGGGAGGAGTAGTTTTTGACTCAGACGCCAGAAAAAAATCTGTTATAAATAGTGTCTGCCAAAATGCTGAACAGAGTGCAAATTCATAATGTGCCAGTTGTTTAATAGGTTTGGTTCTTTGAGCAGTTTCTTCAAGTCCAATCCTTGTGTAATTTCACTGACATTTTGTCCTTGAAAATCTTGTTCTTCAAGCTTCTTTTAAAGCTATGTGAGACACATGCTTAAGCTGCCCCAGCTGTGACATTTCAAGACAAAAAAATCAGCATGGGTTTTGGCACACCTAGAGTCGTCTTAAAATGATCTCATTTGTGTTTGTCCTAGAACAGTTTTTGTTAGTCAGCATCCTTATCTCATAGCCACAGCTGAGAGTGGCATTGTGGCTTCCCAAAGCATAGATCTTTACTGGCTAAAGGGACATCCAGATTTTAGTTATAGTAGACGCCATCTTTGGAATTGACTAAGATGAAAAAATTGCTGAAGCCTTTCATCTGCTTTATTTCTCTTGCTTGAATGATGGGTTAAACAAGCATACTTATGAGTACAATAGCACCAGCCATTTGAAATGCTAATTTTCATCTTGGCCACAATATGTTGAGCATATCAAATCCTTTTCATAGGTTATTGGTTGTAAAGCTAATGAAATTCTTCTGCAAAGAACAGCACACAATCGATGATATTCAACATCCAACTTCCCTCTTGGTTGCATGTCAGATTTTGCCTATGCACTCCAGGAGCGAGAGCAAACACAGTCCCAAGAAAGTGTTGTTTAGATTTATAGCATATTGTATTAGAACTTTAACAAAGCTAGAAAACAGGCTCTGTTGGTGAAGAAATCCAAGAGATGCGGAAATTTGTTCCTAGAATGTACTATGAGGCCTGCTAAAGAGTCCAGTATTTTTCTCCTAGCCTTCCAATCAAATGATCTACACATATATATTTTTTGCTATATTTTCAGTTTAGTTGAAAGTCAGAAGATTGTATTCAACTCTATCATGGCTACCTTTGCAAAAAATTGCTTTACTCCTCCACATTGTCTGCTTATGACTCAATCTGTGCTTTCCATTTTCAATTTTTAGTAAACATTTTTAGGGACAAATGTTGTAAGAGCTGTCAGTGATAAAGGCCCGGTTTCAAAGATACATTCAAAATCGGTTTATATTGCACTTACCTGCTCCCTAAAATCTTTTGATTCATATAATATTTCCAAAATATAATGACTGACACTTTCATTCTCTCACAATAGATTAGTTTATGATGCACAAAGCAGAAAGAATACAGTTGGATTTTCAGATATCAGGCTGAGTTTGCAGCACTGTCAGCTGGAAAAAAATCATTTTAAAAATTGTAGCGCACAAAGTTGTTATAGGGGTCACTGAAGGGAAAAAGATGTAAATCAAATATAAACTGTCAGCTTTGCTTACTTGCTATTGGATGTTTACCAGGGCCCACTGTATAGATGGGCCTGAGAAATAAGGTTCAGCTTTGAGAATTTGAAGAAATTTAGATTCGGTTTTCCAGTTCAGATGATCTGATAGGTGTTCCCTGTTTCAGTGTGCCACTTCAGGCTGTAGACGTCTAATAGATCTGGTCCAAATTTTCCATGAAAACTGGCTGGTTGGATGGTTGCTTAGAAAAATACATTTTAAAAAGCTTTTAATGGTTTTACGTTTTAAAAAAAAACCTTAGTAACATTTTTGGGTTTTTGAAAAATGAAATCTTTTACTAAAAATTTCAGTTGTCAATCTGGATTTCTAAAATAGAAAAATTTTCTTGAAAATGTTCCCAAAAAGTTAAACATTTTCAATTGCCTTTGTAACATTTTTCAGAACATATCACTTGCTGACTAGTTCTAATCTTTAATGAGAAAGACCTACTTTTCGAATGCCATGTACATTTTAGGATAATATTTATGTAGTCTTTCTCAAAGAATTCTGGTACACAGACATTGTCAATTAAACCAGATTCTAACTTTTTCGGAATCATAGAGATTCAATCATTTTTACATAGCTGTGACTTTATGGACTGTTGCAGAGTACAGTGGCCTGAGAGGTTCTAAGTTTCCACAGTTGTCTACATTACATGTCAACTAAGGACAAGTCCTATGTGGCAAAACAATGCAAACTGAGGAGAATAACAAATGCAAAAAACTTGTGACGAGTCTGCAAACTCATGTTGCTTTAATTCCCAGTACCAACATTATTATTTATCTGATTAGCTTGTTCTGTTTTTTATTTTAACTTACAAACACAACTCAGTGTTCAAAGACAGTTATGTATGTGCATAAAAGGGAATAAATTATTCTAATAAAGATTTACAGTGGCTCTCTTCATTGAAGGCATCAGCTCACTTTATCTGATGGCTTTGCTTGCTGGTTGTTTAACATCAGTAAAATTTTTGTTTGTGATTATGGGAGATTGGCCCAAATTTTCAAACCTATGCAGGAACAGGAAAATGAACAATTTAGCACATACTCCACTTTAGCTGACTCAATGCACGTGCATAAATCCAGGGATTTTTATCTCCCTTTTAAGCACACCACCCATTTTGGAAATTTGAACTGCTGAGTCAAATAATAATGGTTAGTTTATTTTCCTTAACATTGTGCCCCCTCTGAAGAACGGCTGTTAAAATGCCGTTCAGCAGACCTGCACCCAGTGCTTATCACAACTCAACCTTCTGACCACAGTAACACAAGAAAATACTCTATGCTAATACTTATTCTTCTAAGAGCTTCTGAGTCAACACAATCATGGAATGGGATACTAGACTGACAAAGGGAAGAGAGTTTTTTTGTTGTTGTTGCTGAATCTTTATGATTGGTAAATTTGGATAATCCAGAAAAAAATCTATCTTGACTCACAGATCCAGGTGGAGTTTGTGGGGGTATAGGGAAGGGGAAGCACAACACCAGTGAATTCACCCTGACAGCTTTTCATAGCAGAGGGAGGGCCCAGCAAAGAGTTAGTTCTGGCCTCCCAATCTTATGCTGCCTGGTCTCATTATGGGTTGTAGCACTGACATCATGCAATAACAATATGATCTGATTAAGCATGTTATAGTTCGTCTTCCCAGGTTAGATTACACTAATTTTTAAAGACATATTAGATTTTGTTTTATTGTCTGCCTTTTTTTTCACTGCAAGTAAAGGTTAAAGCTGTTTTGGGTGTCCAAATAGTGCATTTCCACACCTTGCCATATTTGAATTTCTTTAAATTTAACCTTAACTCTGAATTTCCTGAGTTAATAACACCTGAGCTGGGGAAAACTGCAACATCGCCTCATGTACTTTACCTGGCACTACTTAATGTCTTTATGCATACAGTCTTTTAATCTTAGCTTCATTTTAATGTAGTTATGTCTGGGAATTTCCCTGGATTTAATAAAAAGATTAAACATTTTATACATAGGCAATAAATAAGAAACAGAGAAAAATTTAATATGTGATTTTTTTTTCCCCCAGTGATACCTCATGACTTCAAATCAGCCTTAAAGGATTTGCTTTAAACACTTAAGGCCATATTCACTGGCGTATTTGGGCTGATTTACGCCACTTTGGACCAGTACAAAACAGGCAGATCATAATGGCCAATTAAGTTGCATTTATAGCTGCTTTGTACTGACAGAGTAGCACTAAGCTGCCAGACTGTATGCCCTAGTTTTCTTCCTACCTTCTGTTCTCCAAATTCCCCCTTTCTTGTGCACCTTGACACATTTCCCCACATGGGCATACATATGCACCTCTGTTTTCTCTTCTCTGAATTCCTCTTCTTCACCCCTGCTTTCTCCCTCCTACTCTTTGACACAATGCATGACTTTTGAAAATAACTATTTAAGAGGAATTATCATTTTTGTCACCAAAAGCGTATCTGTCAACAAGGGCCAGTACATGCAGATCTTCTCCGGAGAAATTCATGAAGAATTGCTCTATGTCAAAATGTCCACCACCTACCATTATCCTGAGTGGGGGGAATGGAAGCCATGGCTTCTCTCCATTAACATTCTTTCTTTAAAAATGCCCCCTCCCTCTCCAATTGGATATGTCTACACTTAGAAGTTATTTGGAAAGAAGGAGGCTTATTTCGAAATAACTTTTTTTCCTGTCCATGCAGGCATTTTGTTATTTCAAAATAACAAAGTGCTATTTCAAAATAATAAAAGCTGCTTTTTTTTTTTTTGAAATAGTGCTTAATTCAAAGTTATTATTTCAATATAAGCCATTCTAAGCCATGGAATAGGCTAATTTTGAAAAAATGGCCCTATTCTTTTGCCTGCCTTCCCCTATTTTTAGAGAGTCTAATGAAGACTCTCTATTTCAAAATAATAACTCCTACCTCATTTCAAATTAGAGTCCTCACTGGAACCCTAATTCAAAATAATAGATTTGAAATAGTGCTAATTCAAAACAATTATTTTGAATTCAAATGGAAATCGTTATGGAGAAATAACTATTGTGAATTAATTTCATCAGTGTAGACATAGCTATTGTTTCTTAAGAGAGTGAAACCCATAGCTATCTTTGTAAAAAGCTGCCCAGAGCCCCAAAACCTATTGAAATCAATGAAAGATAGAAGTTATTCTCAAAATGGCGACTTAAATGAGGGCTAAGTCTGACCCTACTGCCATTGAACACAACAGGAGATGGCAATCATTTTGAAATGGGCTAAGTTGCATGTGGAATTCTCCATAGATTATTAGTCAGACTTTGATGGAGAAGAAACTTTTGGGTATGATGAATAATAGAGAAAAATAAACATTAATGCAAAAACCAAAATATCTTCTAATGTAGTTTATTCACAAATATTGTTTGTGCTGTCAACCCAACCATTCAACGTACAAGTCATGACTCGCCAAGTTGAGATTTTTCTTAAAAATCATCAAATTTTTTTTAAATACATTTTGAATTCTTTGTAGTTGCCTTCTGCTTTCCAAGTCTCCTCAGCCATGAGAGCTAGTAACTGACTTTTATCTTTACATGACAACTGAGCTTCTGCCAAAAGCACATGAATCTGCAGTTGAAGATACAGAAGAGAAAAAAATTTCTTGCTTTTGACTAGCAGTTGCATCGCACTCTGAGCTGTATATCTTCAAAAAAAGGGCTAGACACTTCATTTTTAAATCTTTAAATGGAAGCTTAGGTCTTCAGCAGTTTTTTGATGCTATGATAGGTACTCTAGAATCTGTGTTCCCTTGTGATGCTACAAAATCAAATGTTAATAGCTCTTGTAATCAGACTTTAATCAACTAAATGTTTGGTTTCAGGCACTGGATCTCAGTTAGGGGAGTCAGTTAAGCTGTCTTTATTTCTCTCCTTTTGTTTATTTGCTGCAAAGATGTGAAAAAAAGAGCTCTGTTTAGGCCTCTATATTTTAGGATGCCACAACAAAGAAACATCTTGTCCAACTTGCTTCAAGTTTTTCAGAAAAGTTTAGCCCTGGCCCAGATTGAATTTCCTAATTTCGTAGCAGATGCAATTTTAAAAAAAATCTTTTTGTGAATTTTAGAGTGCTATTTCATTCTAATAAGCAGCTTTTTTTGTCTTTGTATTTTTTATGTATCTAAATTAATTACAGTAATATAATGGTTTTCATGTAAAGGTAAACATTCACATGCATGTTTCTTTCTAGGAAAGTACTCTCACAGTCTAACATGTATAAAAATGCGTAGCTGTGTTATAGACAAGCTTCCATTTTAGCTCAAAAGGAAGCACTGTATGCTGTGACTGTTTTCATTGGTGGTCGGCAAACCCTACATTGCAGCACTTCATGGGCTGTATTTAGCCTGGAGAAGTAGCTGTAAATGAAGGCTATGTGATTACTCTTGGAAAAGGGTAGCTTTTGGTGATAATTGCTCAGTTTATTAATCTTTGTTTGTTTTACTAATTTCAGATGTCACACTGTGGCCAAGTGCCACCATCTCCAAACTCATACTTCTGGAGAAAGACCCCATTCAGCTAGATGGCATTATTCTTTCCCACTCCAGCTGCAAATTCCACTTCATTATGATGATGCAACCTAAGACCTACAGAGAAGGGAGGTTACGCAGAAGAAAGCAATGGTTTGACATAAGGTACTAAATTTCTTAAATAAGAGAAATTATTTTAACTTCTAAAATAATTAATAAGTTTGTTTCTAAGTTTTTAGGAAATCTCTTCTGTTCCCAAACAGAAAGTAATTTTGAAGGTACTCTATACTTCATATATAACAAAATGGTAGTAATCTTGCAAACCTCAGCTCAACCTTAACTATGAAACTTTAAGCTATGGTATGTATTTATATAAAACATATATAAAAAAATTTGTAAAAAATAGCCCCAGGAAGCACATAGTTTGAAGATACAATGTTTTTAACTGAGTGTCATTGAGTGATAAGGCGAAGGGACAATTGTAAAATCTATGCTTACATAAAGTCAATAAATGCTTGTGCAGTTCAAAAAAGTGACAGATATATTATATGAAGAGGATTTCTTGGACATATTCTGTCAATATAAATATATTCTGTCGACATACATGTGCCTTGTCATACTGCCTTTTCATAATTGCAGTCTCAAGAGCTTTAATTATCTTTTTAAACCATCAGTATTTACATTTGGTTTGTCTCATAGTCTTCATTGCTGATGTGTCACAATTTTTTTTTTCATGTGGGGGTGACAACTGGTCACTCATCATTAATAAAATGACAGGTCTCTTATCCCTGCTGCACTCACAATAGGCTGTAGAAAGTTAAACTTCAAGAGATTAAATTCCCTCTGTGGTTTTCCTACAGAGTGTATAATTCAACAGAGAACAGTTATGCATTGACACTTCTCTTCTGCTAAAGATAAGCTTTATTTTCCAAGGCCTGATTTTTTATTTTAATGTTTGTATTGGTTTGAGAAAGATGGCCATGATACTGAGAATTCTGTAAGTGAAATAGTCCCTTACAAATAGTACTACTAAATATATTTAATCTTTAAATTCAAGCAATTAGGAAATTAGAATGTCCCTCTGACCAATATTGAGATTCTGGCTAGTACCACATTTATAAAGGAAATCTTCTAATGTTAGATTTTACAGACCTACTGGACAGCCTGCTTCTGTGTCAACTGAATTTAATGGAACTTAGAACTAAAATAATAGTAATTTTGGAGAAGGGAAGGCCCCAGTAGGTCATTTTGTGACCTTACTGCAGACACAGGACTCTCCCAACACTTTTTATCATCTAATATTCCAATCTAGTTTTGAAAGTCCTAAATTACTTATAGCTTAGGGCTTAATCTGCTTCTGGCCAGATGATGAACATTTCCATGAAGTGCTCTGCACCTTCCACTTCTATAGAGGTCATTGGGAGTTGATGGGACTCAGTACTGAGACCCTAGGCCTGCATACAGGTATTAAATACAGTCTCCCTTTAGGCTTTCCTGACCTCTTTTATGCTTTTGAATTTCTTGCTCAATATGATTTAGGAACTCTGGCAGCTTATATTCTGTGCGCTTAATTTATGTTCAGAAATACTGGGGTTCAGAAGGAATTTTCCCCCTGAGCAAATTGGCAAAAGTTGTGTGGCGGTGTAGGTGGGGTGTTCACCTTCATCTGTGGTATGGAGCATGACTCAGTTGCTGGTGGATTCTCTGTACCTTAAAGTCTTTAAATCATGATTTGAGGACTTCAGTAACTTAGACATAGGTTAGAACAGCGGTTCTCAAACTTTGCAATGCTGCAAACCCCTAAAATGATAAATGAATTTGTATGACCCCACCCTGCAAGTTGTTTGTGACCCCTGGGGGTCCCTACCCACAGTTTGAAAACCCCTGGCTTAGAGGTTTATTGCAGGAGGAGGTGGGTGAGGTTCTGTGGCCTACATTGTACAGGAGGTCAGACCAGATGATCATATTGGTCCCTTCTGACCTTAGCGTCTATGAGAAATGGTAACATGGTGATTACAGTTAACTGAAAAACATGAGCATGTGTATACGTAAGATGAACATGACAGTGATTTTCTAGCACAAGCATCCTGAAAAAATGATGAGGTTGACATAATGACTATGCTTATGGATGTGAGTCCAGATTTCCTGCAGATTTGTGTGTTATGGTAACATCAGTTGCAATAATATGCTTGGTAAATATGGGGCTGATCCAAAGTTCATTGACATGAGAGGAAGGTCTCCCAATAATTTCAGTGGGTTTTGGATTAAGCCCTCAGGTAGTATCATATATGCAACCGTAGAATATTCAACCTAAAAATTCAGTTTTTCCACATTTGGAAACATAGGGACTGTTCCTGCCAGGTACTGATTACTTCCTATAATATGCTGATCATTAGCTTGAAATCCGTGGAAGCATTTGCCATCTTTTGTGAAACTACAGCATACTAGCTTGCCCTGGACTAACAGGTTGTATGGATTATGCATTAAAATTTCCATAGTTCAAATATCTGGGTGCACTTCAAAACTTTTAGTACATGGTAGCAGGGCCTCATGGCTTGTTAATGTATGGCAGACTCTCTGTGCTGCAGAGTCACACCTGGACATGCCATGCACTACCTTACCATGTCAACAACCCCTATGTTCTATTTTCAAAAGTGACTGAGGCACTTAGGCACTCAAGTCCTGTTGAATTTCAATGAGGCAGAAGCTATGACTATGTAGGCCCACCATTTTGACCCAAGGGGTTGAATTGTAGTATGCAGTAGTGTTGTGTACCGTAATTCCCCTACATGCAATGCTGCAAGTGTGAACTAACAAGTCTCTAGTTTGCATTAACATAGTTTCCTGTACCATTCAGTTTGCTCTTACAGGCTATGTCTACACTAGCAAATTAGTCCAGATTAAGGATTTTTTAGTTTGAACTAAGCAAAAGTTCAAACAGTAAGTTTGAACTAAGTGTTTAGTTCTAACTTAGTTCGAACTAGCATGATGTAGCTGTGCTAGTTTGAACTAAATAAGTTTGAACAAAGTGGTTAGTTCAAACTAGCTATGTTTTTTAGTTCGAACTAACTTTTAGTTTGAACTAGCTGCCCTTTTTTTAGTTTGAACTAAAAAGTTAATTCAAATTAAAAATCCTTGGCTAGTTTGAACTAAAAAGTCGCTGTTAGTTTGGACTAACTTGCAATCAGTTTGAACTAACCAGGAACTGCTTAGTTAGGACTAAGGAAGTCCAAACTAAGCTTCCTGGTGTAGACATAGCCACAGTGTCCACACAGGGAGTTACGGCACAGCATGTTAGTTTGCACAGCAGTTCACATTCCCATCACCAGAGCTTTGCAGCCATGTAGACAAACTCTTAAGCTATCTCTACATCTACTTGTTTAGTTCGGACTTGTTAGTCTGAACTAAAAATGTCCGATGTTAGTCTGGACTAATCACAGCTTTTTATTTTGAACTAGCTGTGCGTCCAAGTTCGAACTAACTTTTTAGTTCAAACTAGAACTCATGGCTAGTTTGAACTAATGGTTTAGTTCAAACTTTTTAAGTTCGAACTAACCATTACTTTGTGTCTTGCCTGTGTTAATTTCAAACTAAATTTCGAACTAAGCCGGCTAGTCTGGACTAAACAAGGGGTCTTACTAGTCCATACTAAACTTTGGCTAATACGAATTAAGAAATTTCTTAGTTCGGACTAGCCAAAGCCTAGTGTAGCCATGGTCCAAATTAGTCTGGACTGAGCTTGCTTAGTCCAGACTAATTAGCTAGTGTAGACATAGCCTTAGTCTCCTACATTCCAAGGTTGCTTTTTAAAATGGGACTTAAGCAGCTTTGCATTTGAAAATTTTACCTCTCTTGAATGACTACCATCTGTAAGTGGGTGTGTGTTAGATATTACAAGAAGAAGTGTGCTGAGGAAATACACCATTCTTAACCAATATACCCACTTGGAATGAAGATTAGTCATAAAACTTAACAAATGCTAGGGACATTTATAGCTCTCTGTAGATATAATGGCACCTATATTAAATATTTATATTAAATTGCAAATTTTATGTACCATAATGCTATGCACAATAAATTAGCAATGCCCTTATCAATCTCATGGTGAATATGAAGACGCACCAGAAAAATCATGTTTATTGTTAAGGATAAATAAAGTAAAACACTTTATTGCACTGTGACAAAGGATTATAAAATATCTTACAATAATGGAGCACATGCCATAGTCCATAAGAGCAGAGGGATTGTCTGATTATGGAAAAGTCCTAAAATTCAAGAGGGGAAAAAGATTAGGTTTAGCAGTATTATTTGGTATTAAATCTTAACTTATTCCAAAGAGAGAGCAATAAAAGCTTTAAGGAAATAAATTTCCACCTCAGAAAAAGTTCCTTTTGAAGTTTGGCACTGTTTCTGTGAATGTGGGTGACTGATTCTAAAGGATGCAGTAGGATTTAGTTTTCCATAGGAGTTTCACTATGTTTTCTTAAACTTGGAGACTCTAAATCACACTTTCTAGTTGCTTTTGTAAGTAAGGTCATGCCCAGAGACCTACCTTTACCGTTAGAAGAACTGCAATAACAATGAAAGTAACTTACATTTATACAGAGCTTTTCATCTAGGAGGATCGCAGAGAGCTTTCCAAAGAGTAAGAAAAGTCCTTGAAGAGATTTCACCATGATGACTTTAAGAAAAGTGGCTATGCAGGGAGGAAATTGTAGGATCCTCAATACAAGAACATCTTGTCGTGGTGAATGACAAGATGGCTTCATTTGAGCAGGCAGTGAGTATGTATTAGAATGCTCAAGGCCTGCTTTCCAAAACAGAATAGTGGAAGCCCTCAGCTAGCTCACGCTGAGGGGCATTATAACCTTGTGTTTAAGGCACTAGTGTGGGATTCAAAGGGTATGTCTACACAGCACTTTTATTTCGAAATAACACTGGTTATTTCAAAATAAAAGATATTTGGTCCACATGACATTTTCTTATTTTGAAAGGACGGATCCCGTCCTTTCGAAATAAGAACTTTTGTTTCAAAACAAGTTAAACCCCGATTGTTTTGAAACGGCTGTTATTCCGAAATGGTTATTTCGAAACAAGGGCGTTTGGGCATGTTGTTTTGAAACAACTGTTTCGAAACAACATGTCCAAACGGCCTTGTTTTGAAATAACCATTTTGAAATAACAGCCGTTTCGATAGCAGGCTTTCCCTTAATTTGAATTAACATTTTGTTAATTTGAATTAACTTATTTCAAAATAAGGACTTTATTTTGACATAACTCATTTCGAAATCCTTATTTCGAAATAACGATGTGTGTGTAGACATAGCCAAGAGCTCTAGCTTCATTTCCTTTCTCTATCTTAGATATCATATGTGGCCTTGAGCAAGTATCTTTAACTCTCTAGGCTTTGGTTTCTCATCTTTAAACTAAGCATGACAATGCCCAATATATCTCTCTAGATTGCCAACTCATTGCAGCAGGGAGTTTCTCCCTCTCATTGTTTGCACAGTGGCTGACACAATGACACTCTGATCTCATTTAGGCTTTCTAGGTGCTGTTGTAATACAAATCAGAATAACAAAAAGATTTTTTGCATTCATTAAGACTAACTGCATCTTTGCATAAATATTTCATTCTTTAGCTATAGGAAAAACTTCTTTTTCCCTCTAAAATTGAATTATATATTTTTACAATATGGATAACAGACATTTGGTTCCTCTTTCTTTTTTGGA
Source organism: Podocnemis expansa (assembly GCA_007922195.1). Taxonomy (NCBI): domain Eukaryota; kingdom Metazoa; phylum Chordata; order Testudines; family Podocnemididae; genus Podocnemis; species Podocnemis expansa. Next base: position 17,422,829 of record ML682017.1, on the reverse strand, counting down.
ACAAAGTATTTAATGCCACAGATGTGATGAAATATGGGTATAATTAATTTTGTAACCTTTAAAAATATAATTTCTATCAAAAATCCAAAACAAAATAGGGAATATTGTTCTTCAGAAATAATCTATAATTTCAGTACTGTAAAGTGTAACCAACCCTTGAGTGATATAACAAACAGGAGAACAGAGATGTTCTGGACATGAATGCAGGCCCTTTCATGAAAGTGAAAAATGGAGCACACAGTTATATTTCCAAAGTGATCATGGGTAGACTTTCATTTGAGGTAGTAGAGCACCTGACTCAATAAAACATCCTTCAGCAAACCATCCCTATTCAGAAAAACACTTAGGCTATGTCCACACTTAGGCAGTAAATCAATTTAAGTTAAATCGATTTAATAAAATCTCTATAAAAATCATTACATTGATTTAAGTTAAATCGATTTAACATGCTCCCACTACAAACTCAAATCAAACTAGCATGTCCATGGACAGGACTTGCTGATTTGATTTAAGAGAGGAGCACCATGGGAGGTGTGGCAAGATGGCCTCCTAGAAGGGCCATGCCTCCATCCAATATATAGAAGAAAGACAGCACCCTGGAAAACAGAAGGGCAAAAATGTTAAATCAAGTGCTGCAAACAGTGTAGTGGCTAGCACCCCTGGTTGATATGCAGAAGGTCCTGTGGTCAAGCCCCAGGGGGTTGGCCTTGATAATCTCATGAGGTCCCTTCCAACCCTATGATTTGATTCAATTAAAAAATAACACATCCACACAGTGTTATTTCAAAATAACAGTTTTGATTTAACCATCATTTTGATATAGTACTATGTTTTATTATATTGAAATAACTTTCCTTGTTGCGAGATAAGGGAGCTCCTTATCTTGATATAAGGAAATGTAGTGTGGACCTGCAATCTTTTAAATTGAAATAATCAACATTATTTCTATTTAAAGACTGTGTGGACATCCCCTTAAATATTTGATTAACTTTATGCACTTTTTAAAGTCCTGTTTACTTTAATTGGACTCAAGTATGTATTTAAGTTCTACTCTGAATCAGGGACTAGGCAAATCAGATTTAAATTTTCTGAGGGAAAAGGTGATTTCCAATCATCTGATGTTCTCTTTCATTCTCTTACTCAGTTATCTTCCCTCACCTTAATCAGTAAGGAAAGGAGTGAGTCTTCCAAGGCAAAGATAGAGAGTAATCTGTGTAAATTAGTTACATTTTGTAAATAAATGTATTCCACTAATTGACTTAAATACATAAATTATTAAAAATTAGAATTAATACAAATTAAATACATAAATCTTCCATCAAATTTTATATTTGTTTAATTGTATATTAGCTTAGAATGGCTATATTATCATCTCATTATGCTGCAATCTTAGGCTATGTCTACACACACATCGTTATTTAGAAATAAGTATTTCAAAATAAGTTAATTCGAATTAAGGGAAAGCCTGCTATCGAAACCGCTGTTCTTTCAAAATGGCTGTTTGAACATGTTGTTTCGAAACAGTTGTTTTGAAACAATGGTGTTGTTTCAAAACAACATGTCCAAATGGCCGTAATTTGAAATAACCATTTTGAAATAACAGTCCTTTTGAAATGAATGGGATTTAAGCTGTTTCGAAACAACGGTTCTTATTTCGAAGTAACGGATCCCGTCATTTTGAAATAAGAAAACGTCATGTGGACCTAATCTCTTTTATTTTGAAATAACCAATGTTATTTTGAAACAAAAGAGATGTGTAGACATACCCTTAGTGAAACTTTACTTTTGTAAAACAAATAGGGAGTCCTATGGCATCGTAAAGACTAGTGACTGGAGAACTTCAGGAGGATTGGAAGTTTGGTTTAAATAAATACACAAGCATAGATGCCCTTTCAGTGACTGTCCAAGTTTTCTGAGTAGACTTGCTTGAAAAACACCAATTCATTTTTGCAGGACTTTTTTTTTTTGTTTGTTAAGAAATGGTGTTTAATTTGGAAATTTACCATGAGTTTTTAGCAACTCTTTCCAAGAAAAATCACAGCTAAAAGAACTTTATTTTAACGTAAAATTTAATTTTCTTTTTTTATTCCCCTCTTTTCTCTTTACCTATCTTTTCCAGAGGCAAAATGAAAAAAGGAAAAGATAGTGTGAAGCAAAAGTTTTAGTGAGGGGATTGGGAAAAGATTTTTCTTCTCTTTTTTTCTTTCTTTCTTTTATATTTATTTGTCAAAATTCAAATACATCTTGAAAGAAACAAATTGTCTCTAATTTTTTCTTTTTGGAAGAAAAAATGTTCTTTGCCATCAAAAATAATTTTAAAGAAAGAAATCTGATACTCTGTATCTCTAAATATTTTTGGTTCTACAAAACTGTGCTGCAGGTCTTGTAAAAAAGGATTTCCCGACTGGGGTTTCCAATTTCAGGGTGAACACTCACCTATAAATGTACAGATTAATAAATTTTAAAGCCAAAAGGAAACAAAGTGGTCATATAATCTGGCTTCCTACAAAACAAAGGCTGTAAACCCTCACCCAATTTATTTCTGTATCAAGTCCATAACTTGTTTTTGCACTAGATCATAGATTTCAGAAAAATATCCAGTCTTCACTTGTGGACTTCACGTGATAGGGAATCTATCATATTCCTAACTAAACTGTTGCAATAGTGAATTACCCTCACCAAAAAATCTGCACCTTATTTCTAGTTCCTATTCAAATAGTTGAGCTTTCAACTATTGACTATCATTATGCCTTTTTCTGCTACTCCTCTACTATCAGAAATCTCTTCCCTATGTATGTACTTGAAGCTGTTTCTTAACTCTTCTTTTTTGACGAACTAAATACATTGCACATCTTACTTTTTTTGCCCAATAGCATGATTTCGAGACCACATCTTATTTTTGCAGCTGTTTTCTGAACCCTTTCTAATTCTTCACCATCCTTTTTGAAGTGTGGACTTTAGAATTGGACATATAATTCCAGTAATGGTCTCTCTAATGCTAGATATGGAAGTCATATCACCTCCTACTGCCTACTTGATAGTCTTTCATTTATACATCCCAGAATCATGTTTACTCTCTAAACTGCAGTACTGCATTGGGAGCTGGTGTTCAGTTCTCCTGCCATTACTCTTATGTCCTCTTTAGCATCACTGCATTCCAGCATTCTGTCCCTACCTTATAAGAATAATCTGTTTTCTTTTCTCCTAGATGTACTACTTTGTATTTGTCTGTCTTAAAATGCATGGCGTTCAAAGAAACTCAACTTATCAAACAATCTAGCTAGATCAGTATACAGCTGGTCCTCACTTAGTGACCTACTCGTTTAGTGACCCCTCAGAGTTATGACCGGCTCTCTGATGAGTTGGTATTATGGCAATGTACGAGAACTCGCATCAACTCTCTCAGATTACCTATATTTACAGTACACTATGCAAACTAAGTTCAGTACATTAGAGCTTAAAACATTTAAAATATATATTAAAAATGTTATAAATGATGCAAAGGTGACATTAAAACTATCTACCGATGGTTGAAAAACCCACTACCAGTAAAGTACATTATGCCTGAAATACCGGTAAGGGCTGCTCCTCGTTTAGTGACCAATTCGTTTATCAACCAGGTTTCAGGAACGGAACATGGTCACTAAGTGAGGACTACCTGTAACTGAACTGTACCCATCAACATCTATGCCTCCACCAATCTGTGTTTTTTGTAAGTTTCACCAGGAAAGATTTTAAATTTTATTCCAGAGACTTTATAAAATATTGAATAACATTGGACCATGAACAGATTCTTTCAGAGCTTCACTAGAAGCACCCCTTCTGAGAAAATGATTACCCATCTACACTTCCTCTTTTAGATCTATCGTTAATAAGTTTGGAATCTATTTAATATTTACTTTGTACAGTGTTTTTCTGTCAAAATGTGATGTGAAAGAAATTCAAGTGGCTTGCACAGGTATAAGTATATTATGTCACTGCAGTAACCTTTATCAAGCTAAGTTGTAACCTCCTCAAAAAACAATAACAAGTTTTTTCAGAAGATGTATTTACATTAAAATGTAGATTGACATTAATTATGCTCCCATCCTTGAATTCCTTACTGGTTGCCTTCCACATTAGCCTTTCCCCGATTTTGACTAGGACCAATGTCAGAATAACTGGCATGTCATTACAAAGGTAATTTGATTTACTCTTTTTAAAATGTGGACTCATTAGCTTTTTCCAATTCTCTGAAATGTCTACACATAGCCACTATTTCGTTATCATTGTACAATGTAAATGCATCATCTTTATTTTCTAATACAGCACACAAATATTCATTGAATAGTTCTCTTTTTGCATCAGGATTGGAAAAAAAAAATCCCTCCTTTACTACTGTTCACTATTTCTGCCATAGTAACTTGAATAACCTCCTTCCTTTTCTCTTGGTCTTTGTCAAAATTATAAAGTTTTATAACAAGATGCATGTTCAAAATGTGTTAGTGCAAGAGCTCCTAAGATTATCATATGTTTATTAAAGTTGATAGTGGCTGGAAAGTTCATGCTATGACTGTTGCTTATTGCCCTTATGATAACCAGCTTGCTATTTCTTTGTAATTCTTGCATCTCTTTGTTGTAGATATCTGTTGTCTCCAATATTTAAATTGTAAGTTCTTTGGGGGCAGGGACTATCTTTTAGTTTTGTGTGTACAATACCTAATGCAATAGGATCCTGATGAATGATGGTGAAGAAATACATAGGAAAGAGAAAAATAAAATATTTGCTAGTTTTCAGATTGTTCTTGCAGGAAGAGAGGAAAGAAAATTTTGTTGTTCTTACATAGAATCATAGGCTGTGTTCAGATGAGAGTTTTATTTCGAAACAACAGCTGTTGTTTCGAAATAAAATTGCTTATGTCCACATGATGTTCCGTTATTTTGAAATAGTAAAACCTTGCTTGAAATTGAAATAGCTGGTTTTGAAACAGCTGTTTCGAAACAACGGCATTCGGACATGTTGTTTCGAAACACCACCATTGTTTCAAAACAACTGTTTTGAAACATGTCCAGACAGCCTTATTTCAAAATAACCATTTTGAAATAACAGCTGTTTCAATAGCAGGCTTTCCCTCAATTTGAATTAACATTTTCTTAACTCAAATTAACTTGTTTCAAAATAAGGACTTTATTTCAAAATAACAGTTTACATGTGAACATAGCCATAAGGTTGGAAGGGACCTCATGAGGTCATCTAGTCCAACCCCCTGCCAAAAAAGCATGACCACTCACACTAAATTATCCCAGCCAGAGTTTTGTCCAGCTGGGCCTTAAACGTCTCCAAAGATGGAGATTCCACCACCTCCATAGGTAGCCCATTCCAGTGCTTTACCACTCACCTAGTAAGAAAGTTTTTCTTAATATCCAGCCTCGACCTCCCCAGCTGCAACTTGAAACCATTGCTCTTTGTTCTGTCCTCTGTTACTACTGAGAACAGCTGAGCTCCATCCTCCATGGAGCATCTCTTCAGGTAGTTGAGGGTTGCTATCAAATCCTCCCTCATTCTTCTCTTCTTCAGGCTAAATAAGCCTAGTTCCTTCAGTCTTTCTTCATAGGGCTTGTGCTCCAGACCCTTGATCATTTTTGTTGCCCTCTGCTGGACTTTTTCTAATTTGTCCATGTCCTTTTTGTAGTGGGGAGCACAAAACTGGACACAGTATTCCAGATGAGGCCTCACCAGTGCTGAATAGCAGGAAATAATCACATCCCTCGATCTGCTGGCAACACTTCTTCTGATGCAGCCCAGTGTGCCATTGGCCTTTTTGGTAGCAAGAGCACACTACTGACTCATATTCAGCTTCCCATCCACCATGACCCTCAGGTCTTTTTCTACAGTGCTGCTACTTAGCTGATCGCACCTCAGCCAGTAGCAGTGTATGGGGTTTTTCCATCCCAAGTGCAGGACTTTACACTTGTCCTTGTTGAACCTCATGAGATTTCTATTGGCCCACTGCTCCAATTTGTCTAGGTCTCCCTGAATGCTGTCCCTGCCCTCCAGCATGTCTACCATTCCTGCCAGCTTGGTGTCATCCGCAAACTTACTGAGTGTGCAATCTATCTCATCATCCAGATCATTAATGAAAATGTTGAACAGAAATGGCCCCAGAACTGACCCCTGGGGCACACCACTCGGTTACTGGTTGACAGCTAGACATGGAGCCATTGATTCCTACCCGCTGAAACCGTTGATCTAGCCAGTTCTCTATCCAGCTTACAGGCCACACATCCAACCCATACTTCCTTAACTTGCCGACGAGAATCCTGTGGGAAACTGTATCAAAAGCCTTGCTAAAGTCAAGGTATATCACAATTAACAGCTTTTCCTGCATCCACAAATCCAGTCATCTCATCATAGAAGGCAATGAAGTTGGCCAGGCATGATTTACCCTTGGTGAATCCATGCTGATGGTTCCTGATCACTCTATTTTTCTACAAGTGTTTCAGGGTAGATTGTTTTGAGAACCTGCTCCATGATTTTTCCAGGGATTGAGGTGAAGTCTGTAATTCCCTGGATCCTCCTTTTTGCCTTTGTTGAAGATAGGCACTATATTTGCTTTTTTCCAGTCCTCCAGCACCTCCGTCGTTCGCCATGAGTTTTCTTAACTAATATGGGAGTCAATCAGTTAATCAGATATTATGGAGAAAGGGACCACCTACTTATCTAGATCGACAAAACAGAGGCAGATAAAAATAGATTCTTTTCCATAAAAATAACAGTGGTAAACCTAGCATGGATATAAATTGCAGTGCAGACAGTAAGGGGAGCAGAGTACAGACACACCAGGATGTTACTATTCATATCCTATATGTCTCTCTACATGCCCAAGCAGTGGATCCCATGTCTGCACTGTTATTTTTAGCAGTAGTCCCACTGCCTCCTGCTGTTGGAGCTTTTTCCTGCCCCAAGGGTAGACTCTTGAAGTAGGAAATAGCACTGGTAGAGAGCCAGCAGCAGGGAAAAGCTCTGTTAGCTCCCCACTGCTACAGCCTTTCACCACTGCAGGGCACTACTAGACCCCTCCTTGCTTCATTTCCCCCAGGCACAGCCTTTCACTCCCACCAGCAGCCACAAACTGCTGCTTGGATGCAACCTGCTTCTCACTGTAGTGTGTCTTTGCGTGTACATTACATGTCACCATCAGTCTAGACATGGCTCTAGTGAGGTATGACACAATGCAGCAAATGAGATTACACTACACTGTTAAAATAATTATAGACACAGGAGGCACTGCTTGTGTAAGGGGACTGATTGCCCCTTACTGAAACTGAATGGGCCTTTTTGATTGGCCACTCCAGCCTGGAAGCAGGACCCTGAAACCGACAGCCCCAGAGTCAGTGGGAGAGGCTAGTGTTCCAAGATAGACTGACTGACTGGACAGGATAATTAGAGAGCCAGGAGAGTGAAACTAAGCTGAAACTATGGGCTGGACATGCCTGGGCAAGCCAGAGAGTGTGTGGGGCTGAGCTAAGGAAGAAGCACTAAGCAGCCAGCAGCTGGGAGCCAGAGCACCCAGAAGGGGCCAGGCTGAGCTGATTTGTGCTGAGCAAACCCACAGCAGCTGAACCAGCAGAGAGCCAAGCCAAGCTGAGCAGAGCAGAGCTGGAGCCAGAGCCAGAGCCAGAGTTGTCTGAAGCTGGGTGCAGGAGGCCAGAGAAGGAGCCCAAGGTGCTGAGATGATCTGTGCAGACCCATGGCAGGAGAACCAGAGGAACCTGATGAGTGCCCCAGAGAGCCACACTGAACCAGAGCAGGGCTGGGAGCCAGAGTTGCAGCCATCTGGAGCTGGGTATGGTGAGCAGCTGAGGAACAGTGAAGGGAGGCTGGTGCTGGGAAGGAGGGCCCTGTCCCTGGGCCCTCTGGATCATTCAGTCTGTAGAGTTTTAAGGGAAATTGTAATCCAATAAGGAGGACAGCATATTCAGAGCTGTAATAGAAGTCTTTATTGAAAGAGAACTGAGAGAGAGAGAGGAGACAGACAGGTTTTCCTAGCACTTAAACGACTCTCCCATTTATCACTATGACAACCCCAATGACCCTAGGTAGTCCAAAACACCACATATTCCTCCTCCTCTAGTGAACACCCCCCCCCCCAGAATAAAGCCCCCTCCCGAAAGAATAAGAACTAAACTAGGAGATGAGGGTAGACTGCCCCATCTCTGGGGAACCCCTGGGTAATTATTCTGCCCCATGAAGAGGGGGTCACCACTAGCTAAAGATCCAGCCGATTAGGAGGCCTTCTGTCATGAGGTGGATTACAGCGAACTTCTGGTGTGCCCACCCCACCAGGTGGTATTGGTGGTGGTGGGATCACAGGTGCTGGGGAAGTAGCTGGAACCGGAGAGGACGTTGTGTCCGGTTGGTCCAGGAAGGCTGAAGGCATTGAAGGGGTGGATGGAGCAGGAGAGACAGAAATAGTAGTTTCATGCTCTGATGTTGTATCATCAGTAAGGGTGAAGTCAGTTATGTCTGCTGGAGATACATCTTCTGGGTGGATATGACAGAGAAGCAGCTGATCTACATGCCGTCACCAAACTAGGCCACTTGCTGTCTGGACAGAGTAGGAAACAGATCATGTCTGGCAATGACTGTTGCTGGGACCCATTTAGCTCCTGAAGCATAGTTTCAAGCAAGAACTGGCTGTCCAATACTGAAGGTGTGGCCCTTTGTTCTTGGTGAATGTCTGCTGGTCCTGCTGTTGGCGTTGAACCACTTGCTGTGTGTCTCGTGGTTTCAACAAATCAAAGCAAGAGTGTAACTGCCGTCCCATCATAAGAAAAGCTGGAGATGCCTTAGTTGTAGCCTGTGGAGTGTTTCTGTAGGACAACAAGAAGTTGTCCAGACGCTTATGAAGAGGTGAACGTCCCTTTGCAGATTTTAGAGCTTTCTTCATAGTCTGTACAACCTTTCAGCAAGTCCATTGGTGGAAGGATGATACGGTGCTGACCTGATGTGATGTATTCCATTGGCCTTCATAAAAGTTTCAAAATCCTGAGAAACAAATTGTGGTCCATTGTCATTCACCAGCTGTTCTGGAAGACCGTAACGACTAAAAAAGCCACGCGGGGTCTGAATAGTGGCTTCTGTAGTAATGGACTGTATTACAGAGACTTCTGGCCATTTTGAATGGGCATCCACAGCAATTAACAACATACATCTTTCAAATGGGCCAGTAAAATCAACATGGATACGTTGCCATGGCCTTTCGGGCCAATCCCATGGGTGAAGAGGTGCCAACTGAGGTGCGTTCCGGACGCTGTGGCATGAGGTACAAGCTCTAGCCGTTTCTTCAATGGCCCTGTCTAAGTCCGGCCACCAGAAATAGCTCCGTGCAATTTCTTTCATGCGCACTATGCCGCAGTGACTTGAATGGAGCTGTTCCAACAAACGTGGTCTTAATGAAGGTGGGATAATGACATGCATACCCCACAAAAAACACCCAGATTGGGTCGATAACTCTGTCCTCCTAGACACATAGGGGTGGAGGTCAGGAGATACCTGAGAGTCAGGTAAGAACGTTCCATGCATCACGAAATCCATAACTCGGGAGAGTACTGGGTCAACCCGTGTTGCTTTCTTCACTTGAGAAGCCGTGATGGGTGTGTTTTCCACCTGTTCAAAGTAAAAGATTCCTTCCTGGCCCCGATCCTGGCGGTGTGCTAGTAAGGGTAGCCTTGAAAGGCCATCAGCATTGCAATGCAAAGAGGATTGCCTGTACGGGTGTGTTCACACAGCACTCTTAATTCGAAACAACAGAGGTTGTTTCGAAATAAGAAGTGGCATGGCCACACGACGCACGGCCATTTCGAAAGAAGCAAACCGCTTCTAAACCTCGTTGGCTGTCGAAACCTAAACCTAAACCTTGTTGGCTGTCGAAACAGGGTTGTTTCGAAACCAGAGGTTTCGAAACAGCCCTGTTCGGACATGTTGTTTCAGAACAAAGCGTTCCGAAACAACATGTCACCTTCCTCCCAGGGTGCTAAGCACCCTGGGAGGATGGGCAGCCCCCCC
>ML682017.1:17314488-17407474 GCA_007922195.1 Podocnemis expansa | reverse complement strand
GTCCCCTGCCAAGTTCATGTTCCCTCCCCCCGGACCCCCCCAGATTGCCCTGTCCCGTATCACCCCCATCCCTTCCCTTATTGTGATTGTGAATAAACCCATGGAAAGTTATTCTTGGTTGTCTGTGTTTTTATTGGGGGGGGTGCGGGCTGGCTGTGGGTGGATGGGGGGAGATGGTTTGGAGCACAGGTGGTGTTCTCCTCGATTCTTCCGGTCAAGGGTAGAGGCCTGAGCAGAGACAGATGCATCCTGGAGATGAACGTTTGGCTGCGAAGATGGTGTCGTCAGGAGGGCTTTGGCTTCCTCGACCATGGGTTGCTGTTTCAGGAAGAAGGACTGCTAGGCAGAGATGGACTCCATCTTTCGAGGAAGGGGAAGAGCGTATTTGGACGCAGACTGGCTGACCTAGTGAGGAGGGCTTTAAACTAGGTCTGAAGGGGGAAGGAGACCAAAGCCCACAGGTAAGTGACTACGTGGGAGACCAGGGGGATGGGATGGAACTTGGGGGGTGCCGGGACTGTAACTACAGGGATAGAAGAGAGGATAATTGGAACATGCGGGGGAATCAAATAACTTTCTTAGATGCTCTAATGAAGCCCTAATGCCTGAGGCAGGTGGGGGAGGTCAACACCAAAAGAAAATCCAGGGAGGTAGATACAATAGAATTGAATGTCAAAATGGGAAAGTAGGGCAATCAGCTGGGTATCTTAGGTGCCTATACACAAATGCAAGGAGCCTGGGAAACAAGCAGGAGGAATTGGTAGCACTAGTGCAGACAAAGAACTATGACATGATTGGGATAACAGAGACGTGGTGGAATAGTTTGCATGACTGGAGCTCTGCAATAGATGGGTATAGACTGTTCAGGAAGGACAGGCAGGGAAGGAAAGGGGGAGGAGTAGCACTATATGTAAAGGAGCTCTATGACTGCTCAGAGCTCCATTATGAAAGTGGAAACAAGCCAGTTGAAAGTCTGTGGGTTAAGTTTAGAGGGGAGAGCAACAAGAGGGATGTTGTGGTAGGTGTCTGCTACAGACCACCAGATCAGAAGGAGGAAGTGGATGAGGCATTCTGTGTACAACTAACAGAAGTTTCTAGAGCACAGGCCCTGGTTCTCATGGGGGACTTCAGTTACCCTGACATCTGCTGGAAGGCCAATACAGCAGTGCACAGGCAATCCAGGAAGTTTCTGGAGAGTGTTGAGGACAACTTCCTGGTACAAATGCTGGAGCAACCGACGAGGGGCCTTGCGCCTCTCGATCTGCTGCTCACAAATAGAGAAGAATTTATCAGGGAAGTAGAGGTCAATGGCAGCCTGGGTAGCAGTGACCATGAAATGATTGAGTTCAAGTTGATGATTAAAGGAAAGAAGGAAAGAAGCAAAACACAGACCCTGGACTTCAGAAAAGCAGATTTTGTCTCCCTCAGGGAACTGATGGGCAGGATCCCTTGGGAGGCTGATCTGAAGGGGAAAGGTGTCCAAGAGAGTTGGGTGCATTTTAAAGAAACCCTGCTAAGGGCACAGGAAGATACAATTCCGATAAGGAGAAAGCACAGCAAATGTGGAAGGCGCCCACTGTGGCTTAACAGAGAGCTCTGCACTGAGCTGAAGCATAAAAAGGACACTTATAGGAAGTGGAAGCTAGGACAGATGACTAAGGAGGCATATAAAGACATTGCTCGGGACTGCAGGGATAAAATCAGAAAGGCCAAAGGACAAATGGAGTTGCGACTAGCAAGGGATGTGAAGGATAACAGGAAGGGGTTCTACAAGTATATCAATAACAAGAAGAGGATCAGGGATGGTGTAGGTCCCTTACTGAATGGGGCAGGCATCCTCGTGACAGAGGATGAGGAAAAAGCTGAAGTCCTCAATGCTTTTTTTACTTCAGTTTTCACAAGCAAGGTCAGCTCCCAGCCCACTACACTAGGTACGGGGGACTGGGGAGAAGAAGAGAGGCCCTTGGTGACAGTAGGTCAGGTTAGGGACTGCTTAAAGAAACTAGATGTGCACAAGTCCATGGGGCCGGATGAACTGCATCCGAGGGTGCTGAGGGAGCTGGCTGATGAGATAGCAGTACCGTTGGCCATTATCTTTGAAAACTCGTGGCGAACGGGGGAGGTGCCAGAGGACTGGAAAAAAGCAAATATAGTACCTATCTTCAAGAAAGGCAAAAAGGACGATCCAGGGAATTACAGACCTGTCAGCCTCACCTCAATCCCTGGAAAAATCATGGAGCAGCTTCTCAAAGAATCCATCCTGAAACACTTGGAGGAAAATAGAGTAATCAGGAATAGTCAGCATGGATTTACCAAGGGTAAATCATGCCTGACCAACCTCATCGCCTTCTATGATGAGATGACTGGATTTGTGGATGCGGGAAGAGCCGTTGATGTGATATACCTTGACTTTAGCAAGGCTTTTGATACGGTTTCCCACAGCATTCTCATTGGCAAATTAAGGAAGTATGGGTTAGATGCATGGACTGTAAGGTGGATAGAAAACTGGCTAGAACAACGGTTTCAGCGTGTAGGAATCAATGGCTCCATGTCAAGTTGGCAGGCAGTAACGAGTGGTGTGCCCCAGGGGTCGGTCCTGGGGCCAGTTCTGTTCAATGTTTTCATTAATGATCTGGATGATGGGATAGATTGCACACTTAGTAAGTTTGCAGATGATACCAAACTGGGGGGAACGGTAGACACCCTAGAGGGCAGAGACAGGATTCAGGGAGACCTAGACAAACTGGAGCAGTGGGCCAAGAGGAATCTCATGAGGTTCAACAAGGATAAGTGTAAAATCCTGCACTTGGGACGAAAAAACCCCATGTACTGCTACAGGCTGGGGAGTGATCAGCTAAATAGCAGCACTGGAGAAAAGGACCTGGGAGTCATGGTGGATGGGAAGCTGGATATGAGTCAGCAGTGTGCTCTTGCTGCCAAAAAGGCCAATGGCATACTGGGCTGCATCAGAAGAAGTGTTACCAGCAGATCGAGGGATGTGATCATTCCCCTCTATTCTGCACTAGTGAGGCCACATCTGGAATACTGTGTCCAGTTTTGGGCTCCCCACTACAAAAAGGACATGGACAAATTAGAGAGAGTCCAGAGGAGGGCAACCAAAATGATCAAAGGGCTGGAGCACAAGCCCTATGAAGAAAGACTGAAGGAACTAGGCTTATTTAGCCTGCAGAAGAGAAGACTGAGGGGGGATTTGATAGCAACCTTCAACTACTTGAAGGGTTGCTCCAAGGAGGAGGGAGCTCGACTGTTCTCGGTAGTAACAGAGGGCAGAACGAGAAGCAATGGTTTCAAGTTACAGCTGGGGCGGTCCAGGCTGGATATTAGGAAAAACTTCCTTACTAGGCGAGTGGTGAAGCAGTGGAATAAGTTGCCTAGGGAGGTGGTGGAATCTCCATCTCTGGAGGTGTTCAAGTCCCAGCTGGACAAAACACTGACTGGGATGATCTAATGGGAGTGGTCCTGCTTCTTTTGGCAGGGGGTTGGACTAGATGACCTTGTGGGGTCCCTTCCAACCCTATGATTCTATGATTCTATGGTGTTTTGGTGCAGGGCAGGCCCGGTCCTCAGTCTTCCTCCGCAGCGAAGGTGAGCCGGAGGGCATCGCGGATGGCGAGGGCTCGCGCAGATGGCTGCTCCCGAGTCGGCTGGGGTCTTGGTTGTTCATAGTCCCTGGCAAATGCTTGGACCTCAGCCTCCCATGCGAGTGGGATGGGTTCCCCCTGCTGCTCACAAAAGTTGTGGAGCACTGCACATGCCGCGATGGCTTGCGGCAGGCTCCGCTCAGCGAGGTGGAGGCGAGTGACCAGGCACCTCCACCGGGCCTTGAGGCATCCGAATGCCTGCTCGACCACCTGTTGACAGCGAGCCAGGCGGCGATTCAACAGCTGCCGGCTGGGGTCGAGTGGCCCAGCGTATGGTCGCATTAGCCAGGGCCGCAGGGGGTAGGCCGCGTCCGCCACTATAAGAAGGGGCACCTCTACGCCCCCAAGGTGGATGGTGTGAGGGGGGAAGTGGGTGCCCGCCTCCATGGCCCGGTACAGGGCGGAGTTGCGGAGGACCCTGGAGTCATGGGCCCTCCCTGGCCATCCCACGTAGCAGTCCTGGAACCGGCCCTGGTGGTCCACAAGGGCCTGCATAATGACCGAATGGTATCCCTTTCGGTTGCGGTACACCGCAGCCCTGTGCTCCGGGGCGCGCACAGGGATATGTGTGGTGTCCAAGATGCCAGCACAGTTTGGAAAGCCAAGGGTTGCCATCCCAGGCATGGTGTCCTGCAGGTCCCCACGTCTCACCAGGCGCCGTAGGAGGACGCGATTGATGGCCCTGGTGACCTCGAGGAGGATGGTGCCGGTGGTGGACCTCCCGACGCCAAACAGGTGCACCACTGCCCTGTGCGACTCCGGGGTGGCCAGCTTCCACAGGGTGATGGCCACTCGTTTGTCCACTGCGACAGCAGGCCTCATGGGGGTGTCCCTGTGGCGCAGGTGCGGGGCGAGTTCGCCCACCAGGCGGGTGAAGCTGGCCCTGCTCATGCGAAAGTTCTGGAGCCAGAGGTCGTCGCCCCAGGTGCGCAGAACGACCCTCTCCCACCAGTCGGCGCTGGTCTCATGCGCCCACATGCGCCGGGGCACAGGGAGGGGCAGGGGCAGTAGCTGAACCCTGCGGCTGAGCTGGATGTACTCCTCAGCCACAGGCCGGTCCTCCTTGGGGTCTACAAACAGAGTCTCCCAGAGGTGCTGGAGCCCCTCGATGCGCGCCGAGGGGCCGGGTGCTGCACGGCGCTGTCTAGGCAGCCGAGCACTGTCCATGGCTTGCAGCGTGCTGCTAGCGTGAATGGACAGGGGAGTGAGGTCAGGGCCGGCTTTTATGTGATTGGCTACCAACATGGCCACCAACATGGCCCAGGGAGGCGGCCATGTTGCCACACCTCCCATGCTGCACTGCCCCTGGGTCGAAATAGCAAGTCCACACTGTGGAAACGCTATTTCGATTCCCGTTTTTTGCTTATTTTGCGACACCATTTTGTTATTTCGAAACAGGTTATTTCGAAATAACATGTTATATCGAAACAAGTTATTTCGAAATAACTTGTTTCGAAACAAGCGCTCCCCGTGTGAACATAGCCCTTGAGATTCTTCTTCAACATGCATCTGTAAGTATGCTTGACTCAAATCAATCTTGCTAAATTTTTGTCCTCCAGCCAAACCTGCAAAGATGTCCTCAGTGCGGGAAAGAGGATATTGTTCTGCACATAACACTGGGTTGACAGTGACCTTGAAATCTCCACAAATCCGAATGGAGCCATCCTTCTTCACTATTGGGACAATGGGTGTCGCCCACTGGCTGTGAGTAACTGGCACCAAGACTCCCTCTTTGACTAACCGCTCCAAGTTTTCTTCCACCTTGGGTCTGATGGCAAATGGCACCATCCTGGCCTTCAAACATTTTGGTTGGCAATCAGGCTTTATATTTAATTTCACAGTGATTCCCTTCATGCTGCCTCAGTCTTCACCGAAAACAGCAGCATGTTTCATTAGTACAGCTGCTAGATTCATTTCTTCTTTAGTCAATTGATGCACTTGTGACCAATCGAGTTGGATTTTCCTGATCCAAGATCTTCCCATTAGGGCTGGGTAATTCCCCTTTACCACAAACAGTGGTAGCTTTATGGTCTGTCCATTGAGTTCTACTTTCACATCTATAGTACCCAACAGGGGAACAGTCTCTCCAGTATACGTCTTCAAAACGACTACTGTCGGCTTAAGTGGCAGATGTCTAAAGTCCTTCTTGCACACAATGTTAGAAACTAATGAAACTGCTGCGCCAGTGTCCAGTTCCATGCATGTAGGTTTGCCTTCCAACACAGGTGTTACCCAGAATTTACGTGGGCCAGCTGTTATAGACAAAACATGGAGGGAATCTTCATCTTCCAATTGGGTGTCACTATGATCACCTGTATTCTGCTCTACTGCATGCAGAATTTCCCTCTTAGTCTGCCAAACCAACGGTCCATTTTTCTCAGGTCTGCCTCTTCTGTTTGGCTCAAGCTTCCTTTGTTTGCAGGCATGTTCAATGTGCCCTCTTTTACCACATTGTCGACACAGTAGTTCTTTAAACCAGCACTCTGATGTGAGGTGGTCCTGCTTCCCACACCGGTAACATTCTTGTCTCCCCGGTGCCCTGGGGGCAGGTTGTAGGGATACTTTACAGACACTGACCCCGATCTGTTGCATGTCTTGGGTGACGCGTTCCATGGGGACTGCAATTTCCACAGCCTTCTGCAAGGTGAGTTGACCTTCAGTCAATAGGCGTTTTCGTGTTGATTCACTGTGCAGGCCACACACCAGCCTGTCACACAGCATTTCCTCTAAAATGTTCTTGAAGTCACAGTGTGCTGCCAGCTTCCGCAGAGCTGCTACAAACTGTACAACTGATTAACCTTCCTCTTGTAGAACCTATACCTCTTGGCAGTTACTAGTGGCTTTGGGGAAAAATGTGCTCCCAGAACTTCCACTAGGTCCCCATAAGGTTTCTGCTCTGGCTTCTCCGGATAAAGCAAATCACATAGCAAATTATAAGTCTTAACTCCAATGACTGTTAGGAAAGCTGGTACCTTCTTCTCATCAGTTATGTTGTTTGCTATTACAAAATTTTGAAATCGGGCTGTATATGTCTGCCAGGAAGCTGCCGAATGATCATATGCTTCAAAGGTTGTAGTAAGTAAAGCCATGATGCCCTCTTGTGGTTATTGTTTGTCTCTTCTCTTAACAGCAGGCAGATCAGCTTTCAGAATAGCCAGCTAGCCCTTAGGCAAACAGATCAGCTTTCACAGCTACAACCCAACCCTCATGCAAACAGTAAAATGAAGTTTTGCTTCTTACATTGTATTCTGGTTTTCCAAAGTTGCCAGGGTTGTTGAGGATAGCCACTCCATCACAAATCCCATCCTCTGTCACCAGATGTAGAGTTTTAAGGGAAATTATAATCCAATAAAGAGGACAGCATATTCAGAGCTATATAAGAAGTCTTTATTGAAAGAGAACTGAGAGAGAGAGAGGAGACAGATAGGTTTTCCTAGCACCTAAACGACTCTCCCATTTATCACAATGACGCTAGGTAGTCCAAAAAACCACACAGTCAGGCCTGGGCAGAGGGCTTGCAACATGGAAAACAGACTATGAGATTGTTCCTCAGACTCCAGAGACACTGTGTGTAGTGCGCCCACCACCTTTTTGCACTTTTTCTCCTTTTTTCCACTTTTTACCTTTTTCCTCTTTTCTCTATTTTCTTATTAGGTTATTTTTTATTTCTGTGTGCTTAAATTAATTGTATTACTTTGAACTGTATATAGTGACTGATGGGCCAGGAGAGTGGTCAGTGCCGTCAGCACTCCAGAGTGGGGACACCCTAGCCCTGTCCTGAGTGACCATGATAAGACTGGGGGTCAAACCCCCAGAAATTCTTGGGCCCAGCCTTGTCGGGGTTACAAGGACTCCTCCAAACTGGAGATAGGGAGGGGAGTCTTTTAGGTCAGGCAGGCCTCTGGGTAAAGGAAATGAGAGCAGGGACCCAGATCCTTTTGCTGCCGACCTTCACTGGAGTGGTATACAAGCCTGGAAAGTTCCCCACAGTAGCGGGTCCATTTCCCCCGCTTACACTTGGGCATGTAGAGAGCCATGTAAAGTAAATATGCTAAGGTTCTGGTGTGTCTGTACCCTCCCCACCTACACAGTGCCAAACTTGTGCTGTAGACCTTTGATTCCAGGAGTGAGGGCTCATGAATCTGCAGCAACTGTTCCGACCAGTTTAGGAGTAGCATAGGAGATCTGTGGTTGTAAGGCACAAGCTCTCCTTAGGTAAGAGCAGAATCACCATAGCACAGGGCTTTGTGTTGGTAGTGCAGGTGGCAAATAATGAGAATATGAAGGGCTATAATCTAATATTAAAGATTGCTCCCCTTTGGACATAAAATATCTTAAATATTAATAAAATTGTACAAGGCATCAAAAATCACAATGAAAATATTTTATTAGTATCCTTAGTGTGCTTAAGACCTATAAAGATCATTAATTGGAAACCTAATAGCATACGTGGTACTGTACAACTTCCAAACTCTGATTTGCCAGAATTGTATTTTATGTATAATATTGTTAATAATGTAAAACATAACAGAATGCCAAACAGCATTATGAAAAACAGGCAAAGTAGATAATTATCAGTTTTTTATATCCCCAGTACCAGAACAAAGGGCTGAAATCCTATATGGACGAATTAAACTCTGATGATCCAGTAATTTTTTCATCTGAGAATGATTACACTATTGGAAAAAAACGGATACAATTTTTGTCTTTAATAAAATTAGGCTTTTGAGAAAATTAGAAGTTCAGTACAGTAGATTTTTCTCACTTAAAAATATAATTTAAATGATTTGAAAGCACTGTAATTTTTTTTCAGATTAAGGCTACTTGATTGTCCTTATCATTTGTACTTTTTCTGCATCCTTGCCTATATACCTCCTTATCACTTAACTAGCTATTCAATCACTCATCTTTTTTTAGATCCTAAACACTGCAGAAGGGTATCTTCGTTGAGTAGGAAAGGTAGCTATGTGTAACTCTTATCCTGAGTTGCCTTTGGTCACTTTGTCATCTGGATCCCAAAAGCTTAAAATAAAGATATTACATATTAGAATTCAACAGGGCTTTGAAGGTTTGCATGAGTAATATTTATTAAATACTCACTTTATTAGGATTAAGATTGCCTGTAGTAGTAGAAATCTTCTAGAGGGGGAAAAAATAATTAAAAAGAATGAACTGAAAATGATATATGGTAGAAGACTGCACAAAGTCATACATGCCTCTAGTGGATCAGTGCCTTAATTACACCTGACCAAGAACAGGCTCTGAGGAAAGCACTGAAATTCTTACCACAAAGTGCTTCTTAAAAACCGGCCATGCCTGTCTTAGCCTGCCAGTTCATTATCATACTGTTGAGTGAGACACTGAACTGTGAAGTCAAGTATCTCAAAAGGCATAAATAAACCTTAATTTTTCAGCATCCAACCTCGTCTACTTATTTCTTTTGTTTTTTTGCACAGTGGGTTAAAAACATATTATTAAGCACAACAGGCTAAATTAGTTGCCAACACGGCCCCACCAACATCAGTGCATTTTGTATCTGAGAAAGACAGCTGAAAATGCTAGATCTGTCAGTATCAAAACAATACAGGGCTGGCATCAGACCCGTGAAAGAGAATGAACTTGTGTGTAATGCATTGTACAATTCAGGTTTTATTCCTGACTCTGGCATAGGCTTCCTCTGTGATCATAGACAAGTCACTTTTCTCTTTCTTTACCTCCATTCTCTGCCCATTTAAAAGAATGGTAATAATAATAATTCCCTGCCCACAATAAAATGTAGGCTGTGGCTTGCCCATGAGCAAGAATGGGGTTGCTTTCTTGAGAATTTCAATGGCATAGTGCAGGGATTGGCAACCCAAAAGATAAGAAGAGCCATTTTTAAAAAGTCCTTCACTAACCAAGTGTTTTGAGACCAGCAATGGGAGTTGCCCCCTGGTGAGGGGTGTGGGGATCTGGGCCAGGGTGCCTGCCATGGGGACCCCTATTAGGAGGGAGGGGAGCCTGGACCCTAGGAGTGGGCCATCCATAGGGTTCCCCCTTGGCAGTAGGGAGCCTAGTGCAGATCATCTGCAGGGTGCCCAGTGGCAAGTGGAGTCTGAGGCCAGGACTGTGACACCCTCAAGGTCATCTGGTGATGCAGGGTGAACTCGAGGTTGAAAGGGGTCAGCCAGCGAGCAGCAGGTTGAAGACCCCTGGAATAGGGAGAAGAGGGCTATTTTGCTTTGCAACCAATTACCTCGCCGTCAGGACCAAACTGTATCTTTTGGGAACTGGTTGTCATTTCCAAAAGTTGTCCACACTAATGTTTGAGCTCAGCAAAAGGTCATTTGCTGTTGCTTAAATATCACTATTGTGAGTTGAAGCATGAGCAAAAAGAGAGTGTCCTTTGATAGACTCATGGCTGAATTAAGGTTGAACAGGTTACAGACTGATCAAATAGGTGGGGTCCAGATAGATGTGAATTTCTCCAAAGGAGAGAAAGGAGAAAGTACTTGGCATATTTCTTGAGACATCAAATTTCCTTCTTTTCTCACCATAGTCTTGTCTATCCAGTTATGGAGACCCACAACTGAACATGAGGCTTAATCAGTTAAACTATTTGATATTACTTGTATCCTTAATTTGGCAGTGGACTTTATATTCCCCTGAACTTTGTACAACAGGCAGTGAAATTAGCTGAAAGAGGTACCTCTGTGTGTAAGTATTTCTGTACATTTTTGAGGAAATCATTTACTGCTAGTTTTATGGTTGTTAGAATTTATGAATGATTGCTTCCAAGAGAATAGAAAACTTCTCACCTATGCACAATTGTTGGGAAGTCAAGAAGAGGTAAATCTTAATGTATTTTTCATCAGTATGTACCTATAGGTTCACAGTGATAATCTAAAAATCTATTGATGTGTGTTACAAACAAGGTGTGTACTGTGAAATTAGTATTTGGGTTTAGTGCCACACAGTGTGTGACCAATAAGCTGAAAGGGCAGGGACCATGTTTGTCTGTACAGCACCTAGCACAATAAGGTCCTGATTCATTGCTTGAGCTGCCAAGTGCAATGGTAATACAAATGATAAATGAAAAACAATAATGTACTATTTGTTTTCAACAGCACCTAGAGGCCCCAACTAACAGCAGGTGCTGCATTGTGCTAGGCCCTATAAAAATACACAGTGAGAGACTGTCTCTGCCCCAAGGAGCTTATATCTAAACCAGTGGAAGAAGGGAGATGAACCAGACGTACAGAGAGATGAAGTGACTTGCCTGGCTCACAAAGCAGATCAGTAGCAGAGATGGGAATAGACCCCAGATCTGGTGCATGGCTACATCAAGTTATGGTCCCTTTCAGAGTAATAGGCTATGTCCACAGGTACATCATTATTTTGAAATAAGTTATTTCAAAATGAGTTATTTTGAAATAAAGTCCTTATTTTGAGATAAATTAATTTGAATTAAGAAAATGTTAATTCAAATTAAGGGAAAAGCTCAAAGCGAAATAGCATGTCCAAACACAGGACCAGTGTTATTTTGAAATAAAAGAGACATGTGGACATACCCATACAGGGATAAAATCATATGCAATCTTTTATCTCCAAGTCATTGATTCAAAGCTGACCCAGGTTAATAGGAACTAAAAGTAACTAATGGATGATGTTTTCACTTCATGCATCTGACAAAGTGGATTGTAGCCCATCAAGCTTATGTCCAAAGAAATTTGTTAATGGATGATGTCTATTCAGTTGTGTGAAATAATTTGATCTGGACTTGCTATTTCCTTATCATCTGGACGAGATACCATATAAATATGGACCAGATATATAATGCTTGAAATATTCATTGCTACAAGCTCCCAACTTGAGACTGAGCCTCTTGAGTTATAGAAGTTAGAGATGAAAAAAAGATCTATTATCTCCTTTTATCCATTCTGCTTGTAAGTGTGTGCCATAACCACAGGGCTATTAAGTAAACCTCTCCCAGTCTCCCTGGTTGGAACTGTCTGATGGTATATAAATCATCAGTTATTCATTGGGCCACAGAGATAGTGAGCAACTCTATAATGAGGTCCTGCCTAATTCAGAATAGAAAGGTGGATCTCCTACATCATAAGGTATGTCTACACTGAAGGGTCTGTTTAGCTGACCTAACAAGGTCAACTTTAAGTCAACTTAATGTTGACTTTGTTAAGTCAACTGAGAGAGTCCACACTGAAAACTCCTGTCAACTGTCTGCGTCCACAGTGGTAGGTGCTAGGTCAATGGAGGAATGGTGCATTGTGGGTAGCTGTCTCACATTGCACCGGTGAAGTGCCCCCTGGAGGCCAATTAGGTCAACTTAAGGGCTTTCCCTGTCTACATTGGCTTCAGTCAACTTAATAAGGTTGACTTAAGCGTTAAGTCAACCTTAAGAGGTGATGTTATTAAGTCAGCTTAAGGAAGCATTAAAATCAACTTAATAAAAACCCAAAGTGGCCACAGGAGTCAGTAGATCAATTTAACCTTCCTTAAGTTGACTTAAGGCTCCAGTGTAGACATATCCATAGAGACTATTGAGTATGTGTAACAAATCACATGTTCCATACCAGAACTGGAAATCTTCTTCACAAAAACGTTTTTAAAAAAAGTATTTCTGCAAAAAGTTTCAGATTGAAAGAATTGGAATCTTCTGATGAAAAAAACACTTCATTGGAAAACTCCAGATCAGCTCCAGTTATGACATAGACTCTGACTTTAGCCATCACTCTTCTGTCATTCAGAGCTGTTCCCCACTGTACATTCTCATGCATAAATTTATTTTCTCCATGATGAATACAAACTCCTATGCACTGTAATCACATATACAGTATAATTTGTATTGCCAGGTTGATATTATTTTTGCTATCTTCATCCATTTCTATTGGGCCAAGTATTCACTTTACTTTTGCTGTCATATACTATAAGAGGCATAGCAAAACACTGTGCTGTAACTTCCATGCTGAAATACACAGATAACATCAATGAAAGAATAATAATTAAATAGCAATTGGCCTGAGCCATTGCTCATTATGATGCAGGTTTTTGTTGTTCCGTTTGATGTTCCTTGTAATTGATAAAGAGATTTCATCTGTGGTGGTTTCACTCTAATCAGCAAGGCAGTGAAACCATTTTTTTATTTTAAAAAGGGTAAAAGATCCTTTTTTAGGTGTAACTATGGAATGGTGAATGGGGTTACACAAATCCCTCAGGTGGAGAAAGAAGTTTTCCTTTGATGTTAGTTGATTTTTTATAAATCATTAATTAAGGAAAGATTGCTGCTGCTTTAGAAGTAATAAAACTGACCCATTCACAAGGAGCTATTGGAATAATGTGTTTGTACCTGCAGGCACGGCCTAACAAAAGGTTAAGAACAGGCATTCAATGTTTTTTCCAGAATAGAGATTGCTGAGTCTACCAGTCAAATTCTTTCTTTCCATGATGTTGCCAATGTTTGCAAAATACAATGGAAGCATCTGAAGGTAATAGCTGAAACTAGGTCAGGCAACCAGTGTATGAGAAACTCTAAGCAATATTCAAAGGCCACCATCTTTGATATTAAGTCAACAAGAGAGCTTTGAAGATTTTTGTTTTAATTTTAAAATTTCATCTCTAACATATTAATGAACATGTCTGGAAATAATATACAGTTCACACTACTTTAGTTAAATCAATAAGTCAAGTGATATATGAGAGGAAGAAGAAATGTCCCAGTTGACTTCCTTTGAGTGATTTTAAAGGAACAGAAGAAGAGATCAACAGAACTTTGCCTGACATGAAAGCTTATTGGAGATGTATCTAGCAAAAATAGAAAATCAATAGCAAGGAGATCCTCTTCTTAATTTTCTTAAAATGTTCATGCTGTTGCCAAAGGGTACTGTCAGAGGGCTCTAAAATGAACGTCCCTACATTAAGATAATTGTTGGGATAATCTTTGTGTTAGGATAAGACATTAGGATAAACTCTATAATGGGAAAAACTAATAGCAAAAATAAGAGACGCACCAAATTCTGAAACTAGGTATAGTTTTACCACATACTGAGATGACAAGGAGATAGCAGGAAAACTGTCTTTGCATGGAAATTCAAGAACAATTCAGATTAATGTCTGTAATCTGAGTACGCCATGTAGCTTTAAGAAACCACACAGTAACTGAAAGAGAACAGTTGCCATACATTTGTGAAGCTTATAGAGGCAGGGGGAATGCATTCCTCTGCTGAGGTTCTAGATACTAAAGAAGCTTTCAGGGGCTGACTGTATACTAGGACAATTTAGAACTAAAGTATTCACTGCTATTCAGCTTCTGTAATACTTCCCCTCTTTCTATGTACAGAAGAAGTCAGGAGCTGTGGAAACGGCTGTCTTTCAAAAACTTGGTGGGATAATACACATGACTGGAATATTAATATAGTAGAGTACAGCTTTCCTAGGAAGGATGGAAAGGGGAAAGGAGAGGTGGTGTTGCCTTATATATTAAAATGTATGTACTTGGACTGAGGTTGAGATGGGCATTGGGGATAGACCTGTTGAAAGTCTCTGGGTAAAAATGAAAGGAAAATAAAACAAGGGTGAGGTGATGGTAGGTGTCTACTACAGACCACTTAACCAAGAAGAAGAGGTGGACGAGGCTTTTTTTCAACAATTAACAAAACCACCCAAAGCAAAGGACTTGATGGTGATGGGGGACTTCAGCTACCCAGACGTCTGCTGAGAAAATAGCACAGCAAGGCACAGATTACCCAACAAGTTCTTGGAATGTATTGGACACATTTTTTTTAATTCAAAAGGTGGAGAAACCTACTAGGGGAGAGGCCATTCTCTGATTTTAACAGAGAGGAACTGGTTGAGAATTTGAAAGTGTAAGGTAACTTAGGTGACAGTGATCATGAAATGGTAGAGTTCATGATTCTAAGGATTGATTGGAAAGAGAACACTAAAATAAAGACTTTAGCAAACTCGGGGATTTGGTAGGTAGGAACCCATGGGAAGCATGTCTAAGAGGAAAAACAACTGAAGACAGCTGGTAGTTTTCCAAAGAGACATTATTAAGAGCACAAGAGCAGACTATTTCATTTCATAAGGATAAGAAGTATGGCCAGAGACCACTCCAGCTTAACCAGGATATTTTCAATAGTTTAAAAATAGAGTCTTACAAAAAGTGGAAACTAGGTCAAATCATAACTGTAAACAAATAACACAATTATAGGGGAAAAATCAGGAAGGCCGAGGCACAAATCAAGATCAAAGTATCTGAAGGCAGAAAGGGTAACATGAAAACATGTATTTTTCAACTACGGTAGAAGCAAGAGAAAGACCAAAGACAGTGTAGATCTGTTAGTCAACAAAAGGGAAAAAACAATAACAGAAAATGTGGAAATGACAATGAAACTAAATCATTTCTTTGTTTTGGTTTTCACTGGGAAGATTGGTGGTGATTGGATGCCTGATGTAGGAGAGAGCAATAAAAATGTGATAGGATCAGAAGCTAAAACAGGGAAAGAACAAGTTAAAAATTACTTAGACAAGTTAGATGTTTTCAAGTCACCAGGACCTGATGACATGCACTCTAGAATACTGAAGGAGCTTATTCAAGAGATATCAGAGCCATTGGCTATTATCTTCAAAAAATCATTTAAGATTGGAGAGATCCCAGAGGACTGGAAAGGAGCAAATATAGTACCCATCTATTAAACTGGAAATAAGGACAACCCAGGCAATTATAGACCAGTCAATTTCACCTCCATGCCAGGAAAAGTAATCAAGGAGTCCTGTGGCATTTTAAAGACTAACAATTTTATTTACCACATGAGCTTTCATGGGAAAAAAATCCAACTTTGTCAGATATATGAAGACTGGGAATGTACAGAATGAGAGCAAAACAAATGTAGGGGATTGCAAGTTATAGGATCAGGCCACACTGTAACAGCAAATCAAAACAGTTCTTAGGATTCAAACAGTAGAGTACAGTAATTAGCAGGAAGGGGGGAGAAGGCAAAATTACCAGCTGTAATTTGAAAAGAACTAATAGTCTTTATTCAGCCTGATTTCACTGTTTCAAATTTATATATGAATTCCAATTCTGTAGTTTCTCTTTGAAGCTTCGAATTGTTGTTCATTTGTCTGAGTATGATAATTAAAAGATCAGAAGTGGAGTGATCAGGAAGACTGAAGTGTTCCCATATATTTTTTTTAATGTTGTGATTTCTGGTATCAGATTTGTGTCCATTTATTCTTTTGCACAGAGTATGTCCTCTTTGTCCAATGTAAAAGGTCAGGGGGGCTTTCTGACACAAATCACATTGGTAGATGAGCAGGTAAATAAGCCATTGATGGAGCAGCTGGCTTGATTAGATCTTGTTATTGTGGTTTTTTTGTGCAGATATGGAGGCAAAGCTGGAAACTTTAACAGCCGTACTCAGGCAAATAAATAATTAACAAATAGACTAACACAGCTACCCTGTCAGAACTTGTCATTATGTAAGAAAAAATAATGGAGTAAATAATTAAGAAATCAATTAGAAAACATCTAGAAGAAAATAAGGTGTTAAGTGATAGTTAGCATGGATTTGTTAAGCACAAATCATTTCAAACCAACCCGATAGCTTTCTGGAATGGGGTAACAAGCCTTGTGGATAAGTGGTAGCTGTGGTGTATCTAGACTTTAGTAAGGTTTTTGATACAGTCTCATGTTATCTTCTCATTAACAAACTAGGGAAGAACAACTTAAATGGATGTGTTATACAATGGATGTAAAACTATTTGGATAACTGCTCTCAGAGAGTGTTATTAACGGTTCAAAGTCATGCTGGAAAGCCATAACAAGCAGGGTATTGCTGGTATCAGTTCCGGGTCCGGTTCTATTCAATATTTTTATCATGATTTAGATGATGGCATAGAGAATGCACTTATAAATTTTGTGAAAGATACCAAGCTGGGAAGCGTTGCAAGTGCTCCAATTCAAAGCCATTTGGACAAACTGGTGAAATGGTCTGAGATAAATAGAATAAAATTCAATAAAGAGAAATGCAAAGTATTCCACTTAGGAAAGAACAATTTGTTGCGCACACACACACACACAATGGGCAATGCCTGCCTAGGAAGGAGTACAGAGGAAAGGGATCTGGGTGTCAAAGTGGACCACAAGCTAAATATGAGTCACCAGTCTAAAGCTACTGCAAAAAAAGTGAACAGCATCCTGAGATGTATTAACAGGAGTATTTTAAGTATGGCACAAGAAGTAATTCTTCCGCTCTTCTCCTCCCTGATTAGGCTTCAGCTGGAGTATTATGTTCCAGATCTGAGCGCCTCATTTCAGGGAAGATGTGGTGGAATTGATGAAAGTCCAGAAAAGAGCAACACAAATGCTTAAAGGTTTGAAATGCTTGACTTATCAGGGAAAATTGGACGAGCTGGGTTTGTTTAGTATGGAAAAGAGGAAACTGAGCAGGGACATGATAACAAT
Organism: Podocnemis expansa; assembly: GCA_007922195.1. NCBI lineage: Eukaryota > Metazoa > Chordata > Testudines > Podocnemididae > Podocnemis > Podocnemis expansa. The sequence goes on along the minus strand of ML682017.1, from coordinate 17,390,347 downwards.
TTTCAAGTACTTAAAACCTATTACAAGGAGGCACTGTTCCCTCTAAGCTGTGCGTGTTTGTGCGCGCACACGCATCACGAAACCTGTGCACACAACAAAATAAAGTGTGCACAAAAAAATTCAGTTGTGCTAATATTGGTGCACACAAAGAAATGTTTTTGCGCACACAAAGAAATTGTTTGCGCACACAGTCTACAAGTAGTTAGAGGGAACATTGCAAGGAGGAGGGAGAAAAATTATTCTCCTCAACCACCAATGATATGACAAGAAGCCATGGGTTTAAATTATAGCAAGGTAGGGTTAAGTTGGACATTATGAAAAAAAATTGTAACTGTCAGGGTGATTAACCACTGGAATGAGTTGTCTAGGAGTGTTGTGGAATCTCCGTCTTTGGAAATTTTAAGAGCAGGTTAGCCACACACCTCTCTGGGATGCTTTAAGATGGTATTCAGTCCTGCCACGGGTGCAGGGGATTGGACTCCATGACCTCTCATGGTCCCTTCCACTTTCTATGATTCCATGAGGAAGTAGTACAATGATGTTCTGTAACCTGAGGAGGAGGCTTCCCTATTCCTCATCCCACCATTCATTCTGTACCCGGATAGAGCTCCCAGCATACAACCCAGCCACTTGTGTTAGGGACATTTGGTTCTGTGATTCTGCTAGGATGCAGTACAGGGAAAGTCCTTTCCCCAGGGTGCAGGCTATTATTGTCTTGTATTCCTCTAGGAGAACTCTTTACTGTAAGCAGAAGATGAAATGTGATGGGAACGTTCTTAACAGAAGAAATTGGATTTGATGAGATGAAAAGAAATGACTTACCTAGTACAGAAAAAAAGAACACAGAGGTGAATGTTATGATTCTCTTGTTTTCTAGATCATGGATTTGCCTTGATCCAAATTAAGGTTGGGGGTTACAGGCCTTAAATTACCCACTAAGAGACAATGATTGGGATTCTTCATGCTGCACTGAATCTGCTACGAAGACAGATTTTTTAATATTTCAGGACTTAAAAGTTTTTTTTTTCACTGTTTTAAGATTGGTAACTCAGCAGATAGCTGCTGGGAAAGACGCAGAGGGAACTGGGAATCATTTTTAAAAACTTCATAATTTTTCATAGAGAAGAGCTCAAAATAGCGATGCAGACATATAAAAAATAGAGCTTTTTCATAAATACAGGAGTAGTACAACATCACTATCATTTAATACATTATACACAGGTCTGCTGTAAAGTGACATTGAGATAATACTTTAGTCCTGGGATCACAGCAATCATAATAATGACAACATGAACAATAACAAGTTTGCAGTACAAATATTGCTGTGGTTTTGGTGTAGGTTGATAATTAGTATACATGGCTGCAAAACAGAATTTCTACCTCTGAGTGGTGTCCCCATGGTGCTCCACTGTAGGTGCGCCCAAGCTCCCTGAGTCCTTGACCAGAGACTTTTATGGCAGAGCTCCTGGGGCTGTGCACACCCCCCCACCTTCATGCAGGTGTTCCAACAGAAATAAGGAACGTGCGCGTGGCCCCAACCCCTGTGTTCCTTCTCAACTGCCTCCGGTCTGAGACAGAGTTTCTTCAGCTCTGCAGAGTCTTTGCCAGTTTAGGTTAGGTTAGCTAGTTTTCATTAGTTAGTTTTGTTAGTAATTACTATAGGAGTTTTCCTCTTTTTACTTAAAAAAAAAAAAAAAAAAAAAAAAAAACCACACGAAAAACCAAGCGGTGCAGTAAACAGATGAAGAGAGCCGGAGGGCTCATCAGTTTCACCACCAGCAACCCGGCAGTGGCAGTGGTCATTCAAAATGTGAACAGTCCGTGTCTTTAAGAAATCTGGGACCTACAGGGAGGCGATGCTTATTTCTGATGGTCACTCAGATTGCATTAGATGTCTGGGTGAGGGGCACGCCTCTTTGTAAGAACTTGTCCTCCCAGTTGTGGCGTGAAAGGGAGCTGAAGAGCAGATTGCTGCTGATGGAGGGAGCATTGAGCCCCTCTTCCAATCCTGGCTGATCATCTAAAAAGGAAGAAGGGCACTCAAGAAGCCTGTTTTCTCCTCTCCTGCCTGTCTCCAAGAGAAAGGAGAAGTGGGAGGAAAACTCTGTCAGTGCTGCTGTTGGTCAAACGGGGATAATCCTGAGGGATACACCCTGTAAGGACAGCTGGGAACAGAAACACCTTAAAGCAGCAGCAGATCCCTTAACAGCTGTAACGGCTGACATGGTGCTGGGGACAAAGATGGTGGTGACAGCAGCACAGTGGGATGCTGGCACGGCACATAGAACTTCCAGCAGCAGCTTGGTGCACGGATCAACGTCCAAGGCTGGGGCCGAGCCTACAACTCCATGCCGCTCAAATGTGAAGTCTGCAGCTCCAAGGCGGGAGGGACCTCTGCCTCTGGACTCCTCTCAGCCAGCAGTACCATCAGAACAACAATGGGGGGAACCTGTGGCACAGCAGGTGCCGCTTCAGTCTGGGTCCCCCAGGAAGAAGAGGAGGAAGACTAAGCACTGTGTGCAGGACCATGACTGGTCAGCCTCTCCTCCGAGTAACCTGAGTTTTAGTCCTGGAGAACAATCCAGGGGCTCCTTTGTGTAATCCGAGGAGGAGCTGGAGGGAAGTCAAGTGGCCCCTTATCCTTATTACTACCAGTTTAACGATCCTAATGAGAGAATGGACTATAGATACCCTGGCTTGGGTGTGCCTTGCAACCCCCACCCTTGGCATGTGGGGGTGCATGGTCACAGTGGTCAGCGTTCCTCACTAGACCTGCAATCTCTCTTTCGGGGAAGAGTCGCAGCCAGCTACAGCCATCACTGGCGGTGCTGCAGGGAGATCAACAGGCAGATGCCCAAGACCAGCAAATGGAGTCGGAGGACTGTGAGTCCATCCAGAGCCAGTTAAGCCACCCAGGGGAAGATGAATTGTTCACCCCGGGACCATCGGGATGTCTCTAAACAGCTTCAAGATCTGTTCAAAAGGGTGGCTGAGGCAACGGACATACCACTGCAGCAGACAGATACTATTCAGCACAAGCTATACCGAATCCTTCAGGCCCCTGTTTCATCTAGGGTGGCCTTACCTATGAATGAGAGCATTTTGGATCCTGCCAGCACCATCTGGCAAATGCCAGCTTCAGTGGCAGCGACATCTATAAGAATTGATAAGAAGCACTTTGTGGCATCAAAAAATAATGAATTCCTTTTAGCTCACCCACCACCTAACTCTCTCGTGGTGGAAGCAGCAAATCAAATGGCCAGGCAGAAAGCATTTAAATCCACAGTCCATGATAGGGAGAATAAAAAGTGGGCCTTGTTGGGCAAGAAGGTTGACACTTCAGCCACACTTCAGCTGAGGATTAATAATTATGCTGCGATGCTGGCGAATTATAGCCATGACATTTATTCAAAGATAGCAAGTTTTTTTGATGACATCCCATGGGAAAGATGAGAACAGTTCTCCTCCTTAATTAAAGAAGGGTTTCTTGTCACAAGAACGGCCTAGCAAGCAGCCCTGGACAGTGTAGATACAGCAGCAAGTACCATGGCGATGGCAGTGGTCATCCGGAGAGCCTCATGGTTGCATTCAGTGGGTTTGCCCAAGCAATTACAGTCTACCATCAAGGACCTGCCGTTCGATAGGGTCAAGTTATGGTGAAAGAATCTCCGGCCACTCTTGATACTCTGAGCATATATCCTCCTGTTGAGAGAAGAAGGCAATTTAGGCAGCCCAGCAACCCAAGGTACCTGCAGAACATCAGGAGATTCGACTCCTCATGAAGCAGATTCAGACAACAACAACAATGGAGGAGGCAGCAGAACCACCAGCCTCCCAATTCTGAGTCGGCACCTGGCCAGGCAGCAATTTTGAGAAATTGGTCAAGGGATTGCAAGACCACCCCACAAAATAGCAGGAAGGCATGCGTTTGTTCATCAACAGACCGCATCCATTTCTCCCTATCTGGAGATCAGTCACATCAGACTGATGGGCCTTAGAGATCATAATTTGCGGGTATACCATTCCTTTCGCAACAAAGCCCAAATTCCACCCCTTTTCTCTGTCCCTTTTCGGGGACCCAACTCATGTACAGCTGCTGCAAGGGGAGGTGGACAAGCTCTTGTCAATTGGGGCCATAGAGGAGGTCCCAAGGGAGTTCTGGAGCAAAGGCTTCTATTCCCATACTTCTTCATCCAGAAAAAGACGGGAGTTTGGAGGCCCATCTTGGATCTGCGGAGGTGGAACAGATACGTCCGGGTCGAGAAGTTCAAAATGGTGTCCCTTGCCACGATCCTTCCTGCAATAGAGAATGGGGACCAGCTGGCATCCCTCGACCTACAGGATGCTTATTTCCACATCTCTATTTTTGTCCCACACAGAAAGTTCCTTCGCTTTGTAGTAAAAGACAAACACTATCAATTTACAGTCCTGCTGTTCAGCCTACGCACAGCGCTGAGGGTTTTTTCCAAGGTGCTAGCCACAGTTCTGGCATATCTACAAGAATAGGGGGTGATGATATTTCCCTATCGAGATGACTGCCTCATAAAGGCATGTACACTGCAGGCAGCAAGGCAAGCAGTACAGAGGACAGAGGAGGTGTTTCACTCCCTGGGACTCTTGATAAACTACAAACAGTCCACCATATGCCCATCGCTGAACATTGAGTTTATTGGGGCATGCGTAGACACTGTCAGGGCCAGGGCATACCTACCGGAAGAAAGGTTTGTCAGCATCCAGAGGATGGCTCTCACTATTGAGGATACCCTGAGGGTTCTGGCACATGCGTGTCTCCAGTTGCTGGGCCATATGTCTGCCACCACCTATGTAGTACAGAATGCGAGATTGCATAATGAGTCCTCTACTGTGGCCAACGTCAGTTTACAAACCATGCAGGCACTCTCTAGGTCATGTAGTATCAGTGCTGAGGGACATCTAGACCTCACTGACCTGGTGGACTCAACTGAGCAACATGATGTCCGGGGTACCATTCAGACAGTTAGCCCCATCTGTTCTACTTACCACAGACGCATCATTGCTTGGTTGGAGAGCTCATCTAGATGGGCACACCGCACAAGGGAGATGGTTGGTGCAGGAAAGGGAGTTGCACATAAACCTTCTAGAACTGAGGGCAGTGCAGAATGCATATCAACAACTGCTACCCCATATTCAAGGGAAGAGGGTAAAGGTTCAAACGGACAGTGTGGCGTCTACTTTCTACATCAATCAGCAGGGTGGGACACATTCCCAGTTCTTTTGTATGGAGGCTGTCAAGCTCTGGAGGTGGTGCATCCATCACAATATCCACCTGTCAGCCATCTACCTACCAGGCAATAGGAATGGTATCGTGGACGCTTTGAGCAGGAGGTCTTTGGATACCTGTGAGTGGGAGGTTCATGCGGGGGGTGATCCAATGGATTTTTTTGGCAGTGGGATGTCCCACAGATAGACTTGTTTGCAACTTTGGGGAACAAGAAGTGGTTTTGTTCCAGGGCAGGTCAGGGCAGCGGGTCTTTGGGCAATGTGTTCATGATCAGCTGGAGGGGGTTTTTCCTCTATGCGTTCCCTCCGATCCCGCTGATTTACAAGACCATGATCAACATAAGGCAGGACGGAGCAAGGGTCATAATGGTGGCACCAGCATGGCCTTGCCAGATGTGGTACACTTACCTTGTGGAGATGTCAGTGAGGCAAGCAATACCCCTGCCGATGATCACAGACCTGCTTTCACAAAATGATGGACAGTTGCTGCACCCTCAGTTGCACAGGATGCATCTCACTGCTTGGCTCCTGAGTGGTTCAAGGGCATAGAGGAGTCGTGTTCGGATGCGGTCAAACAGATACTTCTAAACAGTAGGAAACAGTCAACCCATAACACATACATACAGAAATGGTGACGTTTTGCCTTTTAGTGTTACCCAAAGCACCTGGATCCACAAAGGGTTCAAGTGTAGCAAGTGCTAGATTACCTTCTGCCCCTCAAACAGTTGGGTGTCTCCAATAATACTGTAAGGGTGCACTTAGCAGCCATTTTGGTTTTTCATGAGTGTCTGCAAGGGGACTCATTCTTTTCTCACCTGGTGATAAAAAGGTTTATGACTGGCCTGCAAAATATGTACCTGGAGGTGAGGCCCCTGGTACCTCCGTGGGATCTCTCATTAGTTCTACGTATGGTCACGAAGAACCCGTTTGAACCCCTTGCTACATGTTCTCTTTTGTACTGATCAATGAAGGTTTCATTTTTGGTTGCCATAACATCAGCGAGGCGGGTTTCCAAGCTGGTGGCACTGATGGCACACCCGCCTTATACAAGTTTCTTTAAGGACAAGGTCTCATTGAGGCCACACCCTAAGTTCCTCCTGAAGGTCTCCTTGGCCTTCCATATAAAACAAGCAATTCACCTACTTACTTTCTTTCTTAAGTCACATGTTAATTCTCAGGAGGCAGGACTTCACTCCCTGGATGTGAGGAGGGCCCTGGCATTTTAGCTGGATAGGATGAGACTGTTTAGGAAGACGCCAAGGTTGTTTGTAGCAGTGGCAGAATGGTCCAAAGAACAGGCAGTTTTAAAGCAGAGGATTTCGAAGTGGATCTCATCATGCATCTGCATGGCTTACGCAGTGGCAGGACTGGACCCACTGGGACACATGACCGCTCATTCGACAAGGGCTGTGGCAGCATTGGTGGCATTTTTGGTGAATGTTCTGCTTGTGGATATATGCAGGGCGGCAACATGGGCACTTTTGCAAAGCACTATGCATTGGAGCAGTCAGCAGCCCGTGACACAGCACTTGGGATGTCCGTACTGAAAGAGACTCAGGGTGCTGTCTCTGAGTGACCCACCACCAGGTGGAATACTGGTTGGTAGTCACCTACAGTGGAGCACCACAGGGACACCACTCGAAGATAGAATTGAAGGTTACTCACTGTTCGTACAGTAGCCAAGTTTCTTCGAGATATGTGTCCCCGTGTGCCCCATGACCCACCCTCCTCCCCTCTACCTTGGAGGACAGCTGTGTGCTGGTGTGTTCTCCACAGTGGAGAAAGAACTGAGGGGTAGAGGCCACACGCACATTCCTTAGAGCCTTTGGAACACCTGCATGCAGGTGGGGGTGTGCCCTGGGCCCCAGGAGCTCTACTATAAAAGTCTCCGGTTGAGGACTCGGGGAATGCGGGCGCACCTGAAGTAGAGCAGCATGGGGACAAACATCTCGAAGAACCTTGGCTACTGCAGGAAAGGTGAGTAACCTTCAGTTCTCTCACATGAGAAATTCAGAGATTTTTGAAATTTGATTTCATCTTTCATTGGAATGAAAACCCAAAATATTGGAAAGCTTTTGTGAAACAAAAATAATCTGAAATGTTATCAAAACATTTAATTTCAATAGTCAACTTTTTTCTTTTTAGCATTTATAAAGCATAATGCCAAAATGTAACATTTAGATAATTTCTCATAAAGAATTTAGATGAAATTCATATATTTCCATGACATATTTAAATTTCAAATAATATTTTCTGACAGAAAACTGTTCCACTTGAAACTTTTCAACCAGCTCTAGAAGTTAGTTTTGCTTTTGTCAGTAAACCCAGTGTCAAACTCTGGTCTCACTGAACTCAGTGAGAGTTTTGGCTTAGTACACATTGGCATCAAAATTTTGGCCAATGAGTGTAGAGCTAAACTGTGGGGAAAATTCTGCATTCCATACTCAGGCAAAAGTATTATTATCCTCTACACACCTTCTTATTCTTAACTTTATATATGAAAAGAATTAGATAAATCAAGTACAACTGGCTGGTGGAGGAGTATTTCACCTTCAGCTTTAGCAGGGGTTAAAGTAAGCTGGAATGCACTGGAATACCGTTCTGAGGCCTGCAATTTTTAGCGGACCAGCATTCTGTGGCCCCTAAAAATAGAAACAGCAGCTGTTGTGCTCCACTAACTACCTCTGCAAAGTTTTAAAAGCTCCCAGCCTGAAGAAAGCTTCCTGCCAACCGGAAACCACAGTCTTCCTGCTGCCAGAGAGCTTCCCCCAGTCTGTGAGCTTTTAAAACTCCCCTGCTGAGCCTGCTCTGACTGAACATGCTCAGAACTTCTGAGCTTGCTTAGTCAGAGCAGGCTCAGGATGTGAGGAGAAGCCCATAGGGTGGCTGCTGTACTCCAGCGGCCAAGTACAGGGCTCCGGGGGTGGGCCTGGGCTGAAGGAGGAGTGGGAGCCAGGAGCGCAGGGCCAAGGCTGCTCTGGCTCTGCAGCACAGGCCCCAGGGCAGCAAGGTGGCCCATGGCCGGTGCTGGGGCTGGCGCAGGAATTAGCAGGGTAGACTTTCTCCTACTGGGCTGGCCCTGATCAGGGTTCCCCAGCTCCCCACGGCTGCAGAGGGGTGCTGGGTGAGTGAGTGACCCAGCATCCCCTTCACCTATAGCCCCAGCCCTCCAACTTCCCTTCTCTGCACCACCTCCTACCCCAGCCCCCCCATCTCCTACCATCATCCACCCTATGTCTGCCCCATCTCCTGCCGCTGCCCCCCTTTACCACCCTTACCTCCTGCCCCTGCCCCCACCTCCTGCCACGACCCACCCCTTCTCTGCCTCCACCTCCTGCCACCACCCACCCCTTTTCTGCCCCATATCCTGCCCCTTCCCCCCTTCACTACCATGACACCTCCAGTCTCCTGCCCCTGTCCCCAGTCACCCCTTCAGCACCTCTACCTCCTTCCCCTGTTCCATTCCTCCACATCCCATGCACTCCTCTTTCCTGGACTGGGGCCCACACATGCAGGAAGGGGACTGGGACAATATGGGGGGGGCACTGATTAGGAGAGTTCTGGGACCCACCAAATTATACTTCAGCTCCTGAGTTTTAGCATCCACTTGCTAAACATTTAGGCCTGTAGTTCATAAACTGCGGTCCGTTGATTGTTGGTGCTCTATAGAACATTCACTGATTATCTACTTCCCTTTCCCCCAGATGCAAATTGCATTAAAAATTAAAAGCATGCTCAGTATTTCCCTCGTATTACTTAAGAACTTCAAATGGAAGTCTATGATGTTGAATGGGCAGGGAAGTGGTTTACAAAATGCTGTCTCTTAATGAGTTATCTTCACAGTGAAAAAGTTTGAGAACTCCCGTTTAAGGCTACATAAAAGAAAATGGTAAGATAATAATAGTTAGCTAGAAATGACCAACTTAGATGGCCAAGTCCATGCCCCTACAGTTTTAAGGTAGTCCTATTAATCAGATATTAAACTGAAGTTATACTTGACTTCACAAGATAATTTAGCCTGTAAAATTTTCTTCAGAAAGTGATGAATACTTTCTGGGGATCTAGTTAATCCAAACATCAAACAAATCCCTAGTATTCTTTTTTTCTCCTTAACGATATTATTGCACAAAGAGCATGTGTTAACTTAGACCCTTCTAGAGCAGGATTCATCCAAACAACATTTGATCACAAGAACCTTAATGTAGCACGGCATATGTGACATAGGCAGAAGGCCAAGACCTGGGGTAGTTGGCAGTGTTTGGATAACAAGAAGAGGCAAACAGTTCTTCAAAGTCCTACAGCCCATAGGACATATCCTCTGGAGGAAGGCCAGTCAACAGAAATACATCAGAAACAAGGGTTGAAAGTTGTGGCAGGCAGTGCAGTGACACCCACCTCATATGAAATAATTAATTAGAACTCAAGCAAAGAAAAGTAAAAGTAAATGTTTTATTTGCCTTCCTAAGCAGGGCTTTCAAACAGTGAGCATTTGAAGGTCACCACCCAGTACTTCACATCAACTTTCCTACAGGACTAGACAAGGAAACAAAGAAACAAGATGGCACTGCTTAGAGAGCCAGGAATCAGGTTGTTCGTGTGAGTAGATTTTTTTACACTAGAAAATGCCAAAGGTGTTGTTATGCCCTCTGTTCACAAATCGCTGCAGTTCTCAGGTATGCCAATAGGAGTTGGATGCGTGTGAAGTTGATGGCACATAGTCCCAAGGCTGTCACTTCTTTTTCATTACATGTGTAATTTTTAAAATCATTAAGAAGATTTTAATTTAAAACTTTTTTATTGTAAAAGTCTGTTTTAAATTTTAAAAATCCACCACAAGATATAAAAGTTATATGTAAAGGAAGTGTCACAAAGAGATTGCTCTAATAAGGCATTCATGATGATTTGATTTCCCTTGCTGTAGCTCTAAGTCAGGAGATAAAACCATATTTTAGTATCTCCTAAAATTTTCATGAGCAGTATTGGTACCATGGCTACTGTAGTTAGAATATAATGTCCTTTTATTTTGCAGTGAATAAAAACAGTATTGTTACAATTTTATTCATAATTCTTTTTTTAAACTAGTGCATGCTTGTGGAAGAAGTTGGTTTGAAGTATTTCAGAATTGTTGATTTCCGATATATTTCCTACATAATTAATAATAGGTTGACTCTGCTACCTGACCATCCTGGTCTGAAAATGGAAATGTGTACATTCCAGAATGTATATTATAATTGATTTGCAATTCTGTTTATGAACTGTATTTGAATGTTGTGTTGTAACGTGATTTATCATTTTGATTTCACATCTGACTGGAAATAATATCTAGTTCATTGTGAGGAAGAGTCCAGAATCCTCTGTCTTGGATTATTGTAAGGGAACACTGATCAATTTAGATTTGGTTAGAAGAAAGGAAGGATCAGGTCCACTCAGGAACAGGATGGGTATATGGTGCCTTTAATCAAACCTGCTTGTTCCCTTTATACATACAGCCTAGTGAGAAGTAGTGAGTCTGGACCTGTGTAAGTAAGCCCAGAATGCAGAATTCACATGAAACATCCGACTTTCTAATATGTTAAATACAATATGCACAATGCAACAGGTGTTTGCATAATATAACAGATTGCATCATGCCTAAATCACTAAATGGTTTTACTACACTTAATATGCAGGTTACGATTAGATCATACTTAATATACAGTAAATAATTAACGTGCCCTTGTTTGTTGTTTATGAAGCATTTGGATACCAAATGCAGTTCTGACCAGTGAAACGTTCAAAGCTCCTTTGGTTTCTCTGTTATCTGCCCTCCCTCAGCCTGTTTACCAGGGTAAGTTTAATGGCTGTCTAGCAGCGCCATCACTGTAGACTGCTTACACTTATCAGTGAATGGTTTCCATTCAACTTTCCTTTGTTAGCTGTATGTGGTGCTTTCCAGCCAAGCTGTTTACACCATAGTGCCACAGCTTCAATAACAGGTATGCTACTGAGTTAATATAATACATAAATCATCTATAGATTTCACTACTGAAAATTCACCCTTCTGATAAAATTCCGCAGAAGTTCTTTGTCAATTAATTTTTTAAAATGTATTTAATTAATAAAATTTAAATTATTTAGTTGTATGTTGAAGTGATATCTAGTCCATACAATAATTCATTTACTCCCAAAGGATTCCTTTAACACTTCAAAAACTTCCCAAATAGAGAAATCATTTTGTCCACTGCTGAAATATAGCCACCTGCATGGCAGCTGTTTTGCAGTGCATGACACAATAGTGCATAATATAAAATTGTTCTAAGAAGGGAAGGGAAGAGAAGAGAAGAATACCAGATAAACGTAAACAGGAGGAATCTATTTTACAGATGCTGGAATTTGACCAGAACACTAACCACCCTACCAATGTATGAAATGTCATCAGCTCTTAATGATCAGAAATTCCTAGGAATTTGGGTTTATGTCTCATGAAAAAGACTGACAGAGCACAGATATGGAATGGAACTGGCTGATAGCATACGATCAGTCAAGTGTGTTCTTTGGCTTTGTTTTCATTTCTTGTCAGATAATTTCTTTGGTGAATAATATTTTACTGCATTTGATCTGCATCTGTAGCCATGATGAACATGTTATTTGATTGATAATGATAACATACATCAAATGATATAACTTGGGGGGGTTGATATTTGATCTTTTCTAACACGGTATGCAAATAAAACATATCAGCAAAAATGGAAGCTATAGAAATATAGTGATAACAATGTGTCCAGTTGTCCCCAGAAGATTTCACAAACTGGATTGGAAATGAAAAACCATTCCTGTGCCATGTGCTTCATGTTTTCATTCTGTTTCCTTAACTTATTTATCCTAATAACACTCATGATAATTAATGGTTTTGTTGGAGTGATAAAAAAAATCATGTTGCTGGATGCCTGACACTATTCAATTGGATAGTAAAGCTGGATACTCAGAAGTGAAAAGAGAAAAAAGTGAAAAATTAATTACAGTTTAAATAGGTATTTTTCAGTTGTTCAATGAGGCAAACAATTATGTTAATAATTAACATGCACTTCAAGGCTTATTTTGTGCTTAGAACAAAAGGTAGTAAAGATAGGTCAACTGTGCAAAGAAAAAAATGGAAGTGGAGGCAGAGATCTAAAGTGATTGGCTGAGCAAGCTAATATGTTTATTGCATTGAGCTGTTCTTAAGTTTGAAATTCTTTGATAAGTAAGCCTAGTAGTTGAAGTTTGAAGTGATTGTTAAGCTCAGATATCCTTCATGTACTATATAGACCGCTGGGGTATCATCATTGGGTATGTCCACATGTCTCTTTTATTTTGAAATAACACTGGTTAACACAGGCTCCGTCATTTTGAAATAAGAGCCGTCATTTTGAAATAGCTTAAACCTTCTTTAAATCGAAACGGCTGTTGTTTCAAAATGGTTATTTCGAAATAACGCCATTTGAAAATGTTATTTCAAAATAACCATTATTTTGAAATAACACTTTTTCCCTTCTCCTTCCCAGGGTGCTTTCCTTTTAGCCTATATTGAGTAAGGACGTGGCCCAGGGAGGGGGCTATGTTGCCACACCTCCCATGGTGCCCGTCTCCTAAAGCAAAATAGCAAGTCCTGTGTTTGAACATGCTATTTCGCTGTGAGCTTTTCCCTTAATTTGAATTAATTTATTTCAAAATAAGGACTTTATTTCAAAATAACTCATTTTGAAATAACTTATTTTGAAATAATGATGTATATGTGGACATAGCCATTGAATTCAGTGAAGTTGCACCAAGGAAGAATTTGCCTCTGACACTGAGATGTTTACTGCAGATTTTTCAGAAATGCTGGATGTGTGTTGTATTGCAAGCTCTCAGAGGAGTCACACTGGATGCTCTTTTAATCCAGGAGTCATGATCAAAATCAGCATCTAAACACCTTTTATATCCTCTTGGGAAGGAGAAGAAGGGTCTGCTGTAAGCTTCAGCATTAAGGGTATGTCTACACTTGCAAGTTAGTTCGAATTAAGGAGACTTAATTAGAACTAACTTAGTACCTTTAGTACCTGGAATTCCTTAATTTGAACTAATGAAAGCTTAGTTAGAACTTGTAAGACCTGCTGGTTCATTCAAACTAAGCCCTTAGTTTGATCATTAGTTTGAACTAAGAATGCTGTAGACAAGGATTAACCCTTAGTTTGAATTTAGGGCAGTCAATTTGAATTAACAAAGTGGACTAATTCAAACTAATGTTAGTTCGAATTAGTTCACATTGTTAACTTGAACTAATGAGTTCCAGTTTAGTTTGAACTAAACTGGAACTTATTAGTTCGAATTAATGAATTTGAACTAATTTTTCCTACTGTAGACATAGCCTAAGGGCCTAATCAAAAACCCTTAATTTAAGGAGAGTCTTTCCATTGGCTTCAACTATGATTTGGATCTGGCCTTCGGCTGTCAGTGACCATGGGGTAGACTTAATTATCCCAAAGTTTTTGGGAAGAAATTTAACTCTAATAGGTAAGATTTACTCTGTATCTCCAGATGATCTTGATTCATGTCACTGGTTCAGTACATCTTTGTAGAGCACAGTGGTAGGCACTAGTCTACAGCTGATGAGGTAAACACACACTTCATCAAATTATAAGTCCTTTTATTTTTGGTATTAAATACTGATACATTTGTCACTCCTAATTGGGTCCTTAAGAAGGCAAAAGCAGTTCACAGCATGCCCTCTGCGAGCTGTCATAAACAGGAATCTGAGGTAGTGCCAAATTCTCCAAGACTTGACAGCAAATGATTAGGATGTTTTAATTTAGTGGACATAAAAAACTCCCTCTGACATCTAAATGGGTGTGTGCCATAAGGAATCTATCTTTTCCCCCCTCAAGTACAAATATTGAAACAAAAATGATTTAGGCTTTTATTTTGTTTTTCAAGTTTTAAGGAAATGGAATAGTGAATATGTAGCAGAGTAATATGTAGAGATGAAGGAATTAGCAACTTTAGAAAGACAGTATACTGTGAAAGAAAATAAGGGAAATTTTAGAATTTGATCCCTATTCTATTGTCAGGTCATCTTAGCTCCCAAGGAACAAATATCTACAGCACAGATCTGGCTTTTTAAATTTTACAGTCTTGCAGCCCTTACTTGGAATAAGGTCTTTAGGACTGGTCTCCAGTGACCAGGATTACAGTGAGGCAGGAGGTAGAGGTCTTTGAAAAAGGGGTCCTGCTGCTTTTCTCTTTGAATCCCATAACTCTAGGGGTGTCAGCTAAAGGCAATGTTTGCATGAACTCCTGGGAACCTAAATGCCAGGTTTCACAAATCTCTAAAAATGGAGTGAAGTAATCCACTAAACAGTGAGCAGTATGACAAAAATGAGATGGTGTGAGGTGGTAGGCAATATGCTTAGATGTAGTTCTGACTCACCTGCAAAACTATATTGAAATGAGTGGTATCAATTTATAACTGAGAGGTACTGACCTTTTAGAAAGGTTGCCAGTCCATTTATATACCTCCTGCAATGCTCATCTTCCTTACTCACAATTCATAGTACTTGTCACCCTTATTGTTATGCCTGACTGCTCATTGTTAACTCCTCTCATTCATTGTCTTTTGAGGATGTACAGCATGCAGATATGCTGAAACATCTTTGAAGCTGCAATTAAAATTATCATGTAAATATATCATGACTATTGCTGGGAAAAAATGAGTGTTCTAGTAGTTTAAGCCCGTCACTATGCTGCCCCTAAATTCATGTTCAGCTACTCACCCAGCTCATGCATTTAGGTAATGGAATACACTTCAAATGCATAAAGATGATGCTTCGGCTTTGGAAAGTAGATGGGTGTCTTTCTCTGTCACATGAGGTTTTTTTCTTTACAACTAAACCCTCCGTTTTATTCAGACAGTCCTATATCCAGTGGAACTCCTGCATTTCTGTTTGGAGGTGGGCAGAATTTGGGGAGCTTGCACCAAAGAGCACAGGAAGAAATGATATTTTTGTCATTAATTAATGTATCACTTGAGGGCCTTGTGGAACTTCAGTGGGTATATCTGAGGAACTTGTCAAACATGTTTTATGAGGAAAACGGTGAAAATTGGGTTTTGCAAAACATCTAGATATTTGATTTTCCATTTGGAGGTTTTCAAAAACATTAAATTAATAGATTTTAGGGCCAGAAGGGACCATTATTATCATCTAGTTTGAGCTCCTGAGTAACATGCGCCACTGGATTTCATTTAGTAATTCTGGCATAGAGCCCTATAATTTGTGGTGGAACTAGACTTTATCTTTCATAAAGACTTCAAATCTTATTCAAAGGCTCCAGTTGATGAACAATTTGCCACTCAACCCTTCCTTTGATAGCTGTTTCAAGGGTTAATTACCTTCATTGTTAAAAGTTTGTGACTTATTTCTAATTTGACTTTAGCGTCATCTTCTAACCATTGAATCTTGTTTTGACCGCTAGATTTAAAAGCCCTTTAGTCAGATATGGTGTGTTAAATATTTTTTGGGGTTTTTTTTTAAATGATTGAAATTTACAAAGAAAAAAATGTTGTTTGCATAGCACCAGCTTCTATTCCATTAAAAGTCTAAATTAAGCAAGACACTTGTTTGTAAATTGGGAAGAAGAATGGTCTTGTGGAGGAGGCACTAGACTAGCACTATGGAAATTTTAGTTCAGTTTCTGATTCTGTCAATGGCTTGTTCTGTGACACTGGACAAGTCATTCAGTCCTCCAAGATTCTAAACAGCCTGACCCAATTTAGCAAAGCATTTAAGCACAACTTCACTTTTTAAGCATATGAGTAATCACATTTAAATCAATGGAACTATTCACATGCTTATAGCTGGGTTCAAGTTTAAAAGCTAGTTTTGTTGGACTTAGCCAGAATACTTGGCATCATGCTGAAATTTGAACTCTTTGTAGCTATAACACTTGAATTCACCCACTTTTTGTCTTGTCTAGACTATAAGCTTTTAGGGGAAAGATTCTCTCCTTACTATGTGTTTAAATAATGAAAATGTTGACAATGAAGCGCTGATATCAGCTACAGCCCCTAGATACAACCATGATACAAATACATAATAATAAGTTGGAAAGTAATTCTTGTCTTAATTCTAGGACCAGTGGGAAAATAAAACAAAAGAACATGAAGAAATCCAAAATTTGCATTCTGCCAGAGCCAAACAAGACACAAATCTCAAAGCCTGGCAGTTTTTCTCAATTCAGAACCTATAATTTACAGGGGGTTTTGAATATCGCAAAACTAGTTCTCTCATCCCCGCTAGTAAATATCTTTGAACTCCTTCCTGTGAAACAGAAGTACTTTTTGAAGAAAAAAGTTGAAAGATAAGTGGCCTACGAATTACAGTAATTAAAATCTAAAAGATGCTTTCCCAGCTGCTGCTTTTGAAGTTGTGCTTAGTTGGTGGCTACGTGCCAGCATTCAATTAGAAGTAGGAAATTTTATTAACAGAATATCATGTGTTATATTATGTCAATAATTCCCTTTAAATTAATTCTTTTTATTTCTTGAGATAGTCACAGGTGTACAGGCCATCAATTATTAAAGCATAGCCCCATTGATAACTGTGAAGCATAGTATGTTTGGTTTATTTGCCCACCATTTGAAGTTCCAGATTACAGTATCTCTGAACTTTTTAGATGGAGGTTTTGGCTAATATAAGTATATAAGAGACACAGTTTAGAAAGACAGACAGGCCAGTGTACAACGTTTTGTCTGCATTTGAGTGTGTAACTACCATGATTTAATTTACGAATGTATCATGTGCACATGCAACCAGCCATTTAAACACGAATATTGTACAGTTGGGCTTACACTGATAAGTTGACTTGACACAACTTGATTTCACATCCTGAGATGCCAAAGTCCATGACTGGCAGTAGTGTAGTGAGATGGGTTTAATGTTTGTAGGTCACTGAAACTGTGGTGTTCTGAAGTCGACTGGTGTGTGACCTTCCTGATTTTTATGGGATGGTTCTGGTAGAGTAAACTCTCTTGGCCTGATTTGGTCATTCTATCTCGTATTGCAGTAGTGCCTTATTGATCTGGACACAGGAGAAAAAAGGAGACAGACACATGCATGGGATTAAGAGGCAGGATGCAACTTCTATTAAACTAACACAACAAAGGACTTTTACTTACCCGTTGTTCACACTCTGCTATACCAAGCATTTAACTGGTTCCAGCTCAGAGATCACATGGCTTCTTACCAGATAACCTATAACTGGCACCAGGTTTATAGGGCTCCTTGCCACGTAACCTATATGTAATGCTAGGGTTACAGGCCTTCTTACTGTATAACCCATAATGCAGAGTGGGTCTCCTCAGGTCTCCCCAGGTCTCAGCTCTATCAAAGTCCTTGCATGCTCTCCCCTTGCCTCTCCCAAAAGGGACAGAAGGTGAAGTATGATGGAGAACTCAGCCTGTGATGGCTACAGTTTCTCACCCTATCACACGAGCTGAAGGCCCTGCTCCCAAATCTCAGGCCTTTTACCTGTAGGAGCCATTCATTTTATTCACTGGAAACCAACTACAAGTTGTGATGAATAAACAACTCCACCCCAGTACCTCAGTTATACACTAAGCTTGTTCCTACTCTACCACTGTGCCTTGAAGGTGCTGTGAGGAATGAAAAAATTCACTGGTCCTCAACCAATTGGCCTAGAGGAGAAAAAATTTCTTCCTCATCTTGAAATAGGCAATCAGCTAGACCTGTAGCATCTGTCAGGGTAGGTTTCCATTCTAGTTTGGGGGGTAGTGTGTGTTGGTGCTGACATATCCTCTGCACTGGGCTAAATCCTGAGAGCTGGGAAGTGCTGGCTAATTAGCACCACCTTACCCAACTGGCTAATGAGTGCCATAGATTCTCGGGGGAAGAGCTACCCGCTATCCCTTGGTGAATGTCTCCGTACCTTGCCACTAAGTATGTCCTCTTCCACCACTGGGCCCCATCAAGTTCCCTTACTCATTGATGCGAGTGAGTGGAATTTCCATGAGTAGAGCACAAGCCGATATAAGGAAGAGTGGCAGAAAGTGCAACTCTATGAGGAAGCTATCTGCAAGTGGTATGGGGACTATGTGACTTAATAATATATTGAAATTAAATTTTTAAAAATTGCATTGTCTCCATCCCCACTTTTTAAATTTAGTGCTAGTAGATAAATGCTGGAATAGCAGCCACATAGACTGACATCTTATGTCTGTAGAACAGCTGGAGAGCATGGGCAGAATGAGTTTCAGTAAAGTTTCACAGACCCCTTGGTGTAGGGAACAACTCAGTCTGTACTCTTTTCAGGCCTTGGTGCCTCGTTTGAGACTGCCAGTATGCAAAGTATAGCATAGCTCTTACAGATTTGCTCCTTCCTCTCTCTTAGTTGTCACTTGCTGGGTCTGAGGGATTTTTGAAGTAAACTCTCTATATTACTATCATTAATGATAATAATGTAACTGTACTGAATTGATGATAATACTTTACTTTTCATTTGAATAGTGCCTTTCATTTGAAGAACTAAAAAGGCTTCACAAATATAAATTAATTAAGCCTCATAGCCAGGACTGGCCTGAGGTTTTCTGGCACACTAGGTGCCTGTAATTTTGGCGCCCTCTGGAGCGGGGGGAGGGGGGAGGAGGGGGAGGTGCAGCAAGCTGGTCTGGGGGCTGGGCTCTCTTCTCCCACCCTGCTTCTGGGCCGGCCTGTCTGCCCCACCCCCAGGGAGGAACAGCTGGCCAAGGGGAGGGGTGAGAGAATGGAGCCCGGCCTTTGGGCTGGTCCACTCTGTCCCTGGGCCAGCTGTTCTCCACCCTGGGGGCGGGGCAAGCCAGCCCTACAGAGAGTCTCTGTGCTGAAAGCAGCGGGGAGGGGGCGGGTGACAGCGCAGCCATGGGAACTGTGGGGCCAGGGGCAATCACCCCTCTCACTCTTTTCCCAGGGGCGGCCTTGGGGGAGCATCCTTGGTGCCCCCTATTGCTCAGCTCCCTACGTGTCTGCCTAGGTCACATCTATGGGTAGACCAGCCCTGCTCACACCACATCTGTGAGGTAGAACAGAAGTTGTATCCCCATTTTGCATCTGAGGAAAAACTGAAGTTACACAAATCACTTAACTTATTCAAGCTCACATAGGAAGTCAGTGCCAGAGCCAAAAGCAGAAGCCGGGTATCCTAATTGCAACTCTTGCGTTGATAGCTTCTTTTAATTTGGCTGATAACTGCTATTTCTTGACCGCTTGGTGTAGCAAGGAGCTGTGGCCACCCTCAGAGCCTGAGCCTGAGGAAGGTGCCGAAAGCCCTCCCTGATCAGACTGGGGAACTGCAGGACCCAGGCCCCGGAAGCAGAGGGGCAAGGCCTCAGAAGGAAGGGGAAGTAGAAAAGCCCAGGCTAGGAGCTCAGTTGAGGCTGAGCCGCCAAAGGGGAAGGACATGCCTGCCTGGAGGGAGCAAGCTAGAGGAGGCCAGGTCCAGCCCCGATGGCTGACCCCAGCCATCCTGGGTGGCCAGCTCCCCGGTCTGCCCAGCTTCCCCGGGCCTAGAGACTGGGACGGGAACCCTGAGGCTGCACACTGGGGAGGCTCCTCCAAAGCCCAGCAAACCCAGGAGCAGCTACCCCACACAGAGACTGACCCAGAGCTGGGGGAAGAAGAGGATCCCATGACCAACAGCCCCTGCGACCTAGAGGAGCTTCCATCAGCTGAAGAAGAGCCATTGGTGGCAGGCAGACCCCAAAACCTGGAGGAGTTGCCCCTCACCAATGAGCCAGAAGAATACCCAGACCTGCTGTCCATGGACACAGAGGGTTTCAGCGAAATCCCGCAGGCTGTCTATGCAGGGGATACTGAGGCATGCTACCCACTGTGGAACCAGGTACCTGAACCCCAGGGTGGGAGGAAGTAGCCCAGGGAGAGCGGATTGCTGCGCATCCGCCTGCACCAGCACATTGCGGCTGGAACCCCACTGGTCCAGTGACGTGACTTACAGTCACTGGTAGGGCCCTGGGCTGGGACTCAGTGGAGCAGGTGGGCCTTCATCCCCCTCTTCACCCTCTCTCCTTACCTGACCACCCAGAGCAATTGACCACTGTGCCTAAACTGACCCAAGGCATCTGTGGCGGCCTTGCCCCATTGAGGGCCAGCTTCAAGCCCCTGCTGGGGCTATTGACTTTGTACCTGCCCGCCCCACCTGGGGGCCGGGGCTTATTGACTTTGTACCTGCCCTCCCCCCCCAGCCTGGGAGCCAGGGTTATTGGCTTTATAGTTAGGACCTGGAGAGTCCCCAGAGAGGGACCTTTGTGAAGAGGAGAAGAAGGACCTACCACCTGGAGGGACCTTAGACTTGAGTAACTCCCCAAAGAGACCAACAGGGGGCACCCTCCAGGCCGACCAGGTGACCCCAACTTCTACACTTGTGTTTTCCCAGAATTTGAGACAGTCGTGTACTGTAGTGATAAGTCACACACCTTTTTTTGTTCCCTACAAACATGGCTGTCCATTGGTTCAGTGCTGGTCTTGTGAATGTGAACAACTGGCTTCTAGCAAGTGAACTGAGATTATCAATTCATTTTACACAGGTAACCAAACAGTCATAAATCAATATCTGTTTTAACTCACTATCATCCTGGACCAAATCCACAGGTGAAGGATTACCTATCCTGTTACTAGTTGCCAGAGTCCTTTTTAATTCCTTTCAGTTGGTTTACTTTGAGCCAGTCTGAGAACTACTGTATTAGGGATTGTGGGAAAACTATAAATTCTTTTCAGTTTTTGGTGTAACCTCATGGTATGTGGTTTTTTTTTTTTGTTTTTTTTTTAATTCTTGTAAATATATTTTATTTTATTACAAGTGATGCTAATTGGGGTGAAAAGTGACAAAGACGACTTTACATCCTGGGTATGAAACAACTGGTCAGTGATTCAAGACTCAAATGCAATGAAAAGGAAAATCACATGAAAGAAAGATTTATACTGCCACAGGTATAGGTGCAGAGTTAAATTATTTCAGTTCCCAGGAATTTGTTCAAACCTTTGCTTTGACTCTGTGAGGATTCAAACCTGTTGACTCTTGTTCATCATGCTCAAAAGCTCCAAGTGAAAGTACAAACGTTCAAGGAATATCATTTCAAAATCATAAGGTGGGCCTGAATCACAACCCAGACTCCTCCAGTCTCTTGAGGACAATGGAGAGAGATGAGTTTTGCAACTGAGCTCTGTCTCTAGAGAGGGCTGCATCTGAATTCTTTGTGCCTAATGTTTCAGATCTGTTTACCCTGAATCACCCATTTATACCTCCACCTACCGGGTTTAACCTGTTTAACCTTTAAGCCAGACTGAAGCTCTTTACCCACCAGTTTTATAGATGTAAATGAATATAAAGGAAAAAGATACCAAGGAATCAGGTCCCACATCTGAAGTGTATGTTAAAAAATTGGAGGAGCAGAGGAGAGGTTATTCGAAGACTGGAAAAAATGTTTTACAGTGAAACAGAAGTGACAAATTCAGATCAGAAATAATGGATTTTCCATATTTTGAAATTTTCATGTCAAGACTGGATATTTTTCAAAGCACTTATCAAATACAATTTATTGGGCTCAATACAGGAATAACTGGATGCAATTCTGTGTCTATGTTATGCAGGAGGTACAACTATGATCTAATAGCCTCTTTGGGTCTTATGAATCTCTGAACTTTGTGGCTCAAGTCTCCTTTGATTTTGATGTATCCTACTCCCATGTACTAGTTGATTCCATAATATTAATTGATTTTATTTTGGGAAAAGATGGTCTCTATTAAAAAAGACATGACTCAGAATTTGAACTAAATCAAAACTATGTCTGATTGGGAAAGGTTTACATAATTATTGTTCTGGTTTGGGGATTTGGGGGGAGGCAGGCAGGAGGGAGGGTTAGTAATTGTGTGCCAGCTTCCTGTAGTCACAGTCAGAATTGCAAGTAGCACAAAAGACTGTCCTCCAGGCACTTGGAGCCAAATGCAAGTATGGAATTATGCTAGAGACAAATGTCATGATGCTCCTAACACAACTGGCAGAGTAAGGAGGCTAGTTAGGACTTTTCAATGAGAAAGCTGTGGGAAAATTTCATTTTTACTGTCATTTTTCCATTTTCCATCAGAAAACCAAAACAAATTTTTTAGCTACAGTTCAGTATGACCCAGGTTGAAATATTTCAATATTTTGACCCAGATTGAAATACTTGAACTGACCCAAACACTTCATTTGAGTCAGTTAAACATTAAACTGCTTTTCCGTATAGTGGCACTTTGCCTCACAGGAACTATAGTTCAGATGGTTAATGCTCCCCATTCTTTGCTACAGGTGGGTGTCTGTGGAGATGTCTACACTGTGGCTGAGTACATGGACATGCTAGTTCAAGTTGGCTTTCCTGGTGGGGCCACGTTAGTTTGAATTAACTTAATTCAGACAAAACATTGTTAGTTCAAATTCATTAGTGTGAATAAAGTTAATTCAAACTAACCTTCTAAGTGTAGACATAGCTTATGGCTGGATTACATCTCTGATAAAGGAACACAGTCCCCTTTCTGACTGAACAGTGTGGTATGCCATGGCATTTACATGGCTGTGTGTGCATTATGGTAATGTTTGCTACCCAGTGTATGGTGGGAAAGAGGTCAAGAATAGAATGATCCAGAGTGCCAATGGATCCTTCTTTTGGTTCACTACACCAAAAATCTTGCTTGCCAATAAGTCCAGAATCAAACGTCTGTGTGTATAATATATGCATGCAGTACTTGTACTAGCTGATACATCAACAGAACAGACCTAATACCAGTTGAACTTGTTAGTCTGACTGGGCTCCATGAGAGTAAATGTCATTTAAGTTCCTTTCCCCCATATTTTCAATAATTTCCATTTATCTCCTCTTCTGTTTTCTCTCTTTATTTTTCATTGAGGATTTTGAAAGCTGATAAAACTATTCTTGGTCCAACCTCAGATGCTCATTTCCAGGAAATTAAATTGGCACCATAGTAGCATTTAACATCTGCATCTCTTGACTTGGAGATGATTAATTAAAGCATAAGCATAGCTTTGATTTATTTTTGAATGAATTGATTGTTTTTAAAGTAACACTTAATAATTTGTTTTCCCACATTATTTTATGTTCTTTTAGGTAGAAGGAGGGTGGAGGGAATAGCATTGTGCTATAGCACATTTGGATGAAATGGTCAGAGCAAAATGTTAGGATATTTCTTTTCCAGTAATGTACGTCTGCGGTTTGCAGTGGTAGACAGATGCATTCCTAAGGCGCTGGGAACCTATCTCCCTATGTGGGGGCTTTCAGTTGCAACATGTCATTTTCTGCCCTTAATATAGCTCCACGTTGATAATTGAAGATGGCTGCTTATTAGTACTCCAAATCAAACACTTCCAAAGCATCTTTCAGTCTTCTCTAGGCTTAAGCCTCTCATTCCTCTTGAACTCCTCTTCAGTTCTCTGCCCCCTTTGTGGAATATCAGCTCCAAGTCAGTCATCCTGTTGCCCACCCCTTGTTCCAGGGCCCCAACATAGGGGTTAGCTTTATTCCTGTGGCACAGCTCTCCAGGCACAACTTAGCTGGACTGCTCTCTTCTCCTGCCAGTCTCTGACTGGGTTCTCTTAAGCTTTTTTTATTTTGACGCACAGGTGTTCACTGCACTAACATCTGTCCCCTTTAGTCCTGACCCCAGAAGCTGAGATATAGTTAATTTCTGCATGAGATTGACCTCATTTCATTTTAAGAGGTCCTGTCAACCTGTGATAATCCTGTAGTCATATTGCATCAATCTTGTAGCTCATTGGCCACGGGGCCAGAGTAAAGCCTGTGGCATCTGGCTATTATACTTTATTTAAAACATCTAAATTTTAAAGGCCTAACATTGTTTGAGCATCTCATTAATGCAAAAACCTGTCTCTCTGAACAATGCAGCAAAATGGAATAAATGCATTTTAATGCTTAACTAAATCAATATGAAATGTTTTGGATAAATTCCACAAGCTGTTACAGAGCATTTAGAAGTTGGATATAGCAAAATATTTCAGTTTGATCAAAAAGGTAAAAATAAAAAGTTCTGATATTTCTGAATTAAGATTTTCAAGAATTTCCAATCCTTGGGGGGGGGGGGGGGAGATCTACTTTTCATCGCAATTTGGGATGAAAACAAATGCAGAAATGTCAGAATTTCTAATGGGATGGAAATTCAGGTGTCTCTCAGCTCTAATATCTGCTTAGTACTCTATGCTTGGCTTGTTCCATCATCCTTTTTGATGAAAAGCAGTAAGTGACAGTTTTGTGGTGCAATATCTTGACACAACAGAGTGATCTAAAAGATCAGCAAGAAAAAGTTAGAGGTTTAGGGTCAAACTCTGGTCTTAGATCCATGCACAATGTCTTGGCCAACTACAGTGTTGAGCTTTATAGGTTTCATCCAAAATATACAAGAGGCTTTGCAATAACTTAGTGGCCTTTATGTCATTCTCCAGGTGTACATCTAAGGGTAGGATTTGGACTTTCTCTTTAATCCTTTGATGTGCATGAGGCATGGAGACAACCAAGGATTTTTCACAGTATTTCATAACATAAGGATTCAGACTTCAGCTATTCAAGAGTTAATTTCATGTTTTCACCCTTTTTGTGATTCTCTGCCCCTCCTATAAAATTACTTAAACGTATTTAACATAAGATCTAAAATAGTTCACCATCATTTATAGTGTCTCCAATATGTTGTATTTTTTTCCCTCTCAGAGTGGTAAGTATATTTTTTCTGGGATAATTGGCATTCAGATACCATGGTGTTGAGCATGGTATGAGAGCCAAAACAGAATACTTTAGATTCTATATTTGCAAACTGGCAATGTGGGGATTTTTCAAAATTCCCTTTCCAGCTTAAAAAAATCTCATTACCTGGGTGGGCCACTCTTTTAGGTCAGTTTCATAGAGATCGTTTCCCCCCTCCCCCCTCTGTTTTATATCAATCCTAAATTAATATACTAGGTGCTCTGCAGCCACTGTGGTTTTGCATTGATCTTGGCCAGCTTGTTTACACTGTTTTGGCAAGTTGCTGATGTACTTCTCCCTGGGGATAGAGCAGGGGTTAATTGCTGTTAAACTCTCAGTGCCAAGTAATGGTTCAGACTCTCTGCTACATTAAAGATGACACTAATAAGGAAAGAGTGCACTGGATTGCTCTGTGTTGAAAATTGGACTTGTGGTGACAGAAACTTGGAGCAGAGCTGATGTAATAGGGAAGCCATAATGTAATTATAACTGCTGAACATGTGTCATACCAAGCTAAATGATACATTAATGAATCAAAACAGGTGATGGAGTGTTGCTCTTTCAGCAGATAGAGGTGTTTTCAAGGTTAGATTGTCATTAATTTAATAATCCGTAAAATGGCTTTTCTTCAAATTATAAACAAGATCAACTTTAATGTTTTCTTGTCTTGTACCTAGCAGGTGAGAAACAAGGAAGACATTGCACTGAGCATTGTTCTATTAATCTATATATATTATATATAATATGACTCTGATCTCACAGTATTTTCTTATAAACTGGTATAACTCCACTGGTGTCATTAAAGTTACTCCTGATTTATACTGTTGCAAAAGGACACCTGGTTCTTTTGAATCCAGGTGTTTAATAAGGGAATTTATTGTAAAGCACATTTCAGGTCAAGGCCATAACACTGTCCAAATGAGTTGACTATTTTATCATCATAGTAACTAGCTAGTTAGCCAATAATGTTAGTAGCAATTTAGGACTTATTGGAAGCAGGCCACCACCTATCTTTTCCCCTGCAATCCACTGCACAAAACATTTCATTATTAGTCTTGATTAAGACCTTTTTGTTCAATCCCACAGAGCTATGAAAATGATTGTTTGCTGCCAAAATCCTTTCTCTTTTTTGTAATCTTGATATGTTTCTTCTTTCTTCTAGATAATTGCTTCTTCACTGCTATGTCTCACATGTAGCAAGCCCATTTTTATTTGGATATTCTTAACAAATAAGGCTGGAACTTTTTTAATGGAGTTAGATGCCAAATTTCTACTGATTTCAGTAGGATGTAGATGCTGAAATCACACAGAGCACTTTGAAAATTCTGGCTTAAGATATTTTTTGACAATTCTTTTTATTTCACTTCTAAATATCATCAATAAATATGACTGACTCTTAGTTCTAAGGTCTTTAGGTCATTTGGCAAAATATACTCTGTACAGTATTTATCATCTTTGGTATAAAATCTCTTGAGGGGGGAAAGTTCATGATGCTCTTTTTCTGGAGATCCCTCTTTGGATCATACTGTTTAAGGAAGTGAAGTTTGTTCCCATGTGGAAAGCTGCCTTGGACCAATCCCAGGCCTTGCAGTACCTGTGAAATCTGCTAGACGTTGGGGCTATTTGTGATGTCACTGTGCCTACCCACCAGGTTTGACCTCCAGGAGTTTCTCCTTCTTGCCATTCTCTGACAGTGAGTTCTACTGGATCTGCATTGAGTCTAGCTTGGCTTTGCGTGGCTTCCACTGAACATACAATATGGCACGCAGGTTAAATTATGTTTTGGTGATGAAAATCTCTGTTGGACACCATGCATAGTCACATATTTTTATTCTGGCCTGGCCAGTCTCCCCTGTGTCTCCTATTCGAGCCATGTGGATTGTGAAGAAGTAGATGGATGCATTGTGTAGAAACTGGGCTGCCCATCCTTATACCAGTCACTGCCATGCATGGATCTAAGGAAGATATTCCTTATCTACAGATGAATGCTACTTAGGTGAGTTGTGTAGATAGGCATTTAGACAGGGCCGGCTCAAGGGGCTTTGGCGCTTCGAGCTGACTTTTGATTTTGCACCCCACTGCCGCGTGGGGGGGGGGCAGCAGGGGGCAGAACCTGGCCTCTGCTCCAGCTCGGCTCACCCCACCTCCAGGGTGGGGAACAAACAGCCCAGGGGCGGAGCAGGCCAACCCAGAGGCCAGGCTTCACTCTCTCACCCCTCCCCCTGGGCTGGCCTGCTCCATCCCTGGCGCGGCGCTGCGGCCGCTCCTAGGCAAATGATGCCCTGAGCCAGGGCCTCGTTTGCTTATGGGTCAAGCCAGCCTTGCTTTTAGAATTAAAAAGCTTTCGTCCTACCATTAGTTCAAATTCAGCTTGAGAGTCATTGCTGTCTACGGCTTTTTGAGGCTTCTGTGAAATAAGGTCGTGGTCGAATTCAAGCTCCTAAAGCAGGCACGTGTGCATATTGCAAAAATCACCAACATAAATACCAGTAAGTGACATGCTTGCTGCCTGTCTCAGTAGTGAGACTTGAAATTGGCATTTTCTGCCCTGGAAATATAATCTATCCAAGTCGAAGTGGGAGGCAATGGCAAAAATTACACTGTAATGCTTCCTGCTGTAACTAGTCTGTGGATAAAGAGTTCAGTCTTCAGGGTCAGTTCAGCATCTTTTAACACTGAATTCACTTAACTCCCCCCGCCCCAAAGAATATTTTTCTTTTAGCCATGTACTAATTGCACTGGACGAGCAGGAAAATTGGCTTTGCTCATATTATTAGAAACATGCATTAGCTAAGTTCAGAATGGGGTAACATTCTCTCAGCATACATCTTCTGTAACCGCTATTACTCAGAACTTGTCTTCACAGCAGACTTTACTCAGGCTTAATCACAGGTTTTCCCCTGAATGTGCTTCACGGTCAGTGCTGCACAATAAAGTAGCCACCACTCCTTGAGCTACAAGGCAGGGCCTAACGTAGCTGTTAATGAGTACTGCAACCCCAAAGTACCTGCAGTACAGATGTGCAGGCATTCACATCCACAGCAATCAATGTATGATGGTCCTCCAATCCTTCCCTATGAGACTATCAGGTTGGCTCTTCTTGATTCTCCTCTCTTCTCCTCTTAGCTCAGCTTACTGTTTGCAATTTGCAATTTCTTCATACCAACCTCATACATCTCTGCTGTCTGATGGAGAAGAACAAAGCCCCTTGACAAACCCAGGCATTGATATGTAACTGCCTGGCCACATGAATAAATACAAATCCCCAGAGCGGTCAGACAAGTTGTCTCATAAAACCCTAAGACATGATCAGTACTGCTGGTGCCCATCGATGGAAGATATGCAAGCTATGTAGTGTAGCTTGCATATCTCCTGTCGACTTACTGTCACTTACCGCAGTGTCCTCATCATGCTGTGCCAGTGGAAATGCCCTCTGGTCAATGCAGCCTTATGCTTTTCATGGGAGTGGATTTATGGTATCAACCAAAGAGCGCTTCCAACTGAACGAGTCTCCACTGCGTGCTCAATTGCTCCCGCAGCATAGATCTTGTAGTATCAGCACAACTGGGAGTGTAGACACAACCTAAGAATCTGAGGGTAGATCAGCAGAATGAGTTGTGACATGATGAATCTTGGGCTATGTATAGCTGCATTTCTTGCAGGGCCATAACTAGAATTTTTGGCACCTGGGGCAAACAGCCCCAGACTTGCCCTCCCCCCCACTGGCCCCGATCTGGAAAGGATCCATATCCCCCCGGGCGGCCATCAGCTGGGGATGGATATGGATTCCTCCAGTCTGCTGTGGTGGTGGCTGCTGGCGGTGAGCCCCAGCAGCACCGGCCGTCCCAGGCGTGGAATTTTAGAGGGTGCAGGGGATGGATCCGTCTCCCTATGGCAGCTGGGGATGGATCTGGATCCATCCCCAGCCACTGTTGTGAGCCAGATCTGTCCCCTGCGCCCTCTAAAATTCTGCGCCTGGGGCATTGCCCCATTTGCCCCAGCTTAGTTGCAGCCCCGATTTCTTGTAATGGACAGAGATGGTGAAGACATGGGGCTTGACCACACAGAAAGAGTGGTCATACTGTTGCAAGTTACATACCATTGGTTAACTTACCCTGCACTTAGCATAGAGTGAAGACATAGCCCGTGAAGCTTGACACCCTATAGTGTTCGACTGATCGCTTAACCAGATCTAAAAAACTTGGATATTAATTATGGTTGCAAATCAAAATCTGAGTTTCACTTTTGAGAGCAATATGAAACTTCATTGCCCATTTTATTTATTGCACTGGCTTTAGTGTTATAATGCCTGATAAAATGACAACCCCAAGACAAATTCTCTTACATTACAAAGGAGAAACCATCTGTGTATATTTTATTATGATGGCTTTGCAGTACTTTGAAGTTGTATATTACAGGTGAAAGTCACAATGCCTGCACATAATCTGTTTAAACTGGTTATTTGCAAAGATGCTGCACAAGAACAGGGGAGGGACAGAATCTGCCTAATGAACCTGGTAGACAGGGCATGAAGTACAGCTGTTGAAAATTTTTCCAGGGGAATGTTTTTTCATTGAAAACTACTATTTAATGAACATTTAAACTTTCCATGGGAACAGGTTAAGTTCATTGAAATTTAAGAAAGAAATAGGGGGAAAGTGTTTTGTTAACAAAACAAGTTTTCATTTGTTTTAGCTTCAAAAAGAATTTTCATTTCAATATGTATTTTATATTATAAATTAAAATATAAGCTTTAAAAAGTCAAAATTGGCACAAAACATTTTGATTGTATCAAAACTGACTTTCTGTTGTCATAATGAATTATTTTCAAAAATTTTGAACCTGTCAGTCATCTTTGGGTTTGTGCCAGTTCAGCATGAAAACAGATTTTGAAATGTTGGAATTTCACATAGAATAGAAAATCTGAGGTTTGAGCAGCTCTCACATGGAATAGTGCTGCTCTTTCTTAAAGACAGGTCCAGGGGATGTCATGTAGGGAGATAATTTTATGAAAACCTTTTGTCTTCACTTCTTCATTTATAGACTCCCAGACAGAGAAGTAATTAAGAAGTTTGGGCTATAGCCTCCATACATCTTTTTTCTCACCTCAGTGATGTCTGGTTAGTAAGCTAAAAATCAGCTTCTGCTTTAGCACAACTGAGCTCCAAAAGCATTGCTAAGATTATCTCTGGATATTTTTCACAATGGACTTTAGACTAGAAAGGTTGAGGCTTGGCTCCAGATCCTGGAACTATAGTTAGTGCCCTGTGTAGTAGTATTCTACTACAGGTCACTAGAGAGATTTGCATTACTGTTGTCTAAGTTGTTTCTGAGCAGTACATGAAGATGACTTCAGTTTCCAGGGCTCTCCATTCAGCATTAAAGCAATGTAAAATACAAAAAGTGGCACATGATCTTACCTTGTAAAATTGGGCAGAATCTTGAAAAACAAATCAAGGGAAGAGTTTTGTTCTTGGATGTTTCTAATTTTTATATCAAGACTGTGTGTAGACGTTGAATTATATCGTTGCTTGAGGGATTGATCAGAAATATACGGAACTGAGCAATATAATTCCCAAGAACTTGCCATGGAGTTATCACCTATGACTGATGACAAAAAATTCAAAAGAAGTTCAAATCTAGCAACTTGAGGTTAATGTACCTGCAACTCTATTTAAATTCCCCTGTTGGAAATTTCTCTGGCTGGGTGATAGAACAAGTTCTCATGATTGTGTCAAAAGGATTTTTAAATTTTCTGTCCAATAATTTATTTACTATAGTCTGAATTGTGCCCCATCCTGTTCTGATACATGGGAGAGAATATTTGGAGCCCCATCTAGACAGAATTCCATCTATGTAGCCCCTTTAGTGCAACAGAAGTAAACTCAGTACTATGCCCATTGACCCCAAAGAGTGTTTGCACCTCAGATGACATGTGATTCCTCATTACCACTCCTGTGCATCACATAACATTTCTGTCTGCAGTGTGTGTTAGACGGTGAGATGCCACGTTCATAACTGTCATGAGACGTGCTGGCAGTGTAGCTTACGCGCTGTTTGCTTGGTCATAGTTGCTTGCTTGATATGGCTATCCACTGCAAGGGAAAGTCCCTTGTTGGCCAAATTCTGATCTTGGTTGTATCCATCATCATTATTAGTACTGATTTGTATTTAAGTAGCTGCTGAAGGCCTGAGATGGGGTCCTGTTGTGCTAGTTACTGTGCTAACAAGTAGCTGGAGATACTCCTTTCCACAAAGGTAAATAAACAAGATAGACAAAGCATGGGGGAAACTCAGTAATATTATTGTTCCCCTTTTACAGAGGGGGAGCAGAGAAAAAGAGAGATTAAATGATTTGCCCAAGACTATATAGCAAAGGTGGGGCCCTGACAAAAACTGAATCTAGATTTTCCAAAGCCCTGTACTGTGCTTTAATCACAAGACAAACAACCTACTCAATTGCTCAAACCCGATAAGCAGTTGTGCTGCTACATTCTGAAGAATGTGCAAAGGACAGAGAAGTATTATGAAAAGGAGTTTTCAGCATATATGAATTATAGTATAAATTTATGTGAATTTGGGAGAACAATATAATGTTGGGGCAAATTCTGCCCTCTCTTATACCTGTGTAACATAATATTCTAGATCACATATGCTGCAGCACCAATTGAAGTCAATGCAGAATTTGTCTCAGAAAGTTGTTTCATAGGTGCAATCGTGTCAAATGCAGTTGAATTCAGTATTCTTTCATAATTATGGCAAAGTAGTGAATTCACCCTAGACTTCCTGTCCCGAATCCTTTGTCTATTGCTTTAACGATAAGACAAAGCCAACCTTCCTCTCCGTAGACTTAGGCCATAGATAACATTATTGCTCCATATAAAGTACCTGCTTAAAAGATATGAGCAATACATTGTGCTAAGTGCTTGTTAAACAGAACAATTAGTTGCAAAAAAAAAAAAAAAAGAAATTAACAATTAGCAAGGACTGTTTTATTGATTTATGTATTACATGCAGCTTTTCTTAATCCATGAAACTCATTTTTTGAAATTCTCTCTTAAATTTGAGTGTGTTACATTTGCCCAAGGTTCTTAGATTGCCTGCTTGGAAAATTCAAACAGTCTACAGGCTAGATTGTTGTTTTTAAAGCTTGTAGAGATGCATGGTAGTCACCTGAATGTCCCAAACCCATCTGGGTCTCATCCTTATAGATATCACTATACAGTAACTGACATTTTGGGATGCCACAAATTCCTTTCATGCCAATAAGCAATCACGAATTTACTGCAGTGAGCCATAAAGTATGGTACTCATGCTTTCATGTAATCCCCCTCCTCTTCTCTCTCCTACTCCCACTTAAGAAAATACCTATAAAACTTTTTGCTAAAATAATCAATTTTGGTTTTATTCTGTTGTTAAGTGCCAATAGGTGGTTTGAGGAGGGATGACAATAGATATATACAGTTTTTTTTAATTGCAAAATATGGAGCCATTTGTTGAATGGAGGTCATGGACCTAATTTTCTGTAGTGCTGAGCACCTGCAGCTCCCATTGACATTAATTCAAGCTGTGAGTGCTATGCCTCTTGGCAAATTACCCCTGCATTTATTCACTTATTTCCATTTCTCTGTGGCCTGGCCCTGGTTCTATGCATTTCATAATAATTAAAACAACACTGTTCTTACACAGCTAGTCAACAATACCCCTGTTAAGCTGCTCAAGTAGATAACAAAACCAATCTGACACCTACTGAAGCCTTCAGCCATTCAACCCATTCTCATTATTCTTGAGGGTTCTCACCATTTCCCAGGCAGGTGCACAGGATTGGACCCTAAATTTATAATATGTCTAAAGTGTGTGTGTGTGTGTGTGTGTGTGTGTGTGTGTTCAAGTGGGAAGTGTCAGATTCTAGGGAAAAGATGAGGCAAGTGTTGCCCTTTTGAGTCACGAGTGCTGCATGATGGTGAAGCTTCAACTAATAAAGCTTTTATATTAAGGAATTTATAATTTGCTAGCAGGACATTCGACAGCTGCCAGTGGAATAAGGCAGCACTTCTTTCCCCTCCCTACTGGTCCTAATTCCCTGGTAACCTTATTGAAAATGTGCATGGGCTACAAAACTAAAGATTAACTGTCCAGGGACCTGTTTCCTGGGTCTTATTTGAAGATTAAATCAAATGGCAGGCAATATATATTTGGTAATTCAGCTTTGTCTCAGACTTTTCCCAGCTAGTGGCAAGTGTAATAGAAGAAGCTGACACTCAAAAGCAATCAAAGGGATTTTTTTTTTAAATGGGTCATAGTTTTGTTCTTATGGTGAAATTGGGATTAATAATTTATTTCTTCATGACTGAGGATCTGGTCTTTTATTTTTTTAACAAATAGCAAAGTAATTTTAATTACAGATGATCTGAGCATTTTTAAGAGATATTATTCATTTGTAATTTATCGCATAACTAATGCCAGTTCAGACAAGACAAGTTTAAAATGCCAACTGTAATACAATAGCAAAGGGGAACAAATAAATCTTAAAAACTCAATGCTTCGGTAGATACTAGTAAATTAATTTCTCTTCTACAAATTGTAGTGAGATGGATGGAGATGTTATGCTGTTTTAAAAAACTGCATTTAAAAGGCACGTACAAAGACACCGAAGTGCGATTTGTCCTAGTAGCAGACATCTGAAGAACAAGTGACATTCTTACACAAAATCTATATTGGTGATGTATTTAATTACAGAGTTGATTGAAATTGACAGCTTTAGTGACCTATGTGTGCACTGGTAGTGATTGATGGATGCTTCAAATCTGGTTACTTTTAAACCAATTCACATATTGTTCAATAATATCATCCTGTCAAATTGCAAAATAAATTTTTACAAGTGTATGGACTAGGCAGAGCGCATGTTTAATTAAACTAAGGTAGAGATAAATTGTGTTTAAATAGTCATGCAATTGTTAAAAATATTATCATTATCTGAATGTATGGTGAAGAAAATTCAATATTACCCAGCCATCTATGTTCCTCAAGAAATGTGTATTGTACTTTCATAATCATTCATATCAGTGCAAGACCTTTCACCACAAATTAATATTGTGGGGTCTTGTCACTTCTGCATATGTACTAGTAACTCCTATTAATATCTTGGCACAATCATTGAGAAGACAGGGGCCACCAACTCAAAAAAATACATGACATCTGCTGATATTCTACATGCTTTTCAGTCAAACTTCAGGTCAGGGA
Source organism: Podocnemis expansa (assembly GCA_007922195.1). Taxonomy (NCBI): domain Eukaryota; kingdom Metazoa; phylum Chordata; order Testudines; family Podocnemididae; genus Podocnemis; species Podocnemis expansa. The sequence continues at coordinate 17,356,035 of ML682017.1, read as the reverse complement.
ACAGCATGGAGACTGCTTTGGTAGCACTAAAAGATGACCTTCCTTAATTCAATGCTGACTCTACTCCATCTTTCATCCAAGTCAGCTACAAGGCACTGCTGAACTAGTCACACACTGTGGCTGAAGAAGACTGCACTATAGTGCAAAGGCGCCAGGCATTGCTCTTCAGCAGAACTCAGACCTTATCTGTATTGGCTGTGGATTTCATCAGTAGTTGATGAGAAAAGTATGCAAGCTATGTATAGTAACTTGTGCATTTCCCATTAACTTCCTAACATCTGCTTACTACAGTGTCTCCACTGCACAACATGAACAATAAGCATCCTCCCATTGATGCGGCACTATGCTGCTTGTCAGTGTGGATTAACAAACTCAACGTCTGGGTTTCACAGACTGCCACTCAATGAAATCTGCACGATCGATCCTGCTCTGCTGATGGTACTGCCATCAGTGAAGATGTGCCTTCAGGGAACGGATGACTCTTCTACTTTGCCCCAAAGCCTTCACCTTTTGAATTCCACAGGAGCAGATCCTGTGCTCATCCCCATTATTTATCATTCACATAAGATTACTTGAACATGTGGTTAGAAATTCTGTGACACTAACACTGATAGCACCAAGCCGTATATCTCATTTTCCACACAAATAGCCAACACCATCACAAGAGATCAGGTGAAAAACACCTGACTCAAATTAAGAGCATGTAATATCAGAGTAGTAGTGGTCAGAGAGATGAAAGCGTTGGAAGAACTAATAGGAACACTGACTTTTCCTCATATCTAAGGCCTCTGCCATCTGTTAAAGCATCAAGTTTCATAGATCTGAGTTCAACACTAAGCCCTGGGGCAGATGGTGCCTAGGGCTCCCCAAGAAGGGGCAGGGGAGGGGTGCTGGTACAATTTACATCTTGTGCAGGCTCACAGAGTTATTCGTGGCCTCTGACTATTTATAATGCAACAGTCTGAGAACTTCTCAGGTGTGGTGGCAGCCCAACAATCCACACAGGCTGAGCAAGAGGCAGTCTTACAGACCCTTTGGGAGTGGTAAGGCTCAACAAACAATGGTACTGAGCAGTGGAGCAGTCCTGAAGCACCCGAGCATGTCTGGGATCTGGAAGTGGTCTCTCACCTCTGCTGCCTCACCATGTCCTGTGGCCTCTGTTGGGCTTTTAAGCTTTACCTTGTGCCAGGAAATGTGCAGCATGCATGATGGGAAGGGGTCCTTCCCAGCTGGCAGGGAATCTAAGGGCTCTCCCTCTGGAGAGAGGTTGGTTCACTCCATCACAAGTCCAATGGACCACATGATGTTAGAGATAGGGTGAAGCCTTCTTCTATCTTCTGTTTGGAGAGGACCTTATCACAGTGATCTTTGCCTTCATCACTTCCAGATTGGATTGCTGCAACTCACTGTATCTGTGACTGAAGGCAAAAGGAGTGCAGCTACTCCAGCTTTCATGGATTGTGGCAATTTGTTTCATCAGTAACATCAGCTCCTATGAGCATCACAAGTCTTAGCTCTGATTCCGCCACTCTCTCTCAACTCACTACTGTTTTTAGTTTAACGGCTTGGTCCTGATTTTCAAGGTCACTAGTGGCTCTGAGTAGGCTACCTCAGTGACCACATCTCCAGTGTTTTCCGGTAAGAGAACACTTTCTCAGAGGGACAGAACGGGCAACAAAGCACTGGCTGAAAGATGCAAGAGCCAGAGACAAAGTGTGGTTAGAAGAGGGAGGGTCATGTTATGAAAATATCTTCCAGAGGAAGTTAGAATATCATTAAGGCTGCCTGCTTTGATAATGCTTTATTGCTATATCCCAAACTATTGAATTATTCTGTTCAACATTTTCATCAATGATCTGGATGATGGAATAGACTGCATTCTCAATAAGTTTGCGGATGACACCAAGCTGAGGGGACCAGTAGACACGTTGGGGGGCAAGGACAGGATTCAGGGAGACCTATACAAATTGGAACAGTGGGCCAATAGAAATCTTATGAGATTCAATAAGGATAAGTGTAAAATCCTGCATCTGGGACAAAAAAAACCCATGCACTGCTACAGACTGGGAAACATTCAGCTAAGTAGCAGCAGTGTAGAAGAGGACCTGGGGGTCATGGTGGATGGGAAGCTGGATATGAGTCAGCAGTGTGCTCTTGCTGCCAAAAAGGCCAATGGCATACTGGGCTGCGTCAAAAGAAGTATTACCAGCAGATCAAGGGATGTGATCATTCCCCTCTATTCTGCACTGGTGAGGCCACATCTAGAATACTGTGTTCAGTTTTGGGCTCCCCACTACAAAAAGGACAGGGACATGCTAGAGAGAGTTCAGAGGAGGGCAACCAAAATGATTAAAGGGCTGGAGCACAAGCCCTATGAGGATAGACTGAAAGCATTAGGTTTATTTAGTCTGCAGAAGAGAAGATTGAGGGGGGATTTGATAGCAACCTTCAACTACTTGAAGGGATGCTCTAAGGAAGAGGGAGCTCGACTGTTCTCCGTAGTAACGGAGGACAGAACGAGGAGCAATGGTCTCAAGTTGCGGTTAGGGAGGTCTAGGCTGGATATTAGAAAAAACTTTTTTACTAGGAGAGTGGTGAAGTCTCGGAATGAGCTGCCGAGGGAGGTGGTGGAGTCTCCATCTTTGGAGGTGTTTAAGGCCCGGCTGGACAAAACCCTGACTGGGATGGTTTAAGTGGGAGTGGTCCTGCCTCTGGCAGGGGGTTGGACTAGATGACCTATGAGGTCCCTTCCAACCCTATGATTCTATGATTCTATGAAATTATGCAATGGACATATCAGACTCTGAGGTTAAGATTTACATTTAAGGAAGGACTGAAATCCCTATGTTTTACTAATTACAGATTAAATTTGGTCTCCAAATTTGGCACAACTGAATTTTCTGTTAGTTTTTTTAGAAAAGATTTAGGCATCATCTACGCTGCAATGATTACAGTGAACACATTAATTATTATGGTGACTGATGTGCACACTGCCCTCTTTAGGTTGATCGTGCATAGCCTCACCAAAAGCACAATCATTGAGCGAACAGAGCAGTGTGGGGAGCTGAAAGCCCATATTCTTTCAGCTCTGCTGGCAGCTCCCTGGCAGATCCTGGGTGTCCCACATGGTCCTGGGTTCCTGGCAGGCTGCTCCCTCTTCCTGTTCATCATCAAGAGCTGGGAGAAACCACCCAGGGCTTCTCACACCGGGTGTGTGGTGTCCAGCAGCTCTGGCTTCTTGCCTCTTGCTTCCCATGGGAGTTGGTCAGCCTTGTCAATTTCTACTTGGCTATGAAATTGACAAGGCTGACCTAGCTCCCAATGGAAGAGAAGCAGCCCCGGCTTCTCTTCTCATTGCCCACCAGGAGTGAGGTCCCATGCCCAGGCTTATTGTTCCACTTCCAGACTGGAAGCAGGGAACAGCTGGGCTCTAGCTGCCTGACTTTTTGTCAATTTCATGGCTAAGCAGAACAGTGAAAATGAAAAGACAGCCAACCGTTGATTTAAGGAATGTAAAGTCTACATGGACACTGGGTTGCCTTATTGCACTGACATAAGTCATGCACCTCTTTTTGAGGTTGTGCTGTTATGTCAGCAGAACAGGAGAGTTACATGAGTTGGAGGCATGTTTCAGACTGTTCATCTTGAATATTTTGTTGAAGAAAGTCTGCTTTTGTCTACAAATCTTTGTAGTGAAGACCAGCCATAAGTAACTTTTGAATGGGAAATGTTTAAAAATGCACCTTCTTTCAATTTTTCCTCACTTTTCTAACAATTTCTCTACATTCTTTTAACTTAATTACATTCCTTAATTGTGCATGAATGTTGTACAGACTTCAAATTTTACCCAGTAACTCATCTTTACACTTTTTCAGACCCAAGCTAAGAAGTAGAAGATAAAATATTAATGGCTTGCTTCATCACTATAATTTTTCATAACCAAATTAAATTTCACCAAAGAGAACCAGCAACATGCTATTATGAATCTGGATTGTGCAAACATCCTTCTACTAGGGGATGGAGTCATGGGAAATTGATCCAAGCTAGGAGATGGCACTGAGGATTAAGCAAGATATTGGAGAGAATGTCATTATGTAGGAGATATAGAAACAGAAGTAAAGTGGGACAAGGAATGAGCATTGATATGGAGATAGGATAACATTAAGGGTAAGAATCCATGTTGTGGGCAGGGAGTAAGAGAATACACCTGAAGAAGGAGACTGAAGGCATAGACCTTGGCCAGCTGTTCTCACATAAAATGACAAAACATATTTAAGGCCCTTTTTTTTTAATCTGACTAAAAGTGGATGTCTTAAATATTGTGGCTTTATGGAAGTAAGAGGGAAAAAATGAAAACTATAACAGATAAGTATCCTGCACCTAGAGAATTCTGCTAAGTGGAGCTAGAATTTTGTTTCCACTTACTTGCTCATCAGATCACACATTCAGCTATAACTTGCTGAACACTTAGAAAATTTCCTCTGAAAATATTACCTTTACTTTAGTATAAACTCTGGGTTTTAGACCAGACTTGAAATGTGGAAACATGGTGAGGGAAAGTGAGAGTGGAGGGGAAAGTAGCAATACTTTTCCAAATTCTGGCCATACACATCATCAAAATGTGATACCATTCAGAGTATGTTGTGCAACTATTTAACTCATGATTGTACATGCCCTCTGAGGCTCCTTGAGCTTAGCTACACCTTGGTGAGACTAGAATATGCTGATATTTTCTGCTAGGTTCATTGTTCTTGATTAGGTAAAACATAAGAAGTGGTATCTCCCAAATGGCAAAAATGACATCGAAATAAAATTTCATTCATAGTAAATAATGCAGGTTTATGGTCTTCCCTCTGCTTTCTTATATGAGAGAGGAAATAATTAAAAGTGATGAAATTTAAAGCATCACTGCTGAGCAGCTGGGTTAACACCTTCTTGAGATAAATGGGGGAATTCATACCTCTCAGAGTTATAATACTGGGTTCTCTGAAGTTTCACCTAAACATTTCTGCCTAGGAAAACAGACAAGGAATCCTGTGGCACTTTTAAAGACTAACGAATTTATTTATCGCGTGAGCTTTCATAGGAGAAACCCACTTTGTCAGATGCTGGGCTAGACTAACACAGATACCCCTTTGAAACTCTTCTTAGGTTACTCTCACTTCATGTTTCTAAGGATTTCTTCACCATCAGAAATAGCTAGAAACTTTTTTTAAGCAAAAGATGTAATTGTGAAGAAAAAGATAGAAGAATGAGCATGGTCCCAATATATAATAGAGGCTCAATCCAATCCATGCCTTTAAAAATGCAGTAGGTCTAAAATCTTCAGGCTGTTCATTACTGAATTGCAGTATGCTGATGATTGTGCTATCCTCGTGCATGCTGAGAATGACCACAAGGCCACACTGAATTTCTTTGCACAAGCCTAGCAAACCCTAGAACTTTCATATAATATCAAGAGGGTTTTATCAGACTGCCTCGGGTCTTGTATGTGATTCCCCACAAATTACTGTTGAGGGACAGACTGCAGAGATGTTCAAGCATTTTTTTGCTACTTTGGTAGCCAGCTCTGTCAAAATGCAAAAAATGAAACTGAGATTCAGCACAGGATCCTGTACCCAAGTGTACCTTTGGGAAATTGCTCCAACACATTTTCACAGATTGTGATGTATCAAAGAACAACAAGGTATTGTTGTCATCGCTCCACCTTTTTATGAAGGTGCAACCTGAGTGACCTGCCAACAACACCCTAAGAGTTTGGAAAGGTATCACCAAGTATGCATCTGGAAGATCCTCACATTAATACCAGCATCTTCACTAAAGCCAATATACTAGTATTGAAGCAATGGTCCTTATGCACTGACCACACTGGCTTGGACATTGTGTGTGGCTGCCAGATTTTTGCCTCCCAGAACAAGCTCTCCACTTTCAGCTCACTTGTGGTCAGAGATCTTGGGAGGGGAGAGGCAGGATAAAAATCTACAGAGACACTGAAACAATATCTTAAGAAAACTGACGTGGACATCATAATTTGGGAGAGGTGCACAACCAAATGACCTCAGTGGCGCTATATCCTCCATCAGGCAGTGGCCCATTCAAGGAGAAGTGTCTTGCCCTCAGAACTGGAAAGAGAGAAGGACTAAAGAAAGAAAAAAAGAAAAAAACTTTACACAAGTAAAGAGCTGACCTTCTAAGAATTTTTTCTATCTATTGTGAAAAGAACTATGGTTCCATGACTGGACTCCTGAGTTACCTCAGGACCTGTATGTAAATCTGTGTTAGAGATCATCCTCATATTGTGGGACTGCCAATAAATTTTCTTACTTATCTGGCATACTTGTGTATTTACTCTGAGGGAAAATGTACTCCACCTAATATGTAACAAAGTAGAGAATCAAGCTCATACTTTCTACTACTGCCTGTGATTTTTCAACACTGCACAGCTAGTAATTGTAACCTTTAGATGCCTGTCTCATACCACGATGACTCTGGGAAGACCAGCATTGAATTTGCCTGGCACGGTTTAATTATTTTGTCTGTTTTTCAAAAATGATGCAGTATAATCCTTTATGCAGTACTTAATTTGTGCCACGGCTTGTCAAAGCTGAACTGAGGCACCTGTAGGTTTGGCAGTTCATAACCCCAGAACCGCTGGATTTGCTGCATCAGTTCTGAATGTAAAAGCAGTGATCTCAAACTCAAATCACCATGAGAGTTGCATGAGGATTATTAGTATGTTAGCCTGAGGGACGGACCACTGAAACCTTTTCATACGGTGATACAAAGTATAGTCAAAATGAAGCGTAACATATATATGCCAAGAATAAGTAAGCAAGAATTAGTTCCATTCAAGATGGAGGTATCATTAGGAAAACAAAGAGCAAGTAATTAAACGCACTTTAAATTTTGCATTATCAATTATTTGAGAAATTCTAAGTGTCGCAGTGGGCTGCAGGAAATAGCTTTAGGAGCTGCATGAGGCCCATGGGCCACAAGTTTGAGACTCTGTCTTAAACCCTGGTGCCTCTTTCATTACAAATTGAGCATTGCCTTTCTCCATTTACTATGCCTCTCTTTTGGGTGACTACCTACTCTGTATGTTGCTGATGTGAGTGTCTTGTGTGGGTGAAGAGTACTGCAAGGCCCAGAGCACTGTGCAGAGCTGCAGCCAAAGAAAGCTAGCAGCTAAACTACTTGCAGATTCACAAGCATTTCACTGGAATCCCTCTTGATACATGTATATACAGGAGCTTAATTTGTGTAAATAGCTTAGACTGCAATTTCTGCTTCCCGGCTGAATTAAATTCAAGCCTTAGAAGAACCCATTTTTGCTTGAATTAATTCAAATCACATCTAACCCATCCTTTAGGAGGTGAAAATGGACATATTTTCATTCTTCTATATACAAAAGTACAAAGGTGCATGTATGAAAGTGATGTAGTTATTATAGACAGTTCAGGTAACAATGCCTATAATTGTTGGCCTAATATTTTCCATTCTATGACTCTGTTTTGCACTGTTAATAACTTTGTCATATTTTAAAAAGGTGGGCTCAAATTTCCATGCCAGATGTCTGCCTCAAGATGAATTTTTATTTATATAAATTTCAGTTACAATGGTTCAGCCATTTCCATGAAGAAAAATTATGGGAAAATGTTTTAAAAATTCTTTCAACATTTTTTTGGAGAAATTTTAATACCTCCTTTCTTTGAATATGACAAAATTTCAGGTGGCTAACTGTCTCAGACTTCTTTAAAACTGTTTCTCCAAGTCAATTAATGCAAGTCATATGTTCAAAACACAGATCCATATTCACAGTCAGAGTTTCTTCTGTGGCTGTGTTTGGTTGGCACAGCTGACCAGTGGGTCAGCATCAAGGATCATGTTTTGGATCCCTGATTCTGAGGGCTCATCTATGATGCTCCCCCACACACACACAGCATAGCAGCTTCCCTAAATTATGCCAGCAACACATGGTTCCCTGGTGTCATATGTAATTTGAAGTTTGTCAACTTTACCAGAGTTGGGGATTTTGGATCCAGGAATCAGGTTTACAAGCTTAGATAGGATGACTGCCCACCAGTTTTGGATTTGGTGAGAACTTCATCAAAGTGTTATAAGTATTCAGGTGTTTCTTTTATGTTTACCTCTATTGAAATTTCTGAAAATCCTCTGAAATTTTTCTCCATGATTGACTCATAAAACCTCATGTTCCCAGCTCTTTATTCTAATCTAATATATTCTAAAACAAAATTATATTTTTTGTAAGGGAAGACCATTTATGAGAATATGATTGCAGCTTTCAAATGTTAAAGGTAGGTCTTAACTTATATTTTCTTCAACTATTTGATTTTGATTTAAACATTGTTAGAACAAGGTATGTACTACAAGGCAGAGACAAGGTAAAGAAATACACTGATGAGAGCCTGATGCATAACTTAAAAAGATCCTAGGCTCAAAAGCAATTGTTAATAATTTTTCTCTTCTTTTTTTAATTTTTCTATATTTCTCTCTCCACCATTTTAGGATAGACATTCCTAGACAATCATTGCAAATAGGATGTAACAAAAGCCATCTGCAGGTCAGTTAAATCTGTCCATCAGAATATCAGCAAATGGACTTAAAAAATAGAATTTTTATTGCTGAAAGAAAGAAATCATTAATTGGTGACTAACATAGGAAGATAATCATGAACACAAATCTACATAGTAAGTTTATTACTCATCTTCAGAAGGCAAGATAAAAAAAACAAAATGAAGAAATTAGTTTTCATTTGCCAGAAAAGCTGTTTTTCAGAGACTCTGTACTGAAATAAATGTTGATGTTGAATGTTTCTGAAAAGATCCAGTTTTAAATAGATGATCTAACTAAACCATTAGAAATGCATTTAAAAGGGCTACTTTTATGTCAAACTATAAAATCTATGTCAATTATAGTGTATTCAAGAGAATTCACAGCACCAATATTTTATGATGATATTTAAGTATAATATCTGACATGAAATATTTTCAGACTAAAAATCTATATACTTTGAATTAGAAGTACAGGGTTTGTATCAAAAGTTCAAATAACTTTAATGGATATGATGTCGTTATGCAAACATCATTAGAGTCAGCAATTACCAGGCTTAAAAACATGAAAACAAGTTCAATTTGTCTGACGTAGTCAGACATCTTTGAAATAAGGGTAATATTCCTCTAAGCATTCCTCCTCACCAGAAAAGACAATCAACAGCAAACGTCAAAAAATTATATTCAGTACTTCCCATACCATTGTTTAATTTCACTTTAATTTTAAATAAACATTTCTTTACCTTTTGTAACTGGGGGGAGATCCTATTCTTATTAATTTTGTATGATTAAAACAACATTAGCAATATAGATGTATTAATTTACAGATACAGATACTAATTGCTTAAATATTGAGTTCAAACCTAGACACCAGTACTGGGAAGGGATAATTGGTTCTTGCCATAGAAAAAACTATAATAAAGAACTTGAAAGTGCTGTCACATTTCACATAACAAGCGAAATCTCAGAATATTTGAAAAATATTCTGCGAGAAATGTCTTGGGGCTTTCCTAATGAGAATGAATGTGGTTTGAAAAGATCAAATAATATCCACATATGTCAAATACAGGTTCTAATAACAGTTAGAGATAATGAATAAAATTAAAATAGTACATTTTAAGTCATTTATGATCCAATAGGAGGCATACCTCTTCATAACTGCTTGTTAAAATATAATTAGAAGCATTTGCTGTATTTACAAAAAATGTCAATATCAAAGATTTAAAAAAACAATTAGAATTAGATATTTTAACATCCTTTAATTTTTATTCGTGTTACGGTTTTATTAGCATTTCAGTAGTAAATTGGCATGTAAATATGTTAATAAATGGAATAGTGATTAATATAACTAATATTATAAAAGAGGAATATTTATTTTTTCCTGTAGATGGTAGCTTTTAGCAGTCTTCATGTGGTTTAATACATCTAGAGGTAAAGACAGGCATCCACACTGGAAAAAAAAGGAAAATCCAGAGAACAGATTCTTTGAATGCAGATGTAAATTATCGGTTGGTATCAAGTTCTTAGAGAAAATCTAAAGAATACTATGAAATAAATATATATAAGTGAGCATATAGGGTCTAAACCAAGGCCTGCTGAAGTCAATGCAAGCTGCAGATGCTCAGTGCCTTTCAGGATTTGGTCCATATTTACCAAGCCTACAGTATATGTTTAATAAAAGGATATTATTCATTTGCAATGTTAACCTCAAGAGATAAAACTGTTAGTCACAATGTTAATGTTGGACCCAGAATCTGCAAACACTGCTCACCAGTGGAAGAAATGCAGCTAGTCAACACTATGCACTAGGGTTGGATGGGTGGGTGGGGGAGTGTGTGGTTACTCTGGAATATTATGTATCAAAGAAAGCTGTTAGTCCCACCTTTTGTGGACTCAGCTGTGGTCACTGGGCCGAGCCCTGTGCTGGGGATAAGGGGGATAGGGCAGTGGTTCTCAGAGAAACTCTGTTTTAAGAATGAATTATTCCTATTGGAGCTCTCTGGTGCACAGGAAGAGCACACTTGCTAAAATCTTTAGAGGAGTAGATTAGACTGTTCCAGTGCTGCTCCAGAGTGGAATAAAATCATGATCACATCTCCAAAACCATCCTTACCTGCTGCTGGGCCATACTGGAATATCATAGGGAGAAAAATGGGGGCTGCACTTCGAACATAATGCACTTAGCCCCACTAGGGGTATGTCCACACAGGCTTCTTATTTTGAAACAACAGAGGTTGTTTCAAAATAAGATGCCGCATGTCCACATGACGCACCATTATTTTGAAACAACGGGACCCATTGTTTCGAAATAACGGCTGTTATTTTGAAACTGTTAAACCTCACATCTAATCAAAATAGCTGTTGTTTCGAAATGGTTGTTTCGAAACAACGGTGTTTGGACACGTTGTTTCGAAACAACACCATTATTTCAAAACAACTGTTTTGAAACAACATGTTCGAACAGCCTTGTTTCGAAATAACCATTTCGAAACAATGGCTATTTCAAAAGCAGACTTTCCCTTAATTTGAATTAACAAACTGTTAATTCGAATTAACTTATTTCAAAAATAAGGACTTTATTTGAAAATAACTCATTTTGAAATGGGTTATTTCAAAATAATGATGTATGTGTGGACATAGCCTAGGATAAGGGAAGAGAGATGTAAAAAGTAGCATAAGCTGGCTGTTACCTTTAACTTGCCCTCTTTGTATGGTCTCACACTCAGGCTATGTCTAAATCTTGCTAATTCTTTCTGCATAGCATCTCTAAAATACAGTCTTTTCTATCTATCTACACAGCTAAAACTCTCCTCATTTTGCATCTTGATTAGTGAATGGCTGGCCTTGACAAAAGTCACCAGACCCCCCATCCATATCTACTCAGGATGTAGCTACAAATTTCATATTCCTAGCCATATCACTTCTGTCTTTGAATTGCTGCACTGGCTCCCTATTCTCATAACATTAAATATAAACTGCTTGTTTTCATACTCAGGACCCTTCATACCCTACCTATCATCTCTCATTCACTATCAAGATGTCAATTCCCATCTCTTCAACCGATGATGCCCGCTTGTTAAATTTTAAAACTGATCCCTTTGTGTTTTCTCCTGTACTGCCTCATAAAGCAACCTCCCGGCCTCCAAATCTCTCCTTTGCTTTGTGTCTACAACTTGACAATGGTTAGGGCACCAGTGCACTGACATCACTGCTTTGTCACGCTGAGCGGTATTGTTTCCTTGTACTGCCCCATCTGTTATCCTTTGTTTTAGACTTGGAAACCGTTGGAGATAGGGATTATATTTTGGTTCTGTTCGTATACCACCTTGATAGTGGAGTCTTTGTCCATGACTGGGGCTAATCGATATATAATAGTAAATAACAAAGTCACTTATAGTTCTCCCCTTCCAGCTTAGCCTAAGGTAGGTCAGAGGGTTAGGAGCCGGGGAGATGTGTTCAATTACTTGCTCTGATACAGGTTTCCTATGTGGTCTTGAGCAAGGTGTCTTTAGCCTTGGTTCCCCATCTGTAAAATGGAAATAATAGTGTTGCCCTACCTCATCAGGATGCTACAAGGAAAATATATTCAAGTTTGGGAGATGCTTACATACTGTGGAGGCTATATTATCATGTCTCTCAAGTATCTAAGATAAGTAGAGAGAGATGATTGTAATATTTAAGTGATCATTTATCATCACTACATATGCAATTCAGCCCATAACATCTTTTGGTGACTGAAGGATGAAAAGCACTGCTGCTCTTCTTCCTAGAGAAAGACTGTGAAGTATGAGACTCATCCTGAAATTCCTAGTCTTGGTCTAGATTTAGTCACCCTTACTCTGCAAAAAGATCAACTGAAATCAATAGAGCTACTAACATAGGCATCTGGCCCCAGGCAAATACTCTTATTGAGTTCAGTGGGAGTATCTGCATATATAAGATGTGTTCACCAGAGTAAGGTTTGTAAGCAGGGGCATCACTGGCACTGGGCACATGGGACACGGGCCCTGAATGTGGTGCCAAGTGCCCTGAGCTGTGGCCCCAGCACGCACAGGCATAGGCAGCCTACCTTAGTGGTTTTCAAACTTTTATTCTCAGCAGCCCATTAAAAAAACATTTATGACTGAGACCCAACAACTATATCATTGAGCAATGCATTCCAGTCTTTCGGTAGCCGCAGCAAGTGGTGCCTTAACCCAGTACTGGAGGGTCTGTGATCCAGCGTCCTGACCCATGGTTTGAAAACTACTAGTGTACCTGAGCCCTGGCACACCTGGGAGGAGCTCAGCTGGGATGCACCCGAGCTTCCCTTTTGAATCACCCAACCTGCAGCACATGACCCAGGGTGAGAGAAAAGGATGGAAATATAAATCCCTGCCTGGCGAGCCCCAGGTAGCATGTTCTGGCAGCAGCGGGGCCTCTTTAGCTCTAGGAGGACCAGAACTGCACAGGTAAGTACTGTCTGAGTGCCCCTTGGGCAAGAGCAGGAGGCAGTAAAGGGGAGCTGGGTGAACTGATCCCCAGGGCCCTAGCAACAGGTGAACAAGTCCACAGCAATGGCACTGGGGGCCTAGCAGTGGCCCAATGGCATCATTGGTGGCCCAGTGAGGGCATTTGAGGTCTGGAGGAGGCTCGGGGAAGGGAACTGGCCCATGCAGCAGCATTTGGAACCTCTTGAGGGCTGGGCCTGGTGGGTGAGCAGGGGGCACCAGACTGGGGGTAAGGAGCAGTGCAGCTGACACAAGACTGGCATCAGTGCAGTAGTTCAGCGGGAGGGGCAGGAGAGTGGTGGTTTGGGGCTAGGCTGTTCCAGGGTTGGGGAAGTAGAATGACAGGAGAAATAGCAGTGAGTTTGGGGTAGCAGGGAAATAGCAGGGCAGGTGCAGGGGTGGGGGGTGGTCAGGTTCTTTGCCCTGAATTTTTTTTTGTAGGGAACAATGCAAGTGATTGTAGGATTGGGCACTACTATTGCATTCATGCATCACATTGAAATTTGATAAATGTAAATTCTTCTTCCTACTTTTTTTCTTTTCCTTTATATGAGAATATTAGATTTCTCCCTCCCTAATTTTTTCTTCTTCCCAACTCTTTCTGACACTTCTACTGCTGTGCTTTCTCCTCTTGCTGCCTCCTTGGTTCTCTTGCCAAATGTATTTTTAATGCTATTATTTATTTACTGGTTGGTCAAGCCCAGTTCTTTCAAAAATTCCCTGGGTGTTTTTTAAACAGTTATTGATTTCTAAGCACCCCAAAAATGGAGCGTGGCTGCCAGTCACACTGCATTTCTGTAGCTGCAGCAGCTCCTCCTTTCAAAACGGCAGACAGAGTGGGATATGACTCAGCACAGGAACAGGTAGCAAATTATTTCCTTCATTGTGATTTTAATGGTATGGCTATACTGATGGCAGCAAAATTGCCACTGTCAGCCCAACGTTCCAGCGCAATTAGCAGTGAGTGTGTACTCACTGCTTTGCTCCCAGAAGTAGGCGCCAGAAGTCTTGGCCCCCGGAAGACGTAGGGGAAGGCAGACCACAAGGCATTTGTGGTCAGCTTTCCCAAGTGTGTCCCAGTGGCTCAGGAAATCACCGGCAGTTACGCAAGGCATTTTACATGCCATGCGTAAATACTGGTCGACTGCAGCTGAAAAGCACCTTCAGCGTAGACTAGGGCTCAGACTCAGCACTCAACAAACACCAGGTGACTCTGCTAACGGACCAAGTCATGAGTTGGTTCACCTTCACACACTCTCCTTCTGTCTTGGGATTTTGTCAGTGACACAGCAGTTGTTCAGCTACATTCCCTAAGAGGGTACCAAAAATGATAGGTCATGATTACACTTTCTATTTACCATTGAGTCCTGTTGTATGCTACAAATGCAGGTATGCTACAAATACTTGGGGACCACCAAAGTCAGTGGGAAAGCTCTCATTGCGTCTGTTGGAAGGAAAATGATCTCTTGTATGGAAACAGTGAGCAAAATCTGTAGTGTTTCATTAATCACCTAGTTGGGGTGTAAGTCTGTGCTCCTAACTAGTTCCATCTAAGAAAGGTGAAATCTTTTAAATTAAAGGAGAAAAAGCAAACACTTCAATATAACTTTTGGTATGTTTAAGTTGCTCCTAAGATGTTTGATTTGGCCATAGCTGATGGATCTATTTCTTTATCAGTGACTTTTTAACAGATTGTAAAACCCAGAGTTTTGGATTGGTAGTCTTTTATTGTAGACTAATAAAACTCAAGGAAATTAATCTATATATGCTGCACTCAAAGTAGGTAACATCCTTAATATTTAGTACAAAAATCCCCTCTATAAAACCACATTCTTTAATCTAGCCAATCACACAAAGAATGGCTATTAAAAATGGCTTCCCAATTTTGAATCACATATCCCCATAGAGTCCTGGGTTTTAACTCAAAGAACACATATTGAGAATAAGCATCCTCAGCATTTTCTAATTACTCCATTAGAAGAAGCTGTAGCTGCAATGACACCAGGGTAGGTAGGTAACATTTTCCCATCTTACTGTCTTATGATTGCAGGAAGAATAACACAGTTAACCATACCACCAATCCTGGCATGCATGCTGGAGTTGCTGACTCCAACACACACACACGTGCACGCACACACGTACAAGCTGCTCCTGCATCACCTGAAAACAGAAAATTACTCACCTCTTGTCTGGGTGCCTGATGTTCTTGAGGGTAGTGGCGATTTTGGAGATATCCTAGTAATAGTGATGGATACATGGAAATCTTCTATCCACACACCTACTTATACAAAGAAAGACAGTGGTGTCTCCACCTGGATATGCACCATATACCTGTTAGGGCAATGGTTTTCAAATCACGAGTCAGGACCCAGCACTGTGTTGCAGACCCTCAGGTGCTTGGTTGTGGCACCCCGTTCTGTTGCTGCCAAAAGACTTGAATGGCTTGCTCAAGGATGTAACTGTTGGGTCACAGCCTTTAAATGATTTTTCTTCAACTGGGTCCTGAGAAAAAAGTTTCAAAACCACTATGTTAGGGTATCTTGATAGCTTCCATGAGCAATGTTGGCCTAAATCATGCATTGGCTTAGCAAATAAAACCAGGTGATATTTACTACTGTTAGGAAATTATTACACACCCAAGGTGCAGCCAGGAATAACTTTGCATAGATGTAAGATAGCAAAATAAAATGGCAATGCACCAGAATAAAATAGTATTTATTGTAACAATTGTGACAAGTCTTTAGCAGCATTGCAAAAGTTCAACATTAAAGTAAACTTCACCACTAGTCACTAAAACAGAAACTTTTGTTTTTAAAAAAATTCACCAGTATCATTATACAAACTCAGTCCATCCAACCATGTGCACCCCCTGTAGTTTTAAAATCCCAGGCACTTTCTTGTGATGGCAGTTCAAGGACAGCAGTAAGTATGTCTGAGGCAGTCCAGATAGTCAGAGTGGGCCACTTTTCTATAAAGTCAATTAAAACAGACCCTGCATTATCTGATGATAATCCTGGTTATAAAACAGCAATTACCAACTCTAAGCAGACAATCACTTTTCTTACAAACCCCTGATCTTCACTTCAGCTACCTGTGATGGGATACTAACCAGAGTGTATGGACTTCCGCACCAGACTGCCAGGGATTAACGTATAATTTGGCGAGCCCTAGAACCCTCCTAAATTGGCGGTCCCCCCTCAATGCAGGTGTTGCTCCCCCTCACGCACCCCAGCTACCACCCCCCAAATGCCTGCCCCTTCACCCCAGCTACTGCTCCCCACACACCTACCCCCCACCTCACCTACTGCTCCCCACATGCCTACCCCCATCCCAGCTACTGCCCCTGGCCTCCATCTCACCACTGGTCCCCAAACCCTTCCCCAATTCTTGGCCATGCTGTGCAGGATCCCCCCCCCACTGCCCTGGGCCGACCCTGTCCCTGTGCCCTTTCCTTCAGGCTGGCTTACCAGTCCCCAAATGAAGGATTTGCCTAACACCCTCCCACAGTCCTCCTGCAATCCCCTGAATTTCCCAACCCCCAGTTGTTCACTAGTAACAGTGTTATACCAAATTAGTGAGCACTTCCTATAGCCTCCCTAAACCTCCCTTACTGCCCCAACCCCCCTCCAAGGCCCCCTTTCCTGGCCACCATGCCACTGGAGTGGCCCTGAGCCAAAAAGCCACTCAAAGGCTCTGAGCACACTCAGTGAGAGCAGGGCTCAAACCAGAGCCTCAGCCTGAGCCAGGGCAGCTTCCCTGCCTCACAGAACATGGCAGAACAGCGTTCAGGGGCCTGCTATTTTTAGGGACTCAGCTTGGGGGCCCCTAAAAGTAGAAAATGGAGCCAGAACGCTGTGTTCCGGGACCTGCTATTTTTAAATGGTGGGCCCCAGAATGCAGCGTTCTGGCTCCAATTTCTATTTTTAGGGGCTCTGGAACGCTGAATCCCTAAAAATAGTGGGGCCTGGAATGGCGGTCCGGGGTGTTCCGGCTTACTTTAACCCCTGCAGACTATGAAAGGTACTGGCAGTGTCTGCTCCAAACAAGATCATCTCTGGGGCAGTGACAGCTGCAATTCAATTGGAAGAACTTGTAGTTCTTCAGAGTCCTTTGGAGCCAGTACACAATACTCAGAGGCCTAGTCAAACACCCCAGGCGAGGTCTGAAGGCTCCCACAATGGAAGGGGTCTATGCATATGTGGGAATCACTGCTGCGTATTTATGCAATGTTTTTTGGCATGTTGCAACAATAGGTCTTTTAGAGGGGTTACTTTCACTTTGATAGCAGTGACTAAAAGGAGGTGAAACATTGGTTTTAGGTGCCAGGGAATTTCTGACTTAATTATCTCAAGTCACATTTTCTGTCCCTTTCTTCACTAGTAGAAAATTTGTCCTGTTAGTTCTGCTGCTCCATTTCATCATGGCAATAAGGGTAACAATGAGCTAGAAAACTGTGGCTTCAAACCCCACTGAAAACTTGCTTTTACAGTCAATGTTGGTAATAACATTGCACAACTAGCTGATGTTGCATCATTGTTAAATGAGCCATTTTTTGAACAAAACATTGAAGGGAGGTCTCATTTGCCATTCTCCACTATCCATTAATGAGTGAAGAGTCCCACAAACACTCCTCTAAAAAGATTAAGGGATAATCACCAATATCTTGGCCAACATTTTCTCTCTGTCAGACTGATACCATAGACCATGTATGATCTATTGTTCAGCATATAATGACAGTCAAGTTTGCCAACCCAATCACTGCACTACATTATCTAACCCATTGCTCTGTAAAGTGCTTTGAAATACCTTGAGTATGAAAGGCCATATATCAAAACAAATTTTGTTTTACTCTATATAGTGCCTGAATTGTGCCAATACATATTCAACAAGCAAGGCGGGGGGGGGGGACATCTTAGCTGTACTATACTAGTCTTTCTTTGTGTCTTTACTGCACCTCTATATTCTGATGTTTGATGTTCACACTCAGATTTGTTTCAGCAGTGTTATAACTCTGTAACAAAGCATGATAAGGAAACATTTTCAGGTAATAATATTGAAAGGACTGCCATCAAAATAACACATTGTTTTACTTTGGCACACTAATGATAGAACATAGATTTTTTTACTGTCATCCTCATATTATTTTTTGAAAAAATATGTAGGACTTTTCAATGACTATATTAATGGGTCATTTTTCACCATTCTATCAGATTTTTAAATTCCTGGAGGGAGGGACCCCATGCTGAGCTTTGGGACATCACTCAAACATGAGACACCATTGTAAAAAGAGGGCAACACCACCATGGCATATTTCATCTCACAATGTCTGATCTTCAGTTCACATCTATCTATTGGAACGTCAGCTCTGTAATGGCTAAGCATTTTTGCGATAACATATGGATGCCTTCCCTGAAGAGATAAGTATGTTTCTTTAAATGTCATGTTTACCTTTTGGCCAGGTTGTATGTAAATTTGTGAGCAAGGTAGGACTACTAGTTATGATACTTCTCTATCTTTTATATATACTGAAGTCTATCTATATTTTGGCTAATTCAAGAATGATCAAATTCCACTTCTAGATTCACAAATGCATTTCTCATTGGCTAGCAATACACAGGGGCATTGCTGGCACCTGGCACACAGTGCATGTGTCCCAAGTACCAGTGCCAGTGCCCCAAATGTCTGGGGCACCTGCTGCCTCTCCCACCTTGTCCCTGGCCAGGTATCTGGGTCTGGACTGGCGGTGGTGGCACCTGCCTCCCCCAGCCATATAGCAGGGGCTGGGCCGGCTGTAGCAGCACCTGCCTCTCCCGGGCCAAGCTGGGTATTGGGGGCCGGGCTGGCAGCAGCAGGAGCCTGGGGTCCTGCATCCAGATCAAGGAAAGGAGGTGGGGCTGGGGGCTGGGCCAAGGGGGCCCGAGCCTGGGCCTCGGCCTTGGGTCTTCCTACAGAGCTACAATGCTCCTTGTCAATACATATGCATTAAAGAGAAGGAAGTCTCCCCCACTGTGAAGAAGAATATTCTAATATAAAAGAGACCATGTTTCTCTATACCAGTGGTTCCCAACCCAGGGTCGGGGGAGCCCTGGAGGTATGCGGACATATTGCAGGGAGTCTGCGGAGCCTCTCCCTATCGGGCTGGAATCCAGATGCAGCTCCAATGCTTCCCACCAGGGCTGCCTCTCCCCATCCATTGCTGAATCCTGGGAGGGGGATGGGACAGCAGCGGCTCCCCAGAAAGGGCAAAGGAAGGGGGCCATAGCCACCGTGGCTCGGCTTCCCAGTAGCACAGGCCGTGGTGGTGGCGGTGCCACTTGCTGGCTGTCCCAATGCACCACCAGGTGGCACAGGCCAGAATC
This sequence comes from Podocnemis expansa, assembly GCA_007922195.1. Lineage (NCBI taxonomy): Eukaryota > Metazoa > Chordata > Testudines > Podocnemididae > Podocnemis > Podocnemis expansa. The sequence continues at coordinate 17,336,616 of ML682017.1, read as the reverse complement.
TGCCTGCATGGGTCAGATTACATAATCAGCCGGGGGGCCACAAAGATTTTTTTTTTAATTAAAAAGGGGTCCCCAGCCTGAAAAAGGTTGGGAACCACTGCTCTATACTATTTGATTTCAGGACATATTTTGAATTATTGATTAAAATTAGTGAATGTTAGGTTTGAATCAATATTTCAGATATGGATGATTATCCAAAATTAGTCAAATAACATGACTCTCTTGAGGATAAAATACTGGACTGGAAATGTTTGGAAAACTCATAATAATTGGCTTTCTCATCAGACTTTGGGTCACATTTTTCTGACAATATAGGATGTAGGAGGGGAGAAGGAAGCAGAAAAGAAAAATAGTGAAAATGTAATCTTTTCAAGCTTCAAAAATATATTAGAGCTTTCATTTGTTATAAAAGACGGCATCAAGTTACAAACTTCATTTCTGGATCAGGTTCTGAACACCTCAAAATTTGGTCAAGATTAAGATATAGGCGATCTTTCAGATTCGGATTTAGGTTTTGTACTTGGCCAAACTTTGGGTGTGTTTGGATCAGAGGTTTTAGATGGGCCCATCTTTCCATTAAAACCTTGTGCAAATGTTTGATGAATTCCATATTTTCTCTGAACTAATTCTCCCATCCCTACTGGTTTATACTATTTGTAATATAGGTTGTAGTATGACTTGTGTCCTATTTCTTTTACTTTCAAATTATCTCATGGATATTGCATTGGAAAAGACAGCCATCTTTCTTGAACTGTATTAATTGTAATCTGAATGGATGGCCACACATCTCCCATAACCTGTTCTGAATGCTATAGTTGTCATCTTTGTTTTCAGCCTTTTGGTTTTATTGCAGTTTTATTTTCTGTAATTTTCTTGAAAGGAGAAAGATATAGTTCTCCTATGATAAATGAGATGCATAAGCCATAGATCAAGTATTAGTTTGTTCAAAGACTGACCACTGAATGTAAAGTAAGCAGGGGTATGAACAATTTTGTTATGATACACTGTTAAATGTGCAATGATTCATTCTCCTTTTCTAAGCATTCTATCTTTGTTTTAGATGGTCTACCATTTATCATGTTTCTCTTTTAATAGGTAGCCAGAAAGACAAAAGCATGGTCACCAACTCCAAAGATCAATCCAGCATAAATTAAACAAATATACTGTGTACATAAAAAACACTTACATGACAGTGAACAACACAGACTACCAGCTTCGTTGGTATAACAGAAGTTCAAGAAATGTGATACTGAGGGTTAGTCTTCACTGACTGTGCCAAATTGTCCTCTGTCAGATTGACCTTTCTGATCAACTGATTGGTCCTGTGAAGACTTGCTTAGTCCATCAGGAAGCTGTTCTATTAAGACCACCCCAGCAACTGTAGTAGCACTGAGATGAAGGGAGACCCCCTCCCTTTGACTCAGCACAGTGGACATGCTGGGTGTCAGAGAGACAAACTGAGATATGCACATTATTTTAGGTAACTTGCGTATTTCTGTTCAACTGCCACCAAAAATGGTGGGAAGTGTAGACCTGCCCTGAGACTAAGACCTGAACTTCACCAGTATTTAGTAGTATTGGCCCTGAGGTTTTGGTTCTGGCTCATCTTAGTCATATGTGTGTTTGTGTCTGTATGCAAATATATACATCTATATCATCTTAAAGCCTGTTTGTGTATTATGTTAAATCCTAATTCAACAATGCATTTAAACATGCACTTTAGTCCATCCCACTTCAGCAAAGAATTTAAATATATACTTGAAGTTAATCATTTGCTTACATTATTTGCTGAATTGGATTCTTAATAGTTTGACTTAATTGTTTTGGGAAACTTCTGTCTTTAAAATAGCAATTTACTGGAAACTGAAGGTTTAGAAATGAAAAATGTATTTTTTAAAATATTCTGTATAATCCCTATTCAGTGTCATTTCATTACCATTTACTCTAATGTAAAGAAAAAAAAGACAGGATGTTGATTATTCAGCTAATGATACCGCTGGATTAAAAACAAGGCAGGTTGGTAGAGATCCAGGATAAGTGTTTTAACAGAGGAGAAAGGAACAGGTAAGCACATACGGCAGAACAGCTGCTTTCAAATTTAGAAAATATCTTTGTTAATCCCTGCAGTTTTCTTGGTTTTTTCTCTTAATTCTTTTTCTGTGCAGAAAGCACTATGATAGCCATTCTGATTTGTTTATTGTAATTTTCCCCAAATAGTAAATCATTGCCATTTCCACTGTATAAATCTGGCTTTCAAAATACTCTAAATAAAGAAGTAAATACTTGGAGACTAATTAAATACAATTTCAAACCATAACATTAAAAAATCCTCCATTTTAAAGAGATTCTGATTATTTATTCTTTGTATGTTGATATTGTTTTTTCAGTGTTCCCTATTGTTGCACCAAAGTTGAAAGGAAATTTATATTCATTAACTTCATCTTATTCTTAGTCCAAATCAAAAGCCAATTTAAAGGGTGTTCCTTCATCAGACTCAAGATAATAATTTTCCAATAAAAATGGTGTTGTTTCATAACAACGTGTCCAAATGGCCTTATTTCAAAATAACAGCCATTTCAAAATGAATGGGGTTTAAGCTGTTTCGAAATGACGGTTCTTATTTTGAAATGATGGAGCCCATCATTTCAAAATAAGAAAACGTCGTGTGGACCTTATCATTTTTATTTCAAAATAACCAGTGTTATTTTGAAATAAAAGAGACATGTGGACATACCCCTTGAGTAATCCTTAGTACTTTACATTTTTCAAATTATTTTACAAGCATGAATTTATTAAGTTTTGTAATGTTTTTGTATGGCAGGAAATGGTCTTCATTTTGCACTTGTGGAAAGTGAGCTAGAAAGGTTAAAGGAATTGTCCAAGACTATATAGTGAGTCCATCGCAGATCCAAGGTTAGAAATTTAGATGCTGCTTCTTTTTTTAACCATATTTTCAACTCACTGACCCACATTTCCTTCCTTTCTTTTTGATAGCTCATAGTTTTTGGTTAAATTGGCCTGCAGGAGGCACTCATGAAAAAGAATTATCACAAGTATGTTGCCTGTTACTTAACTACATATGGGGTATTTTGCTTTCATATCACATTTGCAAATATAAGCCTAGTGTCTTGCTTGAGGAGTTATATCTTTTTTCATTTTCATTTTTGATTTTTTCATTACCACTTAGAACAATGAACATAAGTTTATGAGAGTTTTGAATTTTTTTTTTTCCAAAAAAGATTTGAAAAACGGGGGGGGGGGTGTTTCATTTTTTCTGGTGAAAAATCAAAATTTTCAGATGAAATTTGGGGGAGTTTTTTTTCAAAATTCCCCATAATTTTTTATTCTATTAATATTTTCTGACCAATTTCTACTTACAGATGGTAAAAAAAAAAAAAAAAGCTCAAAACATTTTAAACCCCCCAAAAAGCTTGTTCAACAAAAACAGATATTTTTGAGGGAAATGTCTATTGTTTGACATTTTTGTGCAAATCTAAAATACGGAAAAATGTTTCCAAAAAATTGATTTCTGGTTTGTTATTTTAGCCAAGTTAGGGTGGGTGGGTTGGTTGGTTGGTAGGTTTGAGATGGGAGAATCTGTTTTTCAATGAAAACCTGAAAATTTTCATGAACAGAAACAACAACAAGAAAAAGTGTGGACAGCTTCTAGCTCTAAGTCGCATACTTGTTTTTGAACTGCTATAAGTGTCCCAGAGAATGACCAGATGTGGGATTATTGTTGATCTTATTGAATTTTTTTTCCTTCTGAATTAAATTATCAGTCATTACACCTTTTATATCTGAATTACAAGTTATCACAGTCTTCATTCTCAGCTAATTATACTCATTCTTCCCTTGTTGAACAAATGAATGCCTGGGACATTTCTAGCCCTCTGAAGGAGTGTTGTCAACATAACATAATTTAACAGGCATTTTGAACTCTAAGGAGAATGATGGTACAATCCAGCTCTTAGCTAAACCAAGGGAGTATTTGCTATTGACTTACATGGATGCAAGAGCAGGCACTAAATTCTTCCCCCTGCGCTAAGGAATTATCCTGTTAGGGGTCTCAAACTCAAATCAGCATGACGGCCACATGAGGACTAATATGTTAGCCCGAGGGCCACACAACTGAAACCTTTTCATACAATGCTACTGCAAATATTGGTAAGGATATTGCCATTGCACACTGCAGGAAATAGCTTTATGGGCCTCATGTGGCCCGTGGCCCGCATGTTTGAGACCCCTGCTGTAAATAAAGGCAGAATGATGTCGTCTTTGATTTAAAAGACTAATTCTGAGCAAGATTTTCAAAAATATTTGTGTGACTTAAGGGTTTAAGTCCCATTTTCATGATGATTTTGTCAGATAGGGCCAGATTTTCAAATGTAATTAGGTTCCAAAGATACAGATAGTCACCTACTGAAATTTACAAATGCACCTACTCGAGTTAAGTGCCTTACTCCCATTGATTTCCGAATTGACTGAACTGAAATTGAATGATTATAATCAATGGGAGTCAGGCTCATAAGCTTTTGAAAATCCAAGCAAACATTTATCTGCATTTTAGGCACCTAAATACTTTAAAAATCTGCCCCCTAGGACTTGTAACACATCAGAATTCCTTTGATGAAATGTACTATAGTATATGGAAGATATTACTATTACAGCATTGTGTTGTGCGGGAGACAGTAGTAAAACCAATGCTTTCTAAACAAACACCTGCAACTTAATTGTAAAATTGTTGGGTTTGGGAGTAGGAGCTGGATTTTATTTTATTTTATTTTATTTTGGTAGCCTGTTAAGTGCTTTTTGTAGAAGGGAATTGCTAATCTTGGGCTTGACAGTTCAAGTGTGTTTTGCAAGGGAAAAAAATCGCTAGAGTTATGACTACATCTGCATTTGGCAGTTCAATAGATCTGTATTTTTTCCTTTTATTTTAACACACAGCAGTTTAATAGCTTACCTGTAGGACAGAAAATTTAGGCAGGGTCTTTGAAGACCTCTGTCCTCTTCCAGAGAAGACCTCTATCATTATTCCAACTATGCTGACAACACAGAGCACACTGTCAAAGTCCTCTAGGTAAAACCCTTATTACATGTGTCATTAGAGGATGTTTGCCATATCTGCTTTAACACTGCAGACATTTTAAGTAGGTTACTCCATCACTTTGCCATTTTGATTATGACAACAAAATGACACCATATTGAAATGGATTTTGGAAAGAAAGGCTAACTGTCCAAAGAGGTCCATGCTCACTCTAATTAAAATTGGCTTTGGTGGCACAACCTTCATAATTCAGACTATGACTATGAAGGATATGCATGTTGAAAGCGCTTTTTGCTCATTAGTGCTATTTCTGTCAGACACTGCTACCTGCTCTTTTCTTAATGAATGCTAAGCCATCTCTTTAGAAGATCGTGCTGCTTCCCTGAACTAAAGGAACTGTCTTATTTCCTCCCAAGTTCGTTGAGAGTAAAATCAGGGAGTCACCTCTTTGACATTTCCCAACCTCTGTACTTATTTATCTCTTTGAGACCCTGCGCTCTAGAGATATCACTGTCTTAATTAAGAAGAAGGATGTGACCATGGTAAATTGACTGATTTCATTGATTAAAGACTAGCTGTACAAGTAACATTGATTTTAACAGTGGGTCTACATAAATGTAATTGTTCGAACATGGAGCTGCATAATTATGGTGAGGTAGGAGAATAGTTGGTTTGTCCTTTTCAACCTTCACTAACATTCTTTTGCATGATAATGCACCTCATTCAATTAGCAGAAATCTTAAATGCTACAAAATGTCTTTTGTGAAGGCACACAGTAATCATGATAGTCTAATTTAATCTAACAGCATCAGACAGATACATCTCTTTCCTTTTCATTGTAGCATTTCATAGGGTTTTTTCCCCCTTTTTTGTGTCCGTAGAGGAACACGCATGTATACATCTGAACAATCCAAGGGGGGAAAACAGCTATTTAAGAGCACCCAGTGTGTATGGATTTAAATGTAGGCGTATTTGCGTATACGTAGGTTGACCAAGATTTTCAAAAATAACTAGTGACTTGAAAGACTTCACTTTTTGGATGCCTAGCTCTACATTAAAATGTAGAATCTCATGTATTCTGCAAGATCAACAGTTTCAGCTTTTCCAGAAGAATTGAATTTTTCCCTCCACATGTGACAAATTCTGAAGTTTGGCTGCTGAATTCAAGGTTCTGTTGCAGGTAAGCACCCGACAATTTGTTCTCTGTCTTTATGCCTTCCTGGGACTGGCCTGCAGTTGCCTCTGACTCTCTAACATCCTCTGCAAGGAGGAATTAATTTGATTACAGCTGTGATGGGGGCTGTAGGCCCCACACTGAACCAGGGTGAGGAGCAGAGCAATATTGGGCTAGGGAGGCCCCAAACCTGAACAGGTGCAAGGCATGTTCCCAGTGAAAGAATTGGCAATTAGCTGCATAGAACACTAGGAAGCAAGGCCAACCCTATGGTGGAAGTAGCAAAAGTTTTGTGAAGGCTCCTCATTCTATCATGGGGGATTTGAATTATTCCTCACCCTACCTTTGGGAGTTGAAAAACCTGAGAGAGAGACTTTGGGACTGACTAACTGAACAAGAAATGGAGGGTACATCTACACTGTAGCCTTAGGTTGACTTAAGGAAGTCCTGTGGTCACACTGGGCTTTTACTAAGTTGACTTAAGCACTTCCTTAAGTCAGCTTAGTAGCACTACCTCTTAAGGTCAACTTAATGCTCAGGTTGACCTTATTAAGTTGACTTAAGCCAGTGTAGATGGGGAAAGCTCTAAAGTCAGCTTAATTGGCCTCCTGGCCCCCTCCCAGAGTTTCTTGTCAACAGGAAGGGTGCTGTGCTCATTTCCTGTTTTAAAGGAGTGGCCAGGGGAGGGGGGCACTTCACCGATGCAATGTGGGACAGCTACCCACAATGCACCACTCCTCTGTCGCGCTAGCACCTGCCAATGTGGATGCAGTCAACAGGGGTCTAAGTTGACTTAACAAGGTTGACTTTAAGTTTACTTAAAGTCAACCTTGTTAGGTCAACTTAACAGAGCCTTCAGTGTAAACATACCCTAGGAGAGTTTGCTCATCCAGTGATAATGCCTCAAACTGAGGAGCTCCAGACTGGCAGGAAGTGACCCTGGGGGAAAATGTAATTTTGGGGAGCCCAGTAGCTGGGCACTTTGATAAACCCCCTCAGATCCTTGGGTTGGGACCCAGGCCCTTCTTTCTCCCCCTCCCCATTTCTTTGTAGTGACTGAACTCTGGGGGTAGCAATCAGCTTATGATGGGCTGACTGAGGCTGCAGCTGGATTTCCCTATGAGATGACTAAACTAACAGAAATATAAGACCATGCACTGGCCACCATGCAAGCTGATCATCAGACTTTCATGCCACAATAGTGCACTATTACCTAGAGCTAAACAGCAAGAGTTTGGAGAGCCAAAGCTGGAATGAAGTTTATGGTAAGAAAGTGGGAGACAGCATACCAGGAACTGAGGCTCAGACTGCCTGCAAGTGGAGTTGGGCCACCTAAGGAATATAGTGAAAATATCCATTAAAAATTCATCTGTGTATATTTTTGTCACTGTATATTTTTGAGGTTATTTGTTTGCAAAGTTCTCCAGGAAGTTCAGCTCCATAGTCATTAGCTAGTAAGCCATTTGGAGCCGAGATCATCTTTTTGTTCTACATTTGTATAACTACTAGCACAATGGGTTGCCTGACTGGTGTTCCCAGCTGCTGTTCCCACATAAATAAATAATATGTTCCAGTACCCTGACTTAGAACCCACTTCTTCCTTTATATTACAGGAAAGGGAGAAGCTTACTGCTAACTTCAGAAGCTCATTTCGCCAGCTCCTATGATGTTCTTCAGTTGGTCCAACTAGCCAGTCCCCACTTCTGGTTCTCTGGCTGATTCCCTGGGTCTCTTTCTGCTAGTCTGGAGCTCCTCATTTTGAGGCATGGTCACTGGATGAGCAAATGCTCCTTGCCCTCTCAGGATATGTCTACACTGGAGGCTCTGTTAAGTCGACTTAACAAGGTTGACTTTAAGTCAACTTAACAAAGTCAACTTTAAATTGACTTAAAGTTAACCTTGTTAAGTCAGCTGAGAGCATCCACAGTGAAAACTCCTGTAGATTGCCAATGTCCAGACTGGCAGCTGCTAGGTTGACTTAAACTTAAGTTGATCTTTTTAAGTTGACTTAAGAGCTACTCCTCGTCTACACTGGCTTAAGTTGACTTAACATAGTTGACTTAAGCATTAAATTGACCTTAAGAGGTGGAGTTAAGTCGAATTAAGGAAGCGATTAAGTCAACTCAATAAATTCCCAGTGTGGACAGAGCTTTCCTTAAGTCAGCTTAAGGAAGGTTAAGTCGACCTAAGGCTCCAGTATAGACAAACCCTCAGTGGCTTGTTCAATCAGTTAGTCCCAAAGTCTCTCTCACAGGTCTTTCAACTTCCAAAGGTCAGGGGAGATGTAATTCAAATCCCCAATGCTAAAGTGAGCAGCCTGGCTGTTTATGCAAACCCCAAACCCAGTGGATGTACATATGTGGGAAGAGAATGAAGGGCATTGCAGAACGATAGACGTTAACATTGGTTAGGAATCCAGGAGTTTTTGTGATGGAGTTGGATGCTACTGTGCCACAGAATTCCTGGGGCTTGCTTAAACTGATAAGACTCCGAGAGAATGCTACGTACTGACCCTCTGAAATTCAGGTGACTTCAAGTTGCCTCCACTTGAGCACTCAAAAGGCCAAGCCACTCAAAGTTGCTAGTCACTCGTGACAATCCTGGTTGTTGTTAAGTGTGTGCAATTAACAAAAGTGTCTTTTACCTTGTTACCTGTAGGTAAAACCTCAGCAAATGTTCCTTATAGTTACAATGGGAAATACTCTTTGGAGACTGTAATGGGGTGTACCAGCCCCTCCCACCATAGGGGGGAGCCTTTAGCTTCCTTATGAGCCAAAAGGTCCCTCCCCGTCACACATGACGCACAGACCCCTACAGAAGGCAGGCCTTAAAAGCCCAACAGCAGCCTCAGAATGGAACAGGACAGTTGAGGAAAGAAACTCACTCCCAGAGCCGACCAAAAAGGATGCATCCCTGCCATGCTGAGAGGGACTTCAGGACTTCTTCACTGGTCAGTACTATTGTTGTTGAACTTTGCCATGCCCTGGGGAACTTCAGATCTGCCTCCTGCTCAGCCAGGATGGGTTGTTGTGTTCCCCACATCAGGAAAACTCTAGAACAGTTGCGATATAGGTAACCAGAGGCCAAGCACAACTCTTTTGCACTTGCAAGTGACAAGAGTTCTACCAACATTCCTGTCCCCCTTCCAGGGGAGCTCTAAGCACCACCTGTCACAGGGAGGTAATCTTTCATGCTTTTAAAAGACATAAAACTGCTCCCAAGGCACATAGATTTATGCATATATGTGATGCACTGTGCATCCGCATGAGAATATGCACACTCTAGCGTTGTAGCATGTGCACAAGTGACGTGAGGTGACACAAGAACACACATTCTAGCACATATACATGCATACACACAGAAAATCATACCTTGGATTTAGAAAGATTGCAGACTAAAGACCCAGAAGGCTTAAAACATATAGCAGTGCTGCTTCAGTTTTGTTGCATATGCATAAGAGAGTATTTCTGGCAATCAGAATAGCTTACAGAATTATTCAGAGAAAATTATTGTTGATTCCTGTGTGCCACAACAGCACTCTTGCGAAAAGAAGAAAAAAGGGGGGGGCAAAATTAAAAACCATACAACTGTATTTACTGGTCACAACTGTATATTTTACAGCTTTTTTAATCATGTAAGTTAGGGAAGGTTAATGCAGGATGCTCAGCTGGTCAACCTCTTTGGGAGACAGGTCTGTGAGTTACAGAAAGGCAAAAGGTAAGCAAAAAGGAGGCGGAAAACACATCTTTTATAATAGCAAGTTTCAGAGTGAATGTTGCTCCACAGCTTTAGTGAACTCTGGCACCCCAACTTGAGCAGTGGATCCCAAGCCTCTCAATTGATAAGACATGGCACAGAAGTTGCTTTAAGTTACTAATACTCTGCTGCTGAAGGAAGCGCCATGTGCCAGTTTGTCTACCTATACCATTCTTTCTCTTTTACAGCTAAACTCCTCTTTGATGTCAGCTTCTTCTGCCTCCATGCCACCATTTGTTCTCATTGCTTACAATTCTTTGTGTTTTATTGTGATTACAAGCCCTTCAGGGTGAGGACTTGTTTCCTTGAATCTTTTTGGCAAATATCACTCATAGTTGGGGTGCCATAAAAGTAATAATAGTAGACTAGATTTGTGGGATGAGAACATCTAATGTCAATTGTACTGATATGAGACTGAAACATATTCTGAATATATGAATTTAAAAAATTGTAAAATCCCATAAAAGCCGGTAGCAGGATAGAAGTTATCAGTTTAGTTTTGGGTACTGACACATAAAATCAGTTTTGTGTGTCTGTTCAAAAAGGCTAATCATATATTTTCAGTTTAAAATTACTTATTTAACTTTAAAGGAAACAATAAAAAAGAAATACAGTCTTTGTGAAAGAACAGTTTGTGTTCCTCCTTTTGTATGAGTTACAGTAACGCGAAGGACAAAATTACCAGCATCTCAGAGACCAGCAGAATTCTTAGGAATGTGAAGGTGAAAGATACAGAAAACGAACACATCAAACATTACAGCTGTTATTCTTACATTTGTGAGTTTTCCAAGAATTGTATCTGATTCAAAGAGCAAACTGTTGCGTTTTTATCAGTATTTTGCGGCAGAAAAATAAAGGTGGTATTGAGAGCTGGTCAGAACTTTTTCAACTAAATGAAATTTCATGGAGATGTGTTGGTTTTGACTTTTTTTCCTGTGAGAGTAACTCTGTCATAATTAAGGCAGTGCTTAACTATGAAAGATGCAAGTTCAAATCCTTGTTCTACCTAATCTACAATAATAATAAAAAAAACCTTTTCTCTAAATCAAATGGAACAAAGATGTGAGCACGAATTGTCCTTTCTAGGCCAGTGCATTAACCACCAGTCTCTCTACACACCAAATGAAGAAGATGAGGTTTCCATCAGAAAATGGACATTTCAGCAGAAATCCCTTTTCATGAAAATGTGCACAAGACTTGTTTTGTTCCAATGTGGAATGAAAGCCAATTCTGAAACCTCAAAAGTTGCTGTGAACCAGTATTGTCATCCTCCAGATAACTCTGGCGGCAATAGATCCTTTAGAAGCATGTGAATTTGCCAGAGGTTAAAGCTCGGGTGATGCAGTGATGGACAATATAGAAATGATATTCTTTTTTGTCACTGCTTAAATTCCTTATTATTATAATGTCCTTGTAAAATCTATTTCAAGGCAAAAATCAGGTGAGTTTCACTCAAATCTCCTCCCCCTTTGCATTCTCACAATAAACAGCAAAATATTTGGTTCATCTGCAATAATGAATCTGATTTGTTTAGAACCTTGACTCTGCTGTAGGGACCTGTTTTTCACACACTCATATTGCTCAGACCAAACAGCCCAACTTAGACCTTTATACTTTTCCCCCTGTTCTACTCTGTTTACTACTTTGCCTTTACTTATAGGAACCTGGAGTCACATGACCTTCCTTTTAGAAGCAGAGGGTTTCTCATGCTTATTATGTAAGTCTGCCCCTTCTGTGACCACTAGATGGGAAGGCTTATGATGACATTGATTTGCTACATGGTAAACATACTTTGTCAAAATCAACACATCTTCATGAAATTTCATTTAGTTGAAAATGTTCTGACCAGCTCTCAGCACAACCTTTATTTTTCTACTGCAAAATACTGATAAAAATGCAACACAATTTGGTCTTTGAATAAGATACAATTCTTGGAAAACTCACAAATACAAGAATAATAGCTGTAATGTGTGATACATTGGTTTTTGGTATCTTTCATGTTCACATTCCTAATTAACGTTATGGCACAAGATTCTTGATTAGCTTAGGAAGAGACCTTGTAACAGCAGACAAAAGTTATAAGAATTAAACCAAGTTTTCAACCATGGATCCAAAACTCACTTTCTCCTCACCACCCACCATTCTGGGCCTGGAAGACATATGGATCCAAGTTCCAAAGGGGCAGCCATGCTAGTCTAGTGAAGCAAATAAAACAAGTAGTCTTGCAGCAGTTGAAGACTAACAGATTTATTTATCGCATGAGCTTTCATGGGAGAAAATCCCACTTCGTTTTGAAACCTTAGGATAGAATATTTGGTGGCACCCACAGTTGATGTAACTCTTGTCTCACTGAAATCAAGGACAGTTTAATCACTGATTTCACTATGGATTTAGTTTGACCAGCACTGAGTACTTGTGAAAACCCACCTCTAACTTCCATCTCTTGCGTTACTGCACATTGTCAGTCTGCTACATAACCAGCTCAGCACAACTTATTTCTTTTTTAAAACACAAGTTATATGAAGGTTCCATATTACTCGTGTAAAAACAAAAGCCCTCTAAAACTGAAGAGCACTTTTAGTTACTCTTTCCACTTGAGGCATATGAACCACTGGAGCCCAATACTATAGAGAAGTGAGTTTAAAGTGATGTCTTGCCAGAACCCCTCAGCACTGGAGTCAATTTTACCCATGCTTAGGAGTGACACTATTATTTTTCTCTCTCCTGTATACTTTTGGTTAAAACACAGTTATTTCTAGTCTGAATTCTGTCTATCAAGTGTCAGCCAAAATTGAATTTCTTCTGACAATTTACAGTTCTTTGAATCAACTCAAAGCATAATTCAAACCTTTGGGACAGCTCTGCAAATATCACATTCCAAACCAGGCCATGTCCCACAAGCCATAAGTTCTAGCATGTGAATGAGTTGAAATAGAATTGTGAGAAATGTATAATTATAATAAAGCTGTATTCATAATACTTTTAACCCAGGTGTTGGGGGCATTTATGGTTCTGTAGCACCTTCTATTCATATTTTTACTATACATGTTGGTTAATTAAAGGGAGATTGCCAATTTAAAACTCATGTTAGTTAAAAAATCCTCCTAATTTATTAGATTATTAAAACTTAAAGTTGCTTATTTTACTGATGATTTCTGCCAGATTTTTTTACTTCATTGAGCTGCTAGTATGAACTTGTATTATATGTAGCTAAAATGTGTGGTTTGTGACTGAACCACTAGATTAGTAGATCCCAACCTTTTATCACTCTCCAAAAATCCTTTAATGATATTCATTTGTTTGTTATGTGGTTTTTAATATTTTATTTATTATCTCAAAACTGAAACTCCACATTTGTTTTATTCCTGAGGTCTAGGTGGGGATTTTGTAAAGCAGACAGCATTGGCCTAACTCTGCACCTGTTTCTAACTCAAATTGTCAAATTATTTCATTACAGAACAAGTGGAAGATGCTTTAATCTAGATATAATCATAGAAATGTTGGACTGGAGAGGACTTTGATAGATCATTTAATCCAGTCCCCTGCACTGAGGCAGAACTAGGTATTATCTAGAACATCTCCAGCATTTCCTAAACTAATTTGGCCATGGAACACTTTGGGGCTTGGAGTACATTGACAGAACACTTACATGCTGGTTGGGGTGCATTGGGGAATGGGCTTCATGCTGAAAAATTGCTTCACATATTGCTCAAAAGTAGATTTTAAAAAGTTAGGTTTTTGGGGATGTCTATGGACTTATGACAGTGTGCTTGCTCCACTCTGGCAAACAGAGGATTAAAAAGGGGGCAGGCAGCATCAGCCAATCAGGGGTGAGGGATGAGCCAATCAGGGGGAAGCATGTACTAAAGGAAACAGCAGGGCTCACAATTTCTGTCTGTCTGGGAAGCTAAAGGGAGAAGGTTCTCTCCCCACCTAGCTAGTTGAGGGAGTCAGAACCCAGCCCTGGAGAGCTCCAAGTGTGGTGGACCACAGAGAGCTGACCAATGATCAGGGATCCTGAATGGAGCAGAGTGTGGGAGTGGCTGGGGCAGTGGTCCAGAGGTGGGGAGCCAGAAGTGGATTATTGGCTGAACTCCAGAAGGGTGAGGAGCTTTATGTGACTAGGGCTGTGGGGAAAGTGGCCCAGGGGATTGACTATGGGGTAGAGGACCAGAGGGAGGCAGAAGCCTCAGGGGAGGCACTTCAGGTCTTTGGGCTGAGGCCCAGACAAGTGGATGGGCCTGGGTCCTTCCCTGCTACCCCAGTGTGCCAAGAGTTGTACGAGTGCTAGGAGTGGCACAGGCTCACTGGCCATTTACTGTTTCAATTTGTGGTGAGGACCAAGGCGAGCTGGACTATACCCCAGAAGGAGAGAAGTGACTGACTTAGCCAGAAGGCTAAGGTACTAGGACTGGACTTGACAGGAGTCAGCATAGTAAGAGGGCAGAGCACCGAACATCTGTAGGGGGAACACTTGAGCGGATTGATCAGTACCACCACCAGGCGGGTCAAGTGCTTCCAACTGCCTTATGATACGATCATGAATGCATTATATATATTAATATACCTATAATCCAAATACTACTCAAATATTAGTATTTTTGATACACACAATTTCACATTTAAAATTTTAGAAGGAAAAATATCACTAACATCAAAAAGTTTTCATGGAACATATATTCACATTGCACGAAATGCCAGCATTCCATGGAACACGGTTTAGGAAATGCTGATCTACGGTAACCTGTTCTAAAAGCTGCCAGTGACAGATTCCACAATCTTCTGAGCTAATATGATAAAAAGATATTTCAATATGTAGTAAGTAGCAGCAGTTGCCATTAATGACTTTTAAAATGAAAGGAAATGTAATAATGTAATAATAGGAATGTAATTAGAATATCTGGTCTATTATTATCATAATATGGCACACCTTGATATTGCTACTGATGACATGTCATGAAATAATGTAAACCTTAGTTAAAAATTAGCACTGGACATAGATTTTTCATTGGAAAGATTTTTCTGATGACAAATCTTTTTCACAAATCTGAAAATTTCAGGTTTATTAAAAAACAATCAACTTTCTAGATGGGAAGACTGAAATGGTGGCTTCCTGGCAGCCTCAATGTCTGGAAGGGCCCTGATGCTCTGCTTCTCAGCAAGTGCCCCTTATTCTGGATGAGAAAGGCAGGGAGCTGGGAACTCAGTCTTTTGACCAACTCATGGCCTGGAGATGCTGAAAGTGCCTCCTTCTTTCCTCTCTAGCAGCCGGACAGGAAAGGATCTAGGCGGGCAGCCTGAAAGTCAAAAAAATTCTGGTTCCAGTCACCTAAAATCCCTTACTGTGTGTGTGTTGGGGGGCGGGGGGAGCAGCAACACAGAATTGCTATTTTATCTCAGTTTGAGATGAAAATGTTTTCAAAAACACTTTCTTGCAGGAAAGGATTTCCATTTTCTGACCAGCTCTGAGCAATGATCATTTCAAACAAATAAAATACATCTCAAAACAAAAC
This sequence comes from Podocnemis expansa, assembly GCA_007922195.1. Classification (NCBI taxonomy): domain Eukaryota; kingdom Metazoa; phylum Chordata; order Testudines; family Podocnemididae; genus Podocnemis; species Podocnemis expansa. The sequence continues at coordinate 17,321,123 of ML682017.1, read as the reverse complement.
TTTTTTATCAATATTTGAAACTTTTCAGAAACAGAATTTTCTAAATGGAATTATTTTAGAATTTCTGTTTCATGGGACATTTCAAAAATATTTTGATTTCATTCTGACCTGGAATAAAACAAATTTTGAAATGTCAAAATTTTGTGCAAAACAGCAATTCTGTGTTTCAACCAGCTTTATTTGCAAGTAAGGGATATGTTGAGAGGGTCTGTCCTGCAGAGCAGGAAGAACTTGTGCTGTGGGCTCATGATGTTCTGATGATGGATCCAGGTTCTCTGTATTCCTTATCCTGAATGAGCCAACAAAATATTCACCATGGTTAAGCAGTAAGTGTGCTATGAGCACTGCTTTCAGTGCTCATGTAATTGTCACACTGCTGAAATAAATCATAGATCTCTTCACTGCCACGTCTGCCATCTAGCCACTGGCTTACAGGGCCTTTTTCTCCTTGAATTTTGAGAGAGTTTTAAATCTAAACTCTTAATTTTACAAACAGCTTTTGCTTTACAAAAACTAAACCACAGAGACAACGTCTTCCCTTATATCACCCAGACCTGACCTTTAATTTTGTAAAGCTTCAGATCCAGACTTTGGATTCCTCTCTAGCTGAAAGATTGCAACAAGTGTATTGAGTTTAACATTAAAACATGCTAGCCTACCAAGGCTGTATATCTAGACTTTCTATTACTATGGTAAAACAGCATAGTAATAGCAAAGATTTTGTTACACTGACGACCATTGAATGTCTTTATGCACTTTAACATATATAATTACCTATTTTTCTCAAACTGATCCATATGGCAAAGGGGTTTTAGATGCTAGTGTTTTAGAGGGTTAACCCTGCATAACAAAACAGAAGCTGAACAGTAAACTTCATACAGCTACATGGGATTGGCAAGCAAAACCATAGATCAGGCAGAAGCCACTGTCTTAGGCTATGTCTACACTTAGGAAGGTTAGTTCAAATTAACTTAGTTCAAATTAATTAATTTGAAGTAATAATGGTTAATTCAAACTAAGTTACTTCAAACTAACATGGCCCTACTAGAAACCAAAATTGAAATAACATGTCTGTGGACAGCACTTGCTAGTTCCTTGCTAGGAAGGGGGCATCATGGGAAATGTGGCAACATGGCACCTTGGGAGGAGGAAGGACAAACCATGTTAATTTAAACTAATGATTAGTTTGAAGTAACGCTGCTCCATTCAGTTAATTTGCACTAATAAGTTCGAACTAACTGTTACTTCAAAGTTAAGGAAGGTTTTATAACTTCGAAGCAAGAGTTCATTATTTCAAACTAAAGACTTCCTCAGTTCAAAGTAATAAAAGCCAGTATAGCCATGCACTAATTTAGTTTGAATTAATCTTCATTAATTTGAATTATAGTCCAAGGGTGGACATAGACTTAGAGATCATCAAGTAGAATTCACAGGAGGAGATTCTTTTTTCCCCCAAGAAATTAAAACACACACACACACACACACACAGTGACATGGCAACTCATGGACTGCTGTCATAGCTAGTGTTGATTAGGGCACTGATATTTGAAGCCTAAACAGTAGATAACCTGCCCCTACAGTAAAAGTAAAACCACTGTAAGGGCCAATGGTGGTATCTACATTCCATCTTTCACAATTACAAACATAATATGTGGCCTAGATTTCCTAATGCTGCATTCCTTATAAAAAGAAATCTTTGTTAATTTTCAATGTGACCTGTGGGCTTCTCATACTTTCTTTGGGAGAATAGGCCTGCCAAGGTGACTTTCGCATAGTTGCATCGACCTGCTGCATCCAGAATTAAAGAATTCCCATCTATCTGTAATTGTCTAAATAAGAAGCTGACTCAGCATCTCAGTGCACTATATTTATATTGACTATCTGACGTCGTGGTGATGGGATGGGAAGGCATGGGGTCACATGCATTTATAGTACAGTGCAGTGCTCAAGGTTATATGAAGAAAGTCTTTGGACCAAAGCCTCAGCTGGTGTTAATCTATATAACTCCATTGACTATACCAGCTGAGATGTAGACCTTTGTATTTCCTTTTTGGTTACTGGGGACTGGAATATGTTGCCAGCTTGGCTCCTCTAAAAACACAGGGTGAAATCCTGGTACCATTGAAGTCCATCATAAAATTCCTATGGACTTCAGTGGGGTAGGATTTGTCCCAAAGTGTCTTTAATTAATTGAATTTTAAGGTGAAATAACCATAGTTCCCGGTATTCTGGCTCAAATCATGTTAGAGAGTGAAAATGCAAATAACAAGTTCAGGTACAGACCAAAACTTTTGTAAGGCTCAAGAGGGTTTACTAGCAAACTTGCATTGGGACTCAGCTACATATTTGTACAAAAGAGAGAAGATGCTAAATGTAAGGACACTCAATATTCACATTTAAATATTCACAAAGACAGTAACTAACATTCGAATTCTTTTGTCCATAGTAAGATAGCTATTGATTAAAGGTATTTCAGATAGCATGCAAATCAAATGCGATGAATGTAGGCATCAATGGAAATGATAATAGAGTAAACTGGAATTCACAGGCTTATGTGGGCAGAACCATGGCCATACATTGAATGATTTTCTCCTGGCATGTTAGGAATTAACTTCATTGCTCACAGTGTTAAAAATTAAAAAGAATGTGGACTTATTTCATGTACAGGAACTTAGTCTTCACTGCATTACTAGAAAAAGATGTATATACGGCTGTAATTAGGGTATCTTTCATTCTGTCTCAAAAACCACATGAAGATAGTAGTGTGAATTCTATTCAACGGTCTACGTGAAATGAGCTTAGTGGAATTAATCTAGTTTTAAACCAGGGGTGTCAAACTCAAATCACCACAAGGGCTGCAAGAGGATTAGTAAAGGGCCGCATGAGGATTAGTACATTAGCCCAAGGGCCGCACCACTGAAACCTTTCCATACAATGATATTGCAAATATAGTAATGATCGTGTCATTGTGGGCCGCAGGAAATAGCTTTAGGGGCTGCATGCAGCCCACGGGCTGCATGTTTGAGACCCCTGTTCTAAACGGACAGATGTCAATATCACAAAAGACTCAGTCACAAATAGTATTGGCTCATCCATTGGTGACCAACCTCATCAAGAAGTCAAGAATTGAATGGGTCTTTGAAGCTTAGCTGCCATATCCACAAGAAATGTTTGTTGTATGTTGGTGCACTGGAGTGGGGAGTCTGTACTGTCTGTCACTGTCCACAGCATTCTTATACTGTTTAAAAGCATTGTATTTCTATCACCAGGACCATCAAACCTTCATTCTTCACCAGCAGCAAAATTCCTCATCCTTTTAAAAATCTTGCATGTTTTTTAATTCAGAGAGGATGGTGTGATTTAGTACAGGTACTGGAAAAGAATTGGGCGCAGTTTCCTTTGCCTGAAAGATGCCTGTCTGGCTCAAATAACCTATTAAATTTCAATATTTACTGACCTTGATTCCCCCTTCCCCCACTTAGCTTTTTTTTAGCTTAGAGGCACAGATTCCTTCTGTGACAGTAATGTTATACTTAAGGAATCTTTATGGAGATCCTAAGGAGTTTAATTTCCTTACTTGTGACTTCAGGGTCTTTATGACTAGCTGTGTCACTTTTTGAAATCTGACTTCCTAAAGTTTAGTGTCGTAGTGTACTATGGTTTTGGATATGATTGTTCTCCTAAAGTTGACCTTAATTTTTATTTTGATAAATTTTACTTTGCTAATAAATTGACCTTAATTTTTACTCTGATCACTATGATAGTGGGCAGTGCCACAGGTTACTTTTTAAACCATCCCCTCTGTGTCACTTGAGATTATGTCAAAAGTAGTCTCTTGTATTCTCTAGAATTAGCTGTACCAGGAACCAATGGTTTAACAATTTGCTTCTTTAAACCTTGCTCCAATGTTGTATTTGACCACTTTTTAGCCAAGCAGTTGGAGCATCCCAATAATTTTTCTCTTAGACATGCTTGATATCTCTCCACGTCATGTACTCAATACCCTTTTTCTGATCAGGAAGATAGCAGTGTAATCCAGTGAATATGTAAAATGGAAGAATTTTAGTCCCACTGTAGTCCAGCACAATCTTAACTAGAGTTAGAAGCCCCAAAAGCATTTATATTTCTCTTCTCTGGGATTTGTATCTATCTAGATTCTACTGAATCGTATGTCATTAGATTAATTATGTTGTTTATATTACAGTAGCACTTAGAAGACCTAGACAAAATTGGTGCCACATTGTAAAATACTGTATGTAGTGGGAGACAGTCCCTTCCCTGAAGAGCTCACAAGCTAAGAAGACAGACAAAAAAACAGAGTAAGAAAAAGAGGTGGAACTTGCCACTAAGTTGCTCTTCCCAAACTGGCCTTTAGTATAGCCACTGGTAGTGGGCTAATTTCTCATAAGCTTCCCAGTACAGAGTAGTATATATAAAAGTTTATCTTGAGGAGGAATTTGAATGACAGAGAAGTGGCTTAGGTAGATGACTTCAGAGCAGATTTTTCACATGCAAAGCCTGCATGGAAGAAACTCCAAAGACAGTTGTGAGACCTGGTCAGATGGTGTATCAGTACTAGAATCATTAGCAGAGTGGTGTGCCTGTTGTGACAATAAGAAAGTAAATAGGGAGAGGCTTTTTAAAGTCCAGACTGGGATGCATGCCCTCCAGCTCCACACACACCTTGGTTTGATTATGGTGGAGAAAAGGCCTCAACAAAAAAGGCTGCACAAGATCATACACCTATACATTTAAGAACCTAGTCTTGCTAAGTGCTGAAGATCTTCAACTCCCATTTACTTCCTTGGGAGTAGTTAGGTCATTGAGACCTAGCCCAGTGGGAAAACAACTGTATGGAATTTTATTTAAGAAGTGGTAAATGATCTTGCAACTGAAGACTGTGGGCCAGATTCTGATCTCATTTAAGGCCATTTTAATCCAAAGAAATTGAGATCAGCTGCTGCCTGACATAGATACATATGAAGGAATAAAGTCAGGGTTGTTCCCTTAACCTTAACTTCCATGTTTCTCCATTTCAGATCTTCTTAACTGGCAAACTTAACATGAAATTAAGTGTGTTTGTGTAGTTCATTATATTTATCCTACATCACCACCTGCTTTATGGGCTTCTCTTCCACAAAAGCTCATAGGCTGTGTTCACACACAGGGGGTTATTTCGATACGGTTGTTTCAAAACAACTTGTATCGAAATAATGCCTTATTTCAAAATAACTTAATTCGAATTAACAGTTTCTTAATTCTAATTAAGAAAAAAGGTCAAAGCGAAATAGCAGGTTCAGGCAACAGTTATTTCGAAACAAGTCACTGTTGTTTCAGAACAAGATGTTCGCACGGCGTTGTTTTGAAACAATCATTTCGAAACAATGATGTTTCATCCCCACATGGGGTTTAACTTGTTTCGAAACAACGGTTCCCGTTGTTTTGAAACAACCGTGCATCATGTGAACAGCCTAAATCTTATTTTGAAGCAACCTCTGTTGTTTCAAAATAAGAGGGCTGTGTGAACACAGCCATAGAGTCATAGAATCATAGGGTTGGAAGGGACCTCATGAGGTCATCTTCTCCAACCCCTTGCCAAAAAAGCAGGACCACTCTCACTAAATTATCCCAGCCAGGGTTTTGTCCAGCCGGGCCTTAAACATCTCCAAAGACAGAGATTCCACCACCTCCTTAGGTAGCCCATTCCAATGCTTCACCACTCGCCTAGTGAGAAAGCTTTTCCTAATGTCCAGCCTCAACCTCCCCAGCTGCAACTTGAAACCATTGCTCCTTTTTCTGTCTTCTGTTACTACTGAGAACAGCTGAGCTCCATCCTCCTTGAAGCATCACTTCAGGTAGTTGAAGGATGCTATCAAATCCCCCCTCAGTCTTCTCTTCTTCAGGCTAAATAAGCCTAGTTCCTTCAGTCTTCCCTCATAGGTCTTGTGCTCCAGCCCCTTGATCATTTTTGTTGCCCTCTGCTGGACTTTTGCTAATTTGTCCACATCCTTTTTGTAGTGGAGAGCCCAAAACTGGACATAGTACTCCAGACGCAGCCTCACCAGTGCTTAATAGAGGGGAACAATCACATCCCTCAATCTGCTGGCAGCACTTCTTGGGTGTATTCACACAGCACTTTTGTTTCGAAACAACGAGGTTGTTTTGAAACAAAAAAAACCATGTTCACATGATACACAGTTGTTTTGAAACAACTTAAACCTGGTTTCTGGGCGAAACAACGTTGTTTCACAACCGTTGTTTCGAAACAACACAGTGTGAACATGGTGTTTTGGGACAAAGTGTTCCGAAACAACATTGGACCCTCAGCACCCTGGCCAGGGCACCCTTAGGAACCTGGCCGGGATGCTGCGGGGGCTTCCCACAGCCCCCGGTTGGGGGGGGGGGGGAGCCGCTGCGGGGCGGCTCAGCCCCCCACCAGAGCTGCCCCCTGGACACTGCCGGCAGGTCGGGGGCGCGGGGCTGAGCCCGCAGCCCGGGCTGCTCCCCCGACACTGCCGGCGGGCTGAACCCCATGCCCCTGACACACTGGCAGTGTCAGGGGGCAGCTCTGCCGGGGGCCTGAGCCATCCCGCAGCGGCTCACCCCCTGCCGGTGCCTGCAGCCCCCTTTCTGGG